>CM040832.1:4540051-4610051 GCA_022828995.1 Vimba vimba | reverse complement strand
TCATTCAAAAAGGGAAACCGACGCTGCAGATACACAAACCATAAAAAAAGCAGTGTGTGCTTACAGTTTTGAATATCAATCCAGCTAAACACTTTCTTTATTCCACTCCGCTCATGTTGATATTGAAATATTCGCCAAGAACACTCAGGTAAGATGACGTAACATTAGAACAGCCTTCTATCTGTAACGTCTTGACTTCTTTGCTCACTGTTTTGCTATTATTTCAAACTCAATGAAGCTGAACAGCCAATCAGAGTTCTCTCTCTCACCGACGCTCAACATGGCGAATCGGCCGGAAAAAACACGGAGAACTAAGAGAACTAATTTCAGTCGACTGTGCGGAAACGTGCGGATCATACTGAGAAAGCTTAGTTGGCCGACGCACAAAAACTGCCCGACGTCCGACCGTTGGCTTGGCGTGTCCCGGGCTATATTCAGAGGACAGACAGATTAAAAGATGTAGCAGATGTGTCATTCTTTTTCAACTCCACACACATTCTTTGTGAATGTCAAGAGTCTGCTAAATTGTAATCTGGGCAAAAGGTCACTTCATAATTTCCATTCCTGTTATCTGAGAGTGTATGACTTTACCATTATTCAAAAATATGTAAAATATATATATATTTTTTAAAAAGTAAATATAAAAAATGTATAGCTGTATATATATGTATATATATATCTTGTTTTCTTGAGATCACTATATACTAGCACTAGCATTATAATTGTTTTTGATGTGCTACACAGGCACACAATACTTACTCAGCCAGGCCCAGAATAGTCTCTTTCTTGTACTGGTTGTCGCTGCTAAATCTCTGGACATCGACTCCACGGCCGAGTCCCTGTAGCACCTGAGCCTGAGTAAAGTCTGTCAGTCTTTCCGTGTATAGTTGCAACTGACCAATCAGGGCCTGCAGTTCCTCATCATCATCCCAACTGCATCCAGCATGGTCTGTCACATGCTTGGTCACAAGACGTATCAGCCCTCTCGGATCCGCCTACATAGAAACAAGACATGTAAGACTACAACAACTACAACGAAAAAACCATTCAACTTTACAAACACAAAGATTTGATTTAAAACAGTAGGGAGAGTAATTATTTTTCTCACACCTATTAGATTCATAGGAATAATCAAAGGAATTGAAGAATTTTTAGTATTTACGTGGCCCTTCCACTTTAATAACAGCAGTACTGAAGTGTGTTCTCCAGCTCGATTTGAGAATTATCCAAAAAGCGTATTGCTTCAACGCAAGAAAACATCTGTTGACAAATTTAGTAACCTACTAGTAGTACGAGTAGAAATAGTAAATGGCTTAATTTCATGTCAGCATTGAAGGCTATTCATTGCAAGAACAAGGTGGAATCTATCAATCATTAATAAAATAAATCCAAATAAATATTCTTAAATTAAAATATTTTTTTTCTTCAAATGTACTTTAAAATTGTTAAAAGTTTGATGATGATAAACTCATTACGCAAAGAACTTTTGGAATAAAACTCCTGCTTGATGACATTAATAGCACAACACTTCCACTGAATATAATGCATTTTCTTTTTTTATTTCCAGGTTTAAACTAAATTCTGAATATCAGATTTATAATGTGGTCTCCCACTTCCAATCCTGTGGTCTACGGTACATCATTGCAATTGTTATGCTAAGTAAGAATTTGAATTCAGTGTAATTCAGTCTGCCACGGAGAGAAATGAACAGGTTAAGAGCCTTGACAGAAGAACCGAATATAGAATGATTACACACTAATCTATATGGAAATTATTACAACGACATGTCATGAGTGCGATTACAGAATCTGATAATGGGACGCTGTGTGGGATTGTGTATTATTGAACTCTGACCAAACAGCACATGTTCTGAGCCGACAATACGGCAAGTAAAAAGAGAGCGAGAGGTGAAGAACAAGGCACAAGAAAATAAAAACTTTAAAAGAAATGGAGCACAACGACAGACAGGCGTGTTAACGTAGATAAAGACCAGAGCAGCATAGAGGGATGAGAGACAGAAAACACAGTGGATTAAGAAAAATACATGTTTTTTTATTTCAATATTTCATTTTTTAGTTTAATGAACAATAACACCACTGGTTTATCCTCACAGCAAGTATGTCCTAGTCAGTCATAACCAGAGCCGGACAGTAACGGAGTACATTTACTTGAGTACAGTACTTAAGTACAATTTTGAGGGATCTGTACTTTACTCGAGTATCATTTTTGGGGAGTACTCATGACTTTACTCAAGTACATTTGAGAGGCAAATATTGTACTCTTTACTCCACTACATTTCTATCCATAACTGTGAGTACCCGTTACTACTTCTAAAAAAAGGAAAAAAGAAACATCTCGGAAACCCTCAATTTGTTGTTTCCCTCTCAAATGTGATTGGGTTGTGCAGGCGCCACTGATTGGGACAGCCTATCAGCAATCACCTTCAGCTTTCCGCCAAAGTCAACTCCATGGTCAGATTTAGATAAGAGACGAAACAATGGATGAAGATGCAGCAGGTCCATCCTGGGAGGATTTTATTTCCCAGGATGGTAGGGGAAGACTCATGAATATTCATTAGGGAAGTCATTCCTGATTGGTCTTAACCCCAGTGACGGGTAGGTTTAGGGGAGGGGTTAGGGAGGTCATAAGACTCCCAGTGACGGGTAGGTTTAGGGGAGGGGTTAGGGGTAGGTCATCAGACCAATCAGGGATGACTTCCCTAATGAATATTCATGAGTCTTCCCCTACCATCCTGGGAAAAAAAATATCGCATCCCGAACCCGTGGCCCCACCTCGCCAGACTATTTCAATTTTCTGAACAAGTTAAAGATAGTTTTCGCTTCAAGTGTTTGCTGTGTTTACCAATGTAAGCACTGTGGCAGTAGTAATGCAATATTTAGAAAATGTACTCTTGTACTCTTGATACTCAAGTACTTTTAAAAACAAGTACTTTAGTACTTTTACTTAAGTAGACATCTGACTGTAGTACTTTTACTTGTACTTGAGTAAAATTTAGCAAGGGGTATCTGTACTTTTACTCAAGTAATGAAGCTGTGTACTCTGTCCGCCTCTGGTCATAACTGAATTGACCCTATTGGCATCTTCTACTCTGCCAACTTCTACCAACTGACACATGAATCTAGGTACAATTTTATGGTTAGCTGCATTTAAAATAGTTTTCGCCCCGCTGTCCGTGACCAGAACAGACCTTCAACTCATTTTTAGGTCACCGGTTGTGAACCACTGATCTGTGGGATGCAGAAAAGAGACATGATGGATGGATACGGCGAGCATTTGAACCCCCTCTCCGAGACAAGCTCTTTCATGATGAAACATCTTTATCCAGCTATTCCCTTTCTGTCTCTCTTGTACTTTGTCTTTAGAGAGTGAAAATCCAACCACAAGCAAGATTCAGCCTGTAGCTTATCCGTCAATTCCTATCCATCTTTAGCTCTTCCTGTTGTTCACACCTGCCCAGTGTTTAGTGCGCATGCAATCAGGCATGTGAACTATAATAGCCGACCCTGCGGTGGATGTGCCCGGGAATTCAGGCGGGTTTTAGACCGTAATTACCTCTAATGATGTTAAAAGACCTTTTTGGATGGGTTAATGTGCGAGGTTCACTGCATATTTGCATGTTTGTAGTCTTCAGTGCGGTAAAATAACAGGCGTATCGTATTTTGCATCCGCATCGCCATCTATTTATGCTAAATGTCCACAGGTGTGTGTACGAGAGTGCAGAGGTGGTCGGTTTGGTGCCTCCCTGAATGGCCTAAAAATAATCTAATGCTTGATCACACACACTTAACGATTACAATTTTTTGGATCGCAAATTAAAATGATGATAACTGCGGCATCAAAAAACACTCAAAAGGTTTGGGCTGAAAAACAGTATGGCTTACAAACACCTATTTAAATATAATGAGCGCATAGGTGGGCTGAATATGTTTGCTGCAGGCTATGATGAACAGTTGTGTACTCTGTGGTTTGGCTGTCTTGCTCTCACTCTGACAATTATGCTAAACAGCATTTTGATTCCCCTTCTCAAAGACAGAACGACACACACTGAGCATCTCGACTGCAACCACCAAAGATCTGGCTGGATGGGGCTTTATTATAAAAAGGAGTTTGCTTAAAAGGATTAAAGCTTCTTAATGCACACACACACACAAAAGCACATGGTGTGTTAAAAGCAACATCCATCAGCATCAAATAAAAAGCTGCTAACTAATCACTGCATCCTCGCTGGTACTCAGAATGCAATATTAAATTACAAGCTCGCGCTGTGTACGACAGACGCGGCACTGGCTGTAAATGCGTCAATTGTTAATAACGTGTTTATCAAGCAACAATATCTCTGTAAGTAGATTTCAAAGACCAAAGCTAGTCTTTTAGCTGTCTTGCCATAGTATAATCTTACTGGAGTTCTGTCTGTTTTTCCACATCAGGGAATGGATGCATTGTGTAGTAGATCTGGGCTGGTAATCGAAGGTTTGGCAATTCAAACCCTACAGGGGGCGATTCAGCTAATCAGCCCCGACCGAGCGAGCGATTTAACCCCAGAATCACTTAATAAACACCATCAAGGGAGATTACAATCTAAGCAATAGATACAGATGGGATGATAATTCAGAAATGCAAATAAGCATTTCTAATTCACAACTTATTGATGATGTACTGTAAGCAACAATACTATGTGAGAGATTAGGTAATTAAATGTTATATACTCACTGTATTATGGTACAGTAATCATATCTGTAGTAAATCCAAAAAAGTAGTAAATGGATTTATTGGATTTATTTTTTTATTTTATTTAAAAAGATTTAATGGAATCCATGTAGCTATTTTGAGTTATAATAATTGATTAAATTATTTAATTAATTACGAATATACACACAAATTACAGTTCAAAAGATTTGGGTCAGCAAGATTTTTTTTCATTTTTAAATAAAGTAACTTTTAAATGAGCAAGATTGCATTAGATTGATCAAAAGTGACAGAAAAGACATTTATAGGGCCCTATCTTGCACCCAGCGCAATTGTCTTTGTACACCGACGCATGTATCATTCCTATTTTGCACCCGCGCACAGCGGACTTTTCCCTCCACAGACGCACGCCGGTAAATGCATTTGCGCTCCCGGGGGCGGTTCAGTGCAAAGAGGAGGCGTGTTCCGGCGCAAACGTTCCCTGATGCTGTTTTGCAGGTTTAGAAAACAATTCCGCCACTGACCAGGAAAAACCTCGTCTAAAGTCAGTGGTGCGTTGCGCATGTTATTCATATGCTATTTTAAGGGCGCATGCTTGGCCATAATCAATGTAGCGTGTGCACAACGCGCATACACTTTGCTTATCTCATCTACACAGAAGCAGCAGTTTCCATTTTTGCAAATCATACATTATTACAATAGATAGATAGATAGACAGTTTATTATAAAAGCATAAATCTACAGTAGCTTACACATTTACTCAAATTATCATATGCCTGTTTAACCGAAGCTAATTTGGGTGGGTTTCTCCATCCCCAATGTCACTTCTCTGTGTTTTACGGCCCTGACGAGAACGTCGGTCTCCTCGGCTGTGAACCGCTCCTGGCAAATCCGCCGTTATAATAGCAACCCGCCATGGAACAAGCGCGCCTGCTCTTAAAGGGAATGTGAGATGTCGCTCTGATTGGTTTATTTCACGTTACGCCCAAACCACACCTATGAGTAATGAAGCTGCTTCAGACCAACCCATTTTAGATTTGCGTCGGGCGCAAGAGTCATTTATCCCGCCGGTATAATAGCAACAGCGCCCGAGACCCGCCCACAAAGTTACTTGCGTTTCGCGTTTGATACTTGCGTTTCAGACCGTTAAAATAGGGCCCATAGTGTTACAAAAGATTTCCATTTCAAATAAATGCTGCTCTTCTGAACTTTATATTCATCAAAGAATCCTGATAAAAATGTATCGGTTTCTGCAAAAATATTAAGCAGAACAACTGTTTTCAACATTGATAAGAAATTATTCTTGAGCGCAAAAACAGCATATTAGAATGATTTCTGAAGGCACATGTGACACTGAAGACTAAATAAAAATAGATTACAAGTTCTTTTCCTGTTGTAAAAAAAGAAAAGAAAAAAAAGCCAAATCACACAAAGAGAACGTTGTTCTGAGCAAAGTCAAACAAAGAGTTTTAACTTTACACTCTCTGACATTTATGTTTGCAAGTTAGTAAAAAAATTACATTTTAAAAAACTTTTAATATGAAATGTCTATGTACAGTATAGCATAGGCTTTGTCCAAACTTCCAAATCTCAAAAACTGCTTATACAAAATGTACCTTCTGTTCATATTTATGTCCCTTTACAATGTTTTTGGAAAGTTTTAATTTGGATTGAACGAAACTACGCAGTGTAGAATTTTGAACAAAAACATCACTTTTTTTTTAAAGTAAATTAAATAAACTAGAACAAATACTATAATATCAAAGACTAATTTACACACAAAGATCCATCTAAACTGAAGTAATTGAAGAGATCACAGATCTTTTCCTTGGGCAAATAAAAGTGGAAAGCATGCTTATCCAGGGATGCACCTCTGCCATTTAATGCATGCTCTGCTTTCCATTTTGACAAAATCGGGAACAGAAAACAACACCGGTTGCGGGAGAAAACACTTGCTCACTGTTAGTAGGGCGTCACAGTACAACAGGATCACAGTCTCATTCCTACACAGAGAACATAATTATGCACTTAGATTTGAAAGAAACATCTTGTTGGGCTTAATTTGCAATGCAAAAGCAGTGCGCCGTTTCAGATGGAGCCGAATTCATCCAGAGGCCCGACTGCACGCTCCTACAGACCTATTTGCTTTCAATAACACCACGTACATGTGCTGCCTGTGATAGTGATGATGTCTGAGGGGGATCTGCTTGAGAGAGAAGGCGAAGGAAAGCACAGGAATGGATGTGTGACGGGCTAGAGAGAGAAACTGTGTGTTGTGTGCGAGAGAATGAGGAGGTTTAAATTAAGAGAAAAGGAAGGATAAATGGATTACCATGAAAGAAATGAGTGGAGAGGCAGAGAGAGAGAGAAAAGGCAAATGAAGAGACAAATGGATAAGACGATGAGAATTTGAAGAGGTACAAATGACGGGGGCGTTTGAGGCCTGTTGCCTGCCGCAAGACCGTCTCCTTCAACAAATAGTGGCAAACACAATGTGAAATGTCACTTGGAAAGAGAACAGGTGGAAATAAAAACACACAGAACATCATAATCTTTCTCTTTCCATCAGCGATAATGGATTTTTCTCTAGCATTTAACCAACGCCATCCATTAAGAAGAGTGCGCTCGTGCAGATGTGCGAATTGCTATACGGTGAACACTAAACACTAGCCACTTATTACCCCAGCTTTACTTGGAAAATGAAATCACTCTGAGTGCACCTGTGGGCAGCGTTTGGCCGTGAATCCGGCGAACTGTAACCTTGAAAAGCATCAACAAAAAATCATTTCCAACCATGACCTTCTGTATTGCTCTTTAAAAGGGAAGGCCATTCAAAATTTCCAGTAAATAAGTAACTTAAGGGTCTGTCATTAGTTTTCCTGCCGAGGCGCAATCGTAACAATGCTAAAAGCACATCAAATGAAAACAAATAATAGACTTGTGGCATGCCTTATTTGAGTGTGCTTTTTCAGCGGGGGTTGTGTTGATTGTACACTCCTGGCAGGAACCCGGAGCAGCCCTGGGATTAACGGCTGCGCTCAAGGGCGAAACGCCAACACAGGACCTCACAGTTCACGCTTTCTTCAGGTACTTCAGCGTTTCGGGTTTCTGTCCTGCCTGTCCAGAATTTTTAACGTTACAGATGATTTCCATTTCATACAAATGTTGTTCTTTTGAACTTTCTGTTCATCAAAGAGGACTCAAAAAAGGATTCAACATTGATAATAATAAATGTTTTTGAGAATTAAATCAGCATATTAGAATGATTTCCGAAGGATCGTGTGACACTGAAGTAATAGAGTGAAACAGACGGTAAAAACTCCATTCATTTAACCTTCAACGATAACTTATAAACCTTTAACGGCAGACCAACTGTGAGCTATGAGGTTGTTAATCGATGGTATCCGCTTCTGTTAAAGTCGTCAATCCGCACTATTTCAACTTCAACTTTGATTATGCTGTTCGCAACGCTTCATGGGATTGTAGTTCTTTCCACAGTCGTGTACCTTTTTTATTTTTTTTGTCCGATTTTCAATACTTTTATGCTTCAAATCAAAGTTTGTAAGTTTATGATTCACCTCGTAGCTGGTTGGCTTGGTTCATGGTTTATAACGCTTTAATGACGACTTTAAAATCCCTATGGGAGAAATGAATGGAAAAAATACAGTACTTCCGGAACCAAAGTCGCTTAAAAAGTGGGCAGGCCCTGTTGTACTCAGTGACTGCTGAAAATTCAGCTTTACCATCACAGAAATGCATTACATTTTATAATAATAATAATAATAATAATAATAATAATAATAATAATAAATATATATATATATATATATATATATATATATATATATATATATATATATATATATATATATATATATTTTATAATAATAAAATGATTAACCCCCGCTGATTTTGGGTCTATAATATAAAAGTTTTTTCAATTGTAGTATTTAAAAAGGACATCTGAAATAATAAACTATGTGTAATGCAGTGTTGTCAAAAAAAAAAAAAAAAAAAATTCAAAACATATCGATACTGAAATATCTGAAACGTATCCAATACTCATTTTCCGCTGAATAGATACAAGATACCAGCTGACCTTTCAGTGAATAATTTCACAATATTACTGTTTTACTGTATTTTTGATCAAATAATTGCAGTCTTGGTGAACAAAACAAGACTTACTGACCCCAAACCTTTGAACATTAGTGTAATTATGGACCAAATAACTATAATAATTATGGACCAAATGACATGTCAATCGAAAAATCACAGTTTGTTTTTGTTTTTATGCATCATTTAGAGGCAGGGCTATCTGAAATAGACAATAGAAAAAATAAAAATAAAAATAAAAATAGCTTGAATTTAAAGGAACCGTTTACTCAAAAATGTAAATTCTAAAATCATTTACTCAGCCTCATGTTTTTCCAAACCGGTATGAATTTCTTTCTTCAGACACAAAAAGAAGCTATTTTGAAAAACAATAATGAATGTCAAAGAGGTCCAGTGTTGTTTGGAACACATTGTTCTTGGAAATATGTTTTTTGTTTGTTTTGTAAAAAAGAAAGTCATACAGGTTTGGAACAACATGACAGAATTTTCATTTTTAATTAAATAAAAAAAGATAATAATAATTTAAATCCCACTTTACAAGCACTTCATCTTCCTGGAAACCGTGACTTCGTATCTGTGATCTTAGTAAAACTATGACAGAGCCACAGTGCTGCTTTATATTTTTCACACTGTGGTATAATTACAAGAACGTTTCCTTGTGTTGTTTTGTCATCCAACCTGTTCAGCCTGTAGCTAAGCAGAACGCTGATAACTAAGTGACAGCTCTCAGAAACGAGCTGTGTAAAGACTCTGAAACAAACACAGACGCTTCCAAGCTCATGAGAGCAAGAAGTTTAATGACTTGAGTTCACAGAATTAGCTTGCAGGTCTAGTTCATTAAAACAAAATGTCTTCAAACTGCCAATCTTGTGTCAGCAGAAGACAAGTGCTCACTGAAACTTTGTTTAAATATTAAAATATACGCTTCCAACTCATTTTCTTTCCTTGTTTGTCTCCTTTTCTAAGCCATATTTTTAGAAAACATGAGATCATAAAATCTCTTCCATTTTGTGTACATTTTGAAATGGATTCACCATTTATATTTACAGTCTGTTCCACTTTTTACACACAATGTTATAATGTAAATGAAGAAACCGAGAAGCTGTGACAGTATTTGTATTTAAAGTCTTTCTCAGTTTGAGTCAACATTCGCAGGCACCGCAATCACCATCCAATAAAACTTGTGTAAAAGTTGTGGACTTCTAGGCTTCCCTTCTGAATTCAGTGCAGGCTCTACGCTTACATCTTTCAGGAGTCAAAGTCTCAAAAATTTAGGGGCACAGTCAAAGTTCACTTTTTTAATGACTATAACATTAGTTTTACAAGAAGACCAGAAGTTGCCCTTCGGATTTCATGATTTTCAAGTCGAATCCAAACTTTTGAATCCAAACTTGTTTCAATCATTGGAGAGAAATATGTTTTTACTCCGACATAGCACTTTCCACTAATACAATAAATTAGGTTGTCCGTTTAGTTTCTTTAAAGGATCAAAAGGCACAAGCAAAAAGGAACTAAAAGCACAAAAATGTTGAAAAATGTTTGACATTTTGATATAATGTTGGTAACGTGTTGTTTTAGGTTTCAATTCTTTTAACTTGCATATTACTAGGATATTGGCTGTTTATAAGTACTTATGAAGCACATATTAATGCCTTATTCTGCATGACCTTATTCTACATCCCTTAATCCTACCCAATACTTAAACACTACAAAATCTACCTTACTAACTATTAATAAGCAGTAAATTAGGAGTTTATTGAGGCAAAAGTTGTAGTTAATAGTAAATAAGTGTTCCCCATACTGAAGCGTTACCATAATGTTAAATAAACTATTACATATCATAAAATGAACTTAGCAGTAAAAGTAGCTAGTTGCAAACATCCCATATCTGAAATTAAATTAAATTCATTATACAATTTACATTCAATTGATATATAAAAAACTAATTATACTAGGGCTGTCAAAATTAATTTGTGAATAGCTGTGATCCATTTTTGCTGTTTAATGCATTACAAATAATTAATGCAATTAACGCAGCATCCGTTTTTTCACTTCCTGAAGCTGATGTCTTTTCCCCACATCCTTTGGATAACGCTACCTGTGCGCCGCTCACCAGCTCTGTGAAGCGAGAGAGTGGCCGAGTGAGGATGATCATCCCACATGTAGCACGCCGGCGCTTTGCAAACTCCATCTGACTACCTGTTTTGGATCCTGTCAGTAACGTGCTCATCTCAGTGACTAAGACACGCAGAAAATAAGATTGAATACTTGCAAGTCCAGTAATGACGCTTTATCTAGAGATATGGTTCCTCACATAAAAATATTATTACCAAATCTTTTAACTAGTCATTTTATAACTTCTTTTTCATGATGACAAATGTGCAAAATGAACTTTCAAATGGGGAAAAATGAACTGACAGCTCTCAAACAGAGAGAGCTGAAACATCACCAAACACACTGTCTAAAAGGCACAGCTAAATGTGACATTTATATAATGCTTTTATGTGAATATTGTTTTAAGTTCACTTCAATTAAAAGTTTTGATAAGAATGTTTAATGTTCTGTAATACATGATAAATAAAAACAATGTGATATTTTGCAGTTTAGGCCTACTATGTTAAAATGATGACTTTCAGTTATACTGTAATGTTGAATGGCTATAATTGCTCATTTTATCCCCAGAAATTGGTATCGGTGATATTGGCCTTCATTCATGGTGCAAAAATGCCATTAAACAAATATTTTAAATATATGGTCTTTGTTGTTTCTACATTCATTTGGAGATGAAAAAAAATATATATATTACAGATTTTGATGTTAGGTGCGATTAATTACAGAAAAAAAGCTAGAATATAAAACAACATAATAATCCCGACAGTTGCCAATCAACATTTTCTGAAGGTTAAGCACTTCTTTGTACAAAAAGAAAGACTTAATTTGGTACGCTAATTGTGTAAAGTGCCACACAATCATTACTCGCATTACCATCATCATTATGCACTTTACTTTGACATTACCATCATCATTATGCACTTTACTTTGACAATTCCTGGGAGAAACCTTGAAGACTTGATGTTTGCTCATGATGCTTGCTCATGATGCTTTATAGGTTTTATGAAGTGTTAGCCAACAAGCACATAAACGCTGACCTTCATGATGAGGATGTTAGAGATCATCGTAATGAGGTGTTTTTGTGAGTCCTGTGGTCAGGAAAAACACAGTGTGAAGAGAGAAGACGGAGACAGTGCTCCTTCCCCGTTAACTAACAACTCTCAAAGTGAAATGAGAGGGCATCATTATAACACACAGAGAGAGAGAGAGAGAGCGAGAGAGAGAGAGAGAGAGAGAGAGGGCGAGAGAGAGAGAGAGATGCTGAGGTGCAACAGAGGGTGAAAATGAAAGATGGAATTATGATAATGGAATGAAGGGAGAGAGTAACAGGAAAAATGAGAAAAGAGGCGTGCAGAGAGAAGATGCAAAAATTCGCAGGGAAGCGGTAAAGTGCTGTCATGTGTAATGCAGATAAACCTGAAATATTACAAGAAAAGAGGAAAAGAATGACACCATAGAAGACGTGCCAAACAGACAGAGGTGGAATGTGCAGAGAAACGGGCAAAACAAAGAGAGAAAAAGCTGATACTGTTTTATCAGGCCGTTTCAAGGTGAGAACTTTTATTGTATCGCTAATGAATTCTGTTCCTGACTCGTGTAAGTGTTTGGAAACTTGCTATAGTGCCAGATAAAGAATAATGGCTGTGGAATGGAGGGTGACAGAGAGAAAAGTGTATGTGCACGCTTACCCGGTAAAGTGGGCTGCACTTGTCTTTAAAGCAGGGTGCGAGGCAGGAGTAGATCTGAAGAGAGTAGTAATACGCCGCTAACTGCAGGGACAGTGCCGATGGAGGCTGCTTCTCAAAACACGCGTTAGCGTCCAACACCTGAAACAGAAAAAGCACCAATTTCATTTGGCTTTCAATAGGGGTGCACCAATACCACTTGTTCCAGAACGAGGTTGATATGATACGATGCCCATTTTCACTGCATTTGACATTTTTAAATACATTAGGTAGAAACCATAGAGACAGAGCGCATTTAGGCCACGCCCACACCCAGGGGGAAAACAAACCAACCGTCCCCATTGACTTTGCATTGCGAGAGGCTGCCTCCTTGTCATTTCTTGCTTCTAACAAAAGACAGAAAAATGCCTAAAAGCTGCTGTGTGACAAGGTGTACAGCAAACAAGCTAAAAAACCCAGAAATAAGTTTTTATTAGCTCTCGACCCCAAAAAACGAGTGTTTAGGACATAAAAGTGGACTTTAATCGCACAGTGCTTCAGCAGGGCTCAATGCTGACGATTGTTTCTACTGGCCTGGTTGGGTCAGTGGCTCAAATGTTTAGATACCAGTAAAATATCACACAAATATCATTACAATTTTGATACTACAGCAAAAACTGCTAGCCTAATTAATGTAAATTATTATCAAAGACAAGTAAACAGTCAGTAATAAAGTAAGAACAAATAATCCAATTACAAATAGCACAAATAAATACAACAGAACAACAGTGGTTTTCAAGTCGGTCTAACAGTAATTTTCAGGTACAGAAATTTGAATAAAGTAATCGAATGTAAAATAGCACTGCATAGTCTTCGCTGTATAAATTAAATATAGATGAATCTTTATTAAAGTTACAGAAGTCATTCAGTCAAGAGCAGAGAGAAATATTCTGAGCTGTGACTCGAATTTATGAGTTTCAATGGCAACACTATCAATGCCGAAATGACTCTGCACTGCAGGTGATACAGGGCAGCGCTCTTTAAGTTGTTTATGTTCATTATTATTGTGATGTTATGTGCTTTGAGACATGAGGTACGCCATCTCTCATCTCGTGACGTTTTGGAGAGCTGTGGAGGGAGGGTGGGATATTATGCTTTCAAAGCTAGCTTGCTATTGCTAGCCGCTCCTAAAATTGCCTATACCCTACTTTTAAGACTTTTTGCATATACATTTATATGTATATTATAGTGTGAATTGGCATTTACAGTATATGTGGAAAGAGTGAGCAAAAACAAGTGTGTTTAGACACTTTGAGACAATACTGTGTACTTTGTTTGCCATGAAATTATTATGAACAAAAAAAGAGAAATAAAATAAGGAAAAACTGAGACTAAAAGCATTAATCTAAACAAATTAATATAAATTAAAAATGGCCTCAGATTAATTTTAGTTCTGAAAAGTATATTATAAAGCTTTATACATGAACTTCATTAAACATGAAAATGCCACTAAAATACTAAAATGAAAACTTGTAAAAACTAATCTAAATTGAAAAGACGAGTAAAAAAAGTAAGACAAAATTCAAACTTATCATGATGTGTCACAAAAGAAATAAAATAAGAAAAATCTCATTCTAAATTGAACTTCAAACTACAATAATTGTTTTACATGTTTTTTTTGTTTTCAGTTCAGACCACAAAAATATTTGTTGTTGTTGATCCCTGTCTTAAAAAACCTTAGGGATAAAGTGACAAAAAGAAGTGGGACAATGGGACGTTTGCCACTTGCAGTAATGTCCACAATAATCAGGATGAGTGACCGAACGTCTCAGGAACTCGACCCCTGAGGGCCATCGAGGCTAAAGCAGTAGAGGACAATGGCCACACTAACACCACATCAATTTCAACAAAACTTCCCCTGATAATGAACTGAGAGGAAGCACTGGGGACATGCTATCAATTTTAAGTCCATAAAGTTTTTTTTTTTTTGTTTTTTTTTCAGATGATTTTATTAGAGCATGGACCGATTACCGATCTAAATCAGGAAAATGCAATAATACAATTCAAATGGAGGCCCCTGATGTAAGGATCCTGTAAGCATTAGACTTGATATTAGATTTGACTTTTAAATGGCTTTATCTTTCAATACCACACAACTTTGACTACAGTAATAGAAATAGTTATGAAAAACCATAATCTGATGCACATACACAGTCACTCAGAATGAGAGAAAGAGAGATAGAGATCTGCAAATAGAGCAGTCAAACTCACCTGAGGTAGAGCCAGTAAATAGGCCAGAGCGAGTGTCATATCTTTGGGAAAAGCATCACTGGCCAGCTGAAGGAGCACTATGAAATGACACAGGAGATAGAGAGAAAAAAGAAGGAATAATATTTCAGAGTTATTCCTGCAGAGAAGCGCCTCCTTGCTGAACTGTAACATGACGTGACAGAAGAAAGAGAGAGAGGGATGAAAATGAGCCTCTATGGCTCTCACTGGCAGTGCATAAAACTGAAATGTGACTGTAACAGTACTGAGACTATGACGCAGATTCAGGTCCAGGACAAAAAATATCATTTAAAAAAGCAAGAGGCTGTCCCTGGCTAACCAGACACAACAAGTATGGAGCAATAGGACAATTAGTTGTTTGTTTGGTTTCTATTTGTGAGACATTGCACTGAACAGACACGTCCACTGAGGAATCTCATTGGTCCAAAATACTGACACTCATGTCATCTGATATTCCGATTCTCAAATACGTGTAAGTGAGTGTGCTTTGTCATTTAAAAACCTTCATAAATAATCTTGATCTTGATCTATAACGAGAGATGGGCGCCACCATGTTTGCGCAGCATTTCAGGGAGTCCAGTCAGTCGGATTTACAGCATGTGAATTCATCAGTTTATCCCGAAATACATGTAAGAAAGTGGCCAGTGAACTGTGAGAAGAATAGAGTAAACTTTATAGTTTCTTCCACTATGTTTGTCTGATATGAATAACACACGTCGGCAAATTATATTTGAATAGATTGTTATTGCTGCTTCCATCAACGCCAGCCAACGCGTGAACGTATGTCAGGTCACTGTTCCTAATCCCATATGTGGGACCGTAACGCTCAAAAGGTTAACATCAAATATGTCCCAATGGGCTGTGATGGTAAACATGTTCTCATTCAGTGTGGACAATTTGGTAAGGACACAATGTTGCAATGGTTAGATAAATAGTAATATGATAATAATAGGGCTGACTTCTAATAGTCGAGGATTCGACGATTCGATTCGGAGAGGTCTGATTCGACTATGAACCTCATAGTCGAATAGCCTACCGTATTTTCCGCACTATAAGGCGCACTTAAAAGCCTTTAATTTTTTCAAAAAACGACAGTGCGCCTTATAATCCGGAGCGCCTTATATGTGGATCTAGCGCTTTATGTTAATGTCTGTAAAACAACCGCTGACTTAACCCTTGTTTATACTTTCGCCTGGCACCGGAGCGCGAGCCTCCGCTGACTGCGCGCGCAACTCCTCAAACAGACGAGGCATTTATACTTGACGCAACTGTTTTGTTTTAGACTGAACACCAGACCATACAACTGATTTAGACGCGCAAACTGGGTGCCGGTGTGATGATGAGATGTACTAATATCCGTCTGCTCGGGCAGATTCGGGTCAAAGTCGTGCATCTTCGGATGCGGAGGCGCGCGCGCTGTTAAGCCGAATCTGCCCGAGCAGAAGGATATTAGTTTTTTATTACCTTCGCGCCATAGCTTCGCGCTCAGGCGGACGCGTCGAGTATAAACAAGGTTTTACAGCTCAGCCACTTGTTTTTTTCATATTTTTTTGCAAGTGGTAGACCTTGGTTTATATTTGGACTTTGGATGTGATCTTATGAAAAGGTTGGTGACCACTGCATAACGCAAACCCAGTCAAACGTTTGACTGCAGTATCTTCTATTCCATGCGCCTTATAATCCGGTGCGCCCTATATATGAAAACAGTTCTAAAATAGGCCATTCATTGAATGTGCGCCTTATAATCCGGTGCGCTTTATAGTGCGGAAAATATACGGTACATGGGCGTCAGTTTGGTTTGAAATGTGCTGGGGAGTGGGGACAGAGACGCATTCGCATTTTCAGAAGGGCTGGGTACAAAAAAAATATTTTCCGCTTTCGCGCAGGTCATGTTTTGAAAGACGATGTCCTGTAGCTTACTAATGTAAATAAATAAAAATGTATTCAAAAATCTGCTTCACATTTTCAGCAGGGCTGCGGAGCGGCTGTGGGTTGACTCCACACGGTTCTCATGGGCTTTATATATAGGCTAAGTCCTAACGTGAAAAAAGCTTTACGTGGTTTAATGTAGGCTACCTAAACAATGATTACCAAATTTCCCTCTCATATTGCTCCTCATAACCACTGAAAATGGTCAAAAAATCGAACCCCAGAGTCCAATTATTATGGACGTTATCTGATATTAAGCGTTTCTGCTTCACATTTTCAGCAGGGCAGCGGAGCGGCTGTGAGTTGACTCCACACGGTTCTCATGGGTGTGAAAAAGCTTTACGTGGTTTAATGTACCTAAACAACGATCACCAAATTTCTCTCATATTGCTCCTCATGTTTATGAAATGTTATGATATATGTGTGATATGTTTTGTTCATCTGGCTTTAAATGAATAAAAGGTAGGCTATTTGTTACACACCATGTGTTTCTTTTAGGTTTTTTTAGCTCTTTTGTTTGAAATGGAAAAAATCTAGCTGCTATCTAAAAAAAAAAAAAAAAAAAAAAAAAAAAGTTCAACTATCAGTCGACTACGGCAAAATCTAACGAATCAGATTCGACTATGAAAATCCTTAGTCGAAAACAGCCCTAGATAATAATATGAATATATACACAGATTTAGTCTGTCTCAGTTTTTCTGTTTCTTCATGTAATCACAGACAGACTCGATGATGGTGAGATCAGATCATACCGGCTGTTGTCAGACTCCTTATGCATACACAAATCTCACTGGATTATTACAAATAATGGCAAAAAGAATGTTTGGAAATGTAAGCTACTGACACACTACAGCAAAAGATTTACATAACTGACTTAAAACCATTGTTTTTTTGGTGAAAATATTAACGTGCCTAAGACTTTTGCACAGTACTGTACTTCTAAAGCATGTATTAATCTTAGTTAAAGGTTAAATTCAACATTTACTAATACATTATTAAAATCAAAATTTGTACCTGTATTATTTCATAGATCTGAGCTAACGAACTAACAATGTACTAACGTTAATAACAACGATTAATAACTTCTGTAACAAATGTAAGAAAATAAGTTATAGAGAAGGTAAGGGTCAGCAATGGATATATAAGACACTTCAACAAACTACATGATTATTTTCTACGAGCATCCGTGAAGCGTCTGTGATAACGACCTTGAGGTCGTAAGCTTCACCTCATTTAACAGAGAACTAAACCTTACAGGCATTGTGGCTAAATTTGATCAATTAGGATCTGACCACAAACACCCTGTGGGACGAGTGTAAACGTTCATTAAGTCTGCAGGAACTCGCATGAACAGAATGCGCAAAGCCAGTGAAGAAATGTTACTGTTAGAAACAAAGGCAGATTGCAGTGCAGACATATGCAGCACCAGACTCTCAAATACGATCAGTGGGTGACGTGAGAGTCATTTTTTCGGCAGCCCATCAGTTCCCATTTTTTCCAGAGCTGCAGACAGTGTTAGGTTTTATTCTGCTATTCTGAGCCTTTGATGGAATCAAAGGCATTTTGCACGTCAAACAATCTTGGCAAGACAATGTTATCAAAAACAGCTGGAGCAGAGGGAGCCTTGCGTGTGCTGAAATAACAAAGGTGTTGGCGTCGCTAACAGTAAACGTTTTAGTGTGTTCAGCTGTTTGACGGATTCTTTTAACACATCCTTCCTCAAAGTCCCTTTAACATCGAAAACTAGAGGTGTGGCTTCACACAGCAACACAGAGAAGCTGATCAGAGATGGAGGCTGTCATAATACATAAAATAATGTTATTTTTCATACAAACACTTGGTATAGTTTGGTCTCTAACTGAACAATGTACAATGATTTTACAGATCACATTTTTATGAAAATCATGCTCTAAGAATGTGTAACTTATATATACACATATACATATACACACATATATATATATATATTAGGGCTGACTTCTAATAGTCGAGGATTCGACAATTCGATTCGGAGAGGTCTGATTCGACTATGAACCTCATAGTCGAAATACATGGGCGTCAGTTTGGTTTGAAATGTGCTGGGGACAGAGACGCATTCGCATTTTCAGAAGGGCTGGGTACAAAAAATTTTTCCGCTTTCGCTTCCGGTCATGTTTTGAAAGACGATGTCCTGTAGCTTACTAATGTAAATAAATAAAAATGTATTCAAATATCTGCTTCACATTTTCAGCAGGGCTGCGGAGCGGCTGTGGGTTGACTCCACACGGTTCTCATGGGCTTTATATATAGGCTAAGTCCTAACGTGAAAAAAGCTTTACGTGGTTTAATGTACCTAAACAATGATTACCAAATTTCCCTCTCATATTGCTCCTCATAACCACTGAAAATGGTCAAAAAATCGAACCCAGAGTCCAATTATTATGGACGTTATCTGATATTAAGCGTTTCTGCTTCACATTTTCAGCAGGGCAGCGGAGCGGCTGTGAGTTGACTCCACACGGTTCTCATGGGCGTGAAAAAGCTTTACGTGGTTTAATGTACCTAAACAACAATCACCAAATTTCTCTCTCATATTGCTCCTCATGTTTATGAAATGTTATGATATATGTGTGATATGTTTTGTTCATCTGGCTTTAAATGAATAAAAGGTATTTGTTACACACCATGTTTTTCTTTTAGTTTTTTTTAGCTCTTTTGTTTGAAATGGAAAAAATCTAGCTGCTATCTAAAAAAAAAAAAAGGTTCGACTATCAGTTGACTACGGCAAAATCTAACGAATCAGATTCGACTATGAAAATCCTTAGTCGAAAACAGCCCTAATATATATATATATATATATATATATATATATATATATATATATATATATATATATGGAATGAAAAATAATACTGTTGCATAGTCAGAAGTGTGAAGCCCAGATGAAAAAAAAAAAAAAATGCTGACCATATCAGCAGCGGAAAGCATCCCTAATTCATAACCTTTAAGCATTTCACACATAAGAACAGAG
Source organism: Vimba vimba (assembly GCA_022828995.1). NCBI lineage: Eukaryota > Metazoa > Chordata > Actinopteri > Cypriniformes > Leuciscidae > Vimba > Vimba vimba. The sequence goes on along the minus strand of CM040832.1, from coordinate 4,590,227 downwards.
ATTAGAGAGGACATGCGCGCAATATCTAAACAAGAGCAAAGAACCATGACTGTTTTATAGGAAGTGTATTCAGCATACGGTTTAGCGTGCAGGTCATTAATTTAGCATTATCAGCCTGACGCTAGCACTTTCCTTTCATCTCACGTTCTCCCACACGAAGGTGACTTTACGCCTGTGGTGCGCAACTGAACGACAGTGACACAGGAGGAATTAAAAGAGAGGATAAGAAAGGAAGAGGTAAAGGGAGATTCGCTATTTGCATTCTTCCACCAAAGTTCCTGCACCCGTCCCATCACTCTGCATTGATTTTCTCATTCGCCTCATCCATCTTGAAGCAAAAGGCCTTGATATTTTGACTAGCCGCTATCTCTCTTGTATCGGGAGGGTGCGCATTATTTACTGCTGTCTGCTTGCGGTGAGTACACATTAATTAATCAATATGACGCTATTCTTCCAGACATGTAGCCGGCGAGTGGCGATACATCAGAGAGAGACGCTGCTACCTGAGAAGCTGCCCCGGGGGCCAAAGATTACAGCAATCCTAGCAAGGACACTGCGACTAACAAGAGGGTGATGAGAGACGACTGATGGCGAATGCTTAACCGGGACGGGTGAAGTCACTAGTCAGTCACCGTGATGAGAGTTGATTTTAGATGTAAATGTTTGTTTGCATAAGGAGCAATACCTTCGGTTGCAGGGAAGAGATTCTGTCCCTCGCTGTTGGTTTCAGCCAGTTTGCCTGTCCGCAGTAAAACCTCTGCAAAGTCTTCTTGAGGAGTGTAGACATACGAGGAATACACATCCTCAGACTGAAACAGAAATCGAGGAGAGGGGATATTACACACTTTTGTTTTTGCTTACTTGTTCTGAAATTGTTTTGCAAATCAGTCCCCAAAAAACACAACGTACACTACCATTCAAAAGTTAAAGGGGTAGATAACATATTTTAATGTTTCTGAAAAAAAATAAAAAAATAATTCTATGCTCAGTAAGGCTGCATTTATTTGATCAAAAATGAATACGTTTTAAAATGTAATGAACTTTCAGCATCATTACTCCAGTACAGTGTCACACGATCCTTCAGAAATCATTCTAATATGTGACCCTGGTCCACAAAACCAGTCACTTGGAGCAATTTTATGAAATTGAGATATATACATCACATGAAAGCTGAATAAATACGCTTTCAATTGATGTATAGTTTGTTAGGATTGGACAATATTTGGCCGAGATATAACTATTGAAAATCTGGAATCTGACGGTGCCAAAAAAAATCGAAACATTGAGAAAATCTCCTTTAAAGTTGTCCATTTATGTTCGCGATTGTGCTGCATTCACTCACAAAAATAAATGTTTTATATATTTATGGTAGGAAATTTACAAAATATCTTCATGGAACATGATCTTTACTTAATATCCTAATGATTTTTGGCATAAAAAATCATTAGGATATTATGGTATCTGTGACCACTGAGATGGCTTCATGGCCTCCCCCTGATGCTCATTCTCTTGGTTTGTGTTTGTTGTTGTCTTGTTTAGGAGTTCTGTTGTGTATGTGGTATTTATGTTCTGCAGAGCAGGAACCTGCTGAAAATCAGTTTTATACTGAGTCAGGCCCGATTGTCTTTAATCTTTCCCTGTTTAAAAATATAAATAAAATAAATAAATAAAAGAAAAATCTATAATTTTGACCCATACAATGTATTGTTGGCTATTGCCACAAATATACCCGTGCGACTCGAGACTGGTTTTGTGATCCAGGGTCGCATATGCCGATTTGGTGCTCAAGAAACATTTCTTATTATTATCATTGTTACAAACGATTGTGTTGCTTAATATTTTTGTGGAAACTGTAGATTATTTGATGGACAGAAATTTCAAAAGAACCGCATTTATTTGAAATAGATTTGTTTATTATAATGTACAAGTCTTTACTTTTAGTTTTGATCAATTTAATGCATCACTGCTCAATAAAAGTATTATTTAAAATCTTACTGACCCCAAATGTTTGAATGGTATATTATGTGTTTTTTTCTTTAATTAAAGAAAAGCACAAGCACAGTACAAGCATCAGCTTGTTACAGAAATAAATGTGCAAATAAACATAAATCACAATAATGTGTGCATATACATATAAACACCCAAATAAACAAGACAAAAAAAAAAGAAAAGAAATAAAATGATGTTTTATCCAGAGCTTGTCTACTTAAAGTAATCTAAAAATGGGCTCCAAGATTTTAAGAAAGGATCGGGTTTCATTCCAACTCCAAATTTATTAATCTTTTCAAGTTTGACTGCAAAAAGTAGGAGATGGCAGCTTCCAATTAGTTAGTATAAGTCATCTAGCCAACAGTGTGCAAAGTGCAATATTATCCATCTCTAAAGCTGTCAGTTTAACATTTTCCAGAAAATCCCCAAATAAAGCTGTCAATGGGTTGGGGTCTATTACTGTGTTAAAAATGTCTGAGAAACAACTAAAAATTCCACCCCAAAACCTTAATAACTTAGGAGGACAGCACCAAAAGAATGAAACGGAGAGGCTGGCTCCACAACACAGAGAGGGCAGATGGGGTCTAATTCAGGAAATATCTGGCAGAGTTGCACCCTAGACCAATGAATACGATGCACTACCTTAAATTGAATAAGCCTATGCTATGCCTAATGCTAACTGAAGAAGAATGTATTCTTTATAAGATCGTGTCCCAGGTTTCATCTTCTAACATAGTAGTTAGGACTTAAGTCCTCCTGCCAAAGAGATTTCAATGACCTACTAGATGGGGTTTGTTTGTTATTTATTAGATTATGTTATTTTTGATGGAGATAAAATTGTTTAAAATGATGTATTTGATTTATCATAAATAAATCCTTTTTTTTATGTTGTAAGAAAAAGAGACTAAAGCCGGGGACACACTTAAAGGAACACTCCACCGTTTTTTGAAATAGGGCTTATTCACCTTCTTTCCTACATTTAGATAGGTGGGCAAATGCATTTTTGTCTCAGTGCATGCATTGTTTTAGTTTGACAGGGTCGGCGCTAGCTTAGCTTAGCATAATGAATGGAATCCTTTGTTGCCAGCTAGCATGTCCTGAGTAAAAGTGATATAAAAAATAGAAAAAACTCACTTAATTACATCTCTGCGCCCAAGTAGCAGTGCTTCGCCTGTGCTTCCCCCTAATATAGTCCCAAGTCAATATCTGCATAGGAAATCGCCTAGTGTTAATCTGCATCACTATTTGTACTTGTTGTGAATACGCAGGCCACAAAAAGTAATTAGGTGGGTTTTTTTTATTTTTTATATTACTTTTACTCAGGACATGCTAGCTGGCAACAAAGAATTCCATTCATTATGCTAAGCTAAGCTAGCGCCGACCCTGTCAAACTAAAACAATGCATGCACTGAGACAAAAATGCATTTGCCCACCTATCTAAATGTAGGAAAGAAGGTGAATAAGCCCTATTTCAAAAAACGGTGGAGTGTTCCTTTAACGACTGTTAGGCCGATTATGAATGTGATTTGACACTTCGGACTGATCATGCCCAAACGCGCAGAGTCAGAGACAGTTGTGTTCAGTCGGTGTTTAAAGGGTTAGTTCACCCAAAAATGAAAATTCTGTCAGTAATTACTCACCCTCATGTTGTTCCAACCCCGTAAGACCTTCGTTCATCTTCGGAACACAAATTAAGATATTTTTGATTAAATCTGAGAGCTGGCTCACTCCTCCATAGGCTTCTAAGACATTATAACTTGCTGGCCCAGAAAATGCATTAAAGACAGCGATAATATAGTCCAAGTGACTACAGTGGCTCAACCTTAAGTTTATAAAGCGACGAGAATACTTTTTGTGTTTAATTACTGTTATTAATTATTAGAGTAATTACTGACAGAATTTTCATTTTTGGGTGAACTAACCCTTTAAATCTGCTCCAGTTGTTGGAAACAGTCTGTAAGTGTGTTCAGTTCAGACTTAGACTGTTTCAGCTAGTCATTAAGTGTGTCCCCGGCTTAACTTGCGAATGCACATACCTGAAGTGACTACTGTGAAGGTGACTACCTTATTCTAAAAAAAATTCTAAAACCAAAATTCAACCATATATCCTGGCCACTTTTCAATATAATGAAGACTGGGGATGTCAAACAACAAAATAACAAAAAAGCCCCATAAAAGTAATTTTATGTACACAATTTTTCTTCTTCGAATTAAAAAATTCGTCTTCTGAGGTCATATGGCAACTTTGTGTTAAGAACAGACCAAAGTTATTTACTGAAACTCTTGACATGTACTTGAGAGAAGTGGCAAAGCTCACCAGCTCTCTAATTTTGGTATGTTAGTCACATAAAGCTATTAAAGTGTTCTTTCAGAAATATAGCACACAAGTCATGTGGACCACTGATACATTATGATACACATTTCATTTTAGAAATTTTAAAGCTTCAGATTGACTGTAATTGCATGGAAAAGAATGATCTGTACATTATTCAATTTCTGCTTTTGTGTCCCACTGAGGAAGGTCAACATGAGTGTGATTAAATGACAAAATATCCTTAACCTCATACACACTCAGAACTAAACTTCATATTTACATTTTCCTTTATCACAGCAGTGACTTTGGCAAGACATGGGAATGATTGAGAGTGAGAGAGAAAATAAAGCTGTAGGAGAAAAACACAGACAGATGCGAAACCAGAAGGAAGGAGATATAGTAAAATTCACCGTATTGACGTATGGATCGTCGAACAGCTCCTCGTAGAAAGGACTGCATCCCTGCCTCTCCAGATCTGTGTTCTGATTGGCCGCACCGGTACGGCTTCTATCCGCGGCTTGTCCCTGAGAGGAGATAAATGTTCATTAAACATTCATAGAATATTCATAAAACATTCACAGATACGCATGCAGGAACCATTAATGTTTCAGCCATGCTCATAAACGTTCGTAAGGCGCCAGACCCTTCTTCTGCCAAGGACGGGGTGTGTGTGTGTGTGTTGGTGTGTGTGTGTTGGTGGGTGTGTGGTGGTGGGGGGGGGGTCATCAACAATTTCACAGGAAGGACTCGGGCTTGGGGAACCAGAAACAGGAACTCAAAAAACAAACCTCTTCACAAAGAGACACGCATACGTCGGCCGGGAAGAGGTTCGCTCAGTCATGCCAGGTTTTAATGGCCTAACAAAACCTGCCAAAAAATGTGCAGGCGAGTCTCACTGTTGAGCTTCGTCCAACCTGTTCCTGGCGGTTATGTTTTGAAGAGGAGTGATGCATAATGGAGCAAGGACCTTTCAGAAAAGGCCTAACAAAACCTTCCAGCCTGAATTTAAATGCGACTTACGTGCAGTGGGCGAAGTAAGCTGAGGGACTCCCTCCACCAATGGGAGTCGCTGACGGTGGTCAGCACGGCTCTGGTGGTCATGGTGGTGTTGGTCAGGACCTCTATGGTGCGGGCTGTGGTTCTGTGCAGCAGGTCTGAGGGGTAAATTGATCCAGGAACAACAGCTCCAGCCTGCTATGGGCAGCCAGGGAAGGTTAGACATGAGCCATAATGATCAAATTACAGTGGTTATAGCTACAGAAAATAATACACATATTGTAGATTTGTTTTCTTTCTGCAGACACCTTTGGCTTTCTCATTAGTGATATTTTCTCTAAAGCTGCTGTGGAAAACAAAAAGTTGAAATGCTTGACAAATAAAAGGGATTAAACTTGACAAATCAGGACCATGATGCTGTGATTTATTGCACAATATACCCAAAATAATATGTACCTGGAGTATTTTAATACATGACAATATATGATAAAATCCTAAAACTGTAAAAGAACAAGTTCATATCAATGTCATGTATTTGTAAATAAATGGTTTTATACAGTATATTTTAAATTCAAATCAAGTGAATATTAAGTAAATACAAAAGTATCATTTATTATATTATATTATTTCTTTTAAATACATGTTATAATTTAATTAAATTTTACTTGATTTCATTTCAATTAATTTTGTTAAATTTAAATTATATATTTTATTTTATTTGCTCAATCAGACCAGGACCATGCATTAAGAAAGTAAATGGTGCCAATGTTGATTTGATGTTGACGTTTTAGGGCTAGGACAGTCCCGAAGTGGATTTCCTGACATTTAATTCATTTTGTTTTTATATAACCAGTCAACAGGTCTACTAATCAGGCTAAGAGATCTGACATACGTTTAACTACAACGATTTGTGTCAGAAGTGGACTTTTAAACATGCCAAATCAACATGGGCATTCAGGACTGTACATGTTATCATGCTGTAATTAGGTGGCAAATATGCTAATTTACCTAAGACAAGTGTTACTCAGCAGGGAAAATACAGAAACAAAGAAACTACAGAGACTAGAGGAAATCCCAGCAGGAACAGAGATATCCCTTTAAACCTATAAAACAAACAAAAGCGCTACTACTGTATAGTCATCTCATTGCACTAAAGTCAACATGCATTATAAATGAAGGTACTGTATAGGCACAGGGACGTAAATTGACCAAAAACGCTCTCCGCCATCAACGGAACAAAGCACCGCCAGCTCTCTGTAGCAACATGATAAAACATAAAGCGAATGCAGGTGTTTCCATGTTACCGGGATGCTAGGTGAACTTTTCAAAAATGTCAGGAACGCAGGAAATGAACACTAGCTCACATTGCCCTTCTAGATCGTGTACACAAAGCTCAACCACACATTTGACCTCATCAATACTTCATTCAATTTTAAATGCACATTTATCCGATAAACACACACATTTTCACAAAAGTATTTCTGTGCACACATGAAACTTTAAATATGCAGTGTTTTTTCTCATGGTGGGGTGAAAACAGTGTTTGCTATGAGTAAAGTAGCTGGGCTCTGAAGCCATATTTACACCATATGAAAAATGCAGAGAGTCTGTCACTGAGGCATTGAACTCATAGTTCAGTCACAGGCTGTGCTTTAAAGCCCACTATAATGTAATAATCCAGGGGAAGATTTAACATTTTATAGCCATGAATGAAGCATGGGTGCTCATGTTAAAACGTGTGATGAAAGCTTACAGTCAGCAAGAAGTCCAAATGGACACTTTTTACTTTCTTATTTCAGGTTCATGGACTTACTGGGAACAATTTATATATATATATATATATTATTGTATAAAGGGGTCATGACATGGATTTTTTTAATATGTTCATTGAGGTTTGCTTGCAATGTTAATAATTTTTTTTTGCTCAAAAAACAAATGTAAGAAAAACGTTTATTTTCAACCTTCATACTGACCCTCTGTCTGCAATGATCCGTTTTAGAGAAGCGGCTCCTTTAAGGGCAAGTCAGTAGACAGCCACTGTTATTATTGGCTAATGTCATTGCATAGGAAACATTTGAAAAACATTACCCCTATAAAACCATAATTTACAGACGAAGCATTACTTACGAGTTGTGATGCAGCTGCTGTCAGCTCGAATCCCATACAGTTGGATGCTTCATCTTTCAACAAAACTAAAGTGTTTTTTTTGTTGTTTTTTGCCACTGTGCCACTTTTACAAAACAAAACGCTCCGAACCAACACATAATCCTCCGATGTGATCCGGGACACTTTTAAAAGAAACCATCCACTTGTTTTCGACACCGTTTATAATGAGGAGGACATATTAAGCTATGAAACTTGCAGGATATTTAATGGTACAAAGACCTCTTATACGTCAAAAGATCAAGGCAAATTTGAAATTTGATTTCTCATGCCATGAACCCTTTAATGTTTTATTATACAGTACATGTTTAAAAATTAATTTGCCACAACATAGGACCAGTTACATTTAACTAGTAAAGGGAAAAGGCGTTTAAAATGGTGAAAATAAATGCATTAATATGTTATATATTTTTTTTTCAAATAAATCTTAACCTAAAATGTTAATGTTGATAAAGAAAAGTCTATGGACACACCAAGGCACCAACTGTTCAAATACAGGCTTCTCAGAAAGAGCAACGCAAAACTGTTGCATAAAAGGTAAACGCACAATACTCAAGGAGCACAATTAGCAAAGATTTTTGCTCTCTCTTCAAAGTGTCCCACTAAATAAAGACCTTGACGTGATGTAAGATTGATAATTAATCTTGACGTGATGTATGCAGAAGCGTTGTTCTTTACCTCTGACAGCTCGCTGCCTGTTCTCCGGGCTTGAGAGGGATCAATCTTGTAATTTACAGCATGGTACAGAACCTAAGACAAGAGAGGAGAGCAAAGCATTGACTTTTTCATTCATGCCCTTCAGCATATAACCCTTTTTCACTTCAATTTTCTTTGCTCTTAAATGTTTAATCGTTCTGCCAGTATTATACTTGACACCGCAGTAAAACTTATTTAAATTACTATTCCATTCCTCAACACATTTTCTTTTGAGTGTTTCAGTGTAGCATCTATCTCGGTATACTGTAAATAAATCTACTTTAGGTCTTTCCTGAAAGGAGCCTGACACCAAAGCAGTCAACACAGAGAGAGATAGAGGCGGCATGAGCTGGAAAGAGCGGTCGGGGGTTAATAGTATGTGTGCCGGGGGCGATTTCTAAAACTTAAAAGCTCCATTTTAAGTCTAGAGTTTAAGTCTAGTGCGTCCAACACAACATATGCATATGGACAAAAACTATGGAAGAAAAAAGCAGGAAACTTGACAAATGTTTGACAGCAGTGGAGGTCAGGAGTTAGGTTTCTACTTGAAGTATCAGAAATTAATTACTGGTTATTGACGACTAGAAATATTTTATGTTATACAAGGACACTAGCAAGCATCTCTTTCTCTCCATATATATTAGGGGTGGAACGGTACATGTATTCGTATTGAACCGAAACGGTACGGGCGTCACGGTTCGGTGCATAAATTTACACGGAGAATACACAGTATACAGTGTATTCTCCACGGTGTGTGTATGTGTGTGTGTGTGTGTGTGTGTGTGTGTGTGTGTGTGTGTGTGTGTGTGTGTGTGTGTGTGTGTGTGTGTGTGTGTGTGTGTGGCGTGGGAGCGATCGAACAGTGGAAACATAAAAACATACTCCGTCATTTTGTTTATACAGGACATCATTCAAACTGCAAAGTGTTTAAGTTACTGTTAATTAAAATTTTAAGGAAAACAAATATATTAATCTGAAATGTAGGAAATTAATTTTCTATTCATTCAGGTACAATTACCAAACATATCTCAAAGTCTTTTTGTCTTTTTATTAATTTAATTAATAAACTAATTATATTATAAAAGGCTTGAGTAATTTATTTTCCTTTGGTGGTACAGCCTGAGACATGCACAAGCCTAGAGATTGGCATGGTTTTATTTCAGTTAGCCTAAAAGCTAGTTTGATTTGCATTGAGAGATGATCTTATGGAAAGTACCCCATGCCAATCTCTAGGTATGGTGAAGGCTATGTGATGATGTGGGGCTATTTTAATTCCAAAGGCCAAGGGAACTTTATCAGGATGCATAGTATCCTAAAAAATTTTTTTTTAAAAATACTTAAAAATAAAAATCTGCCTGCCTCTATGGGAATTTAACATAGGGGTGTACTCACTTATGCACCATGTATTTTAAGGAAGAACATTTATTTATTTACGATACATTATTCATTCACAAAGAAAATTGGTGTCCTTAAAGGTTGGATTTTTCCTAATTTTTTAAATTAAGGCATTAAGTTCAATTTCCAAAATATGATTTTTTATTCCTCTTTTTAGTCAACTTTTAGCATGGGTGTATTCACTTATGCATTGCACTGTATATATATATATATATATATATAAAACAGTTTAAGTGGACAAAAAGGCACCTGGGTCTGAAGGGAACTGGAAGCCGCTAACAGGTTCTGGATACTGCTGGGAGGACAGTGTGTGAGGGAGAATGCCATGAGCTCCTGACGGGCAGAGAGCTGCGAGTACGTCTCACACTGCCCCAGCTGGGCACACACATCCCAACCATCACTATAGCCTAGAGTGACAGAGGAAAAAATAAAACCAGAAATGTATGCACAGCACAGTCATATAGCCTACTGTACAGGGGATGTTAACTGCCATAGAGAGAGTTTCAAAAGACAAAAAACCTTCACATAAAGAGAGCACTTAAAAACCACGTTTTTCCAGGGTTGAACACTATTCAAGACTGCCTTTTAAATTCTGATTCAATTAATATATATTTAATTGCCCATTTGAATTTGAATTTAAGTCCGAAGAATGAAAACGGAATAAACATAGATGTTAAACTAGAACATTAAAGTCGGTCAATAAATGTTGGCTTGACAAAACCTTAATTGAAAGTTTAAAAAGAATAGATAGATGATTAGATGATAGATGGATAGATACAGTAGATGTAGACAGACATGTATGGTAGAAATAGACAGACAGACATTGGGCCCTATTTTAACGATCTGAAACGCAAGTATCAAGCGCGAAACGCTAGTAACTTTGTGGGCGGGTCTTGGGCGCTGTTGCTATTATACCGGCGGGACAAATGACTCTTGTGCCCGATGCAAATCTAAAACGGGTTGGTCTGAAGTAGCTTCATTATTCATAGGTGTGGTTTGGGCGTAACGTGAAATAAACCAATCAGAGCGTCATCTCACATTCCCTTTAAGAGCAGGCGCGATTGTTCTAAAGCGGATTCCTATTATAACGGCGGATTTGCCAGGCGCGCGCCAGGACGGTTCACACCCGAGGAGACCGACGTTCTCGTCAGGGCCGTAAAACACAGAGAAGTGACATTGGGGATGGAGAAACCCACCCAAATTAGCTTCGGTTAAACAGGTGTATAATAATTTGGGTAAATGTGTAAGCTAGATTTATGCCTATTTTTTCACATCTTCATGGACACAACAATGATTTCCCTCGTGTGGTAATATTTTTCCTTAATAATGATGTATGGTTTTCTAAAAATGAGAACTACTGCGTCTGTGTGTAGATGAGATAAGCAAAGTGTATGCGCGTTGTGCACACGCTACATTGATTATGGCCAAGCATGCGCCCTTAAAATAGCATATGAATAACATGCGCAACGCGCCACTGACTTTAGACGAGGTTTTTCCTGGTCAGTGGCGGAATTGTTTTCTGAAACTGCAAAACAGCATCCTCCTCTTTGCACTGAACCGCCCCCGGGAGCGCAAATGCATTTCCTAGTTTACCGACGTGCGTCTGTGGAGGGAAAAGTCCGCTGTGCGCGGGTGCAAAATAGGAATGATACATGCGTCGGTGTACAAAGACAATTGCGCTGGGTGCAAGATAGGGCCCATATACTTTCAGATACTTTCTTACAACATCTGCCCAGCAACAAAAAAAACAACAAGACCCACAATCCCCTGCTTCAGCCTCTGCGCTTCGAGTTAGCATAGTTTCAAGAATCTGTAGCAGTTATATTCTTGTTTTTCCATCCATGACTCTTATTGCCTCATGTATTCAGTAAATCTTTTTAATCTCTAGCACTCTTCCTCATTCTCAATGTGACTGAATAATTACACAGTGAAGCCGGAGAGGAGCTAACCCATTTTCCACACTGATGCTAGCGAGGCTGTGAGACTGCTGCCGATAGCAATCAGAGATTAGCACATCTTCTGTTCTCAAGCCTGCATTAATCTACCCCAGCCTGAAGCATACACACACACACGCAACACCAGTCTCTTTCCAATATCTGATGGCACATTGACTGAACAGCCCCACACACACGCACATACACATAAAACACCTTTGAGCTCTGACAAGAGATGAATCTGCCTAGAATGATAACGATGGTCCTGCTGATCACACTCAAAACATTTTTCTACTCAAACCTCACTTATGCAAACATCAAAATTCTGCAAGCAGATTCTGATGCAGTACAACACCCATGGATGAAACATCTATGAAAAACGAATCTCCATGTCTTTTTCAAGGTTCGTGGATAATAATTTAAAGTCCCCCTGCAGTCAATAATTTTATCCCTTAAAACTCATCTTTGATCACCAAAATGACATATTTAAAAATTTGTCATGCCTTAAAATAGCTTGAATGTTGTCTCATTTAGTATATGCGATTCTATGAATATGCAAATTAGCCCCGCCTCCACTCACTCACACCAGCTCAGAGATCCAATCGTTGATGATCACTCGAGAAAATACCCAGCAAATGTGTTGACTTATGAATTTGTACATGGTTTGTCTAAAAGCATACTAAAAACACCACATAGACACACAAACAACATTAAAAGCTTTTCACCACAGGGGGACTTGAAGTCATTTTAAAGAGCAACTTCTAGCCAAACCAGCAAATATTTTCCATTATTATTTTTTTCATGTTTTTTTTAAGCTTTCATCAATTCCAATGACTTTTCTAAATCTGCAGACCATACTTTTAAACTTCCCTGATATTTCCAAATTCTTTAATAACGTGAGAACCTTGCAGACTCTACTTCTAAATATATTTCATTTTAATTATAAGCTATTTTGGTGGAAATGTGAATCCATACAATCAGTTATAAATCTATCAGGGTAAACATCAACAAATATCATTTACACATAAAAACAGATCATGATATCATATGGATAATGACTTTTTTGTCTGACCAGAAAAGCATTACAATTATTATGCAAGAACTATGGCAAACGGGAGGTGAAGTAGGTCGATTAGGCCTAAATGCTACGTAAAAAATGTACCGTACAATTTCATCCTCGGACGATTTGAAAGGAATTTTCTTTTAAAGCTTGAAGATTTGAAAGAAAAAAAGTCTGATCCCTGAAAATCTGCAGTGCATTTCTAATTTGGATGAAAACAAAGTAGAAAGTGGAGTGAGATTTGGAGTCGAGCTGTGCCGGCTTACCTGCAGCCATCAGATCCTGGCAGTGGATGTAGGAGGCCTTGAAATCCTGACAGCGCAGAGCCTGTTCTGCCAACAGCGTGAGCACCTGACCCTTCCTCCTGGCCTCATCATCACCTAAATCATTACACAACCATGAGATTCTGGAACATTACATCAGCTGCACGTTTTATTAAAGAACTCGTCACTCACTTCAAAGTTTCAAGTTTTTCATAAAACATACTACTCAAGTGTTCAGTCTGAAGTGCAGTAAATTAATTTCCTTTCAGAGGTTTTTCTTCAAAAATTCCTGGATGTTGTACAAATAATCACAATCACATCTCAGAGAATGCCCTCTTACACAGCTCTGATCTCAGTCCAAAATAAGAAAATAAAGAAGACCAAGAAGCCTGATGAAAACAGTGATAGGGGTTGTCTTTTTCATTAAAGTGTGTCGAGCATCAAAGCCCAGACAGGCAATAATACGAGCGGAGGCAGGAAAGTGAGTGTGAGCATGTGTGTGAGCGCCTGCGATTGCACGGATATGATTATTCGGCAGTAAAATCGAAAGGGTCAATACTACGGGGAAGTGCCATATTTCAGTCATATCCAAACTGATTTATATGTGACACTCAAGTCTTGATATATCAGGAGCATTTATTGCTGCCTGTTTATCCTCATTGCACCTTTCTCTTAAGCCAGAAAAGGTACAGGCGCAGGTGTGCTGACACACGCGCACAAACAAAACAGCCCTACGGGCATTAGTCGCGGGTAAGCCAAGGTGAATTCATCAAACACCCAGTCACTTCATAGAGAGTTAATCAATTCCACTATATATGGCAAGAAGAGCTTCTGACATCCTGCATACTGATCTGTCTGGCATGCTCAGAAGAGTCAGAGCTTTGCATTCACCTCAATTACCCCCTGCAACTAACACACGCACTGAACGCTTCACCTAGGAGAAGACAACTGACACTCACAAAACAAGTTTGGGGTGAACGTTTAACTAACGACACTTCCCACAAATGGGGGCACTCTGATGTCCCTTGACTTTTATTTTTTTGAGGTGCCAATTCCATGGTTTTTGATTCAATTTTTGAAGGCTAGCATAAAATAAAGCTATCGTGCTAACATTAAAAGTAGCAAGGATTAAACATCAAAAATACTGATTTTGGGCTAGATTCAGCAATTAAATCGTGCAACAATGTCGTAATTTTGACAATCTGTTGATTCGATCGTTAACCTATTGTAATATGTAATATTTATCAGTTACCTCAATTAAACACTGCTTACAATTGTGACATGTAAAAACCAACACCATTTAATTGAAAGTAAATAATCTCACATTTCTCAATTTTCACAAAAACTGTTTCAAGTAAAACTCTACCATTCTTACCCAAGCTATTATAGAATATATATATAAATAAATAAACAAACTCCACTCTTCCACCAAGGCACCTGCAATGGTTACAGTGGACATGTGTTTACACATGGTTTGGCACTGAAAGGATGATAAGCTGTCCTTCCTGTCTCCCTGTAGGACTGTCATAGGCATCTTACATTATGGACATTGCAGTTTATCAATGTCTATATGCAATCCTCATGCCTTTCTGCAGCAGGACTATGGCATGTTTACCAGGGTAATGATCAGGGACCCTGGGTATCTTTCTCCTGGTGTTTTTCAGAGTCAGGAGAAAGGTCTCTTTAGTTTCCAAAGTTGTTTAGTTTAGTTTCCAAAGATGCCTGTTAACTGTTAGTGTCTAAAGGACTGTTCAAGAGGTGCATGTGCAATGATTGTTTAGGGTTCATTAAAAATGTATGTAAAAAAAAAAAGAAGAACCACAAATAAAATGAATAGCTAAAAACAAAACAAAAAAACTAAATATTATATGAGCCAGGGTTGATGATCAATATTTAAGCAGGTTAACCAGCTCCTTTCACTGAGGTAAAGGAGTGACTACTATCACTGACTATTTTTTGAAAAATAAATGAAATGACTGTTGAACTTTTTAAAAGCTCCGGGACCTATTTTGTACCCTATTTGTGAAAATGGCTGATTTATACCAGGGTTGCATTTTGCACCCATTTATCCAATTAGTGAGACTCAATTTTGCTAGGTCGTACTTGTACAACAGCAAAATTACCCCACTGTCTTTTATTACACACTGCCATTCCCTGTGTATGAAACACAGAAAGCCAAACATCCCGAATGTGGAACAAAACAGCACAGACCAATTATCTACAGTGGACAGCACAGCGCGCTGAAAACATGGGGCCGTGTACAAATATAAATTGGATATATTTTCAATCTACACATCACCCTTACAAAAATGCACAATGGATTTACTTCATAAAGAATAAAAGAGAGAGAGAGAGAGAAAGCTAACAAGACTGATCTTACACAATCACTTCACTTGAATTCATGCTGATTCATGGAACCAACTGATTGTTGATTCATGAAGTCACATCTCTGATGTGCATCTTTTTGGGCTGTCCATTGCAATATTCATCTCCAACCCCTGAGCAAAGCATATTTCAAAGAAATGCCTACTTATTCATTCAATCCCTCACTCATGCGTATTCATCTATTTATTCACCTGTAGTCAGGACGCTGCTGATTCAGCAGATACAGATTAAACGCACTCTCTAAAGCTTACAGATTAGCGCCGTTTAATCTATGAGAAATAGTCACTGAAGTGTACGACTGTCATGTCATGTTGGAATGACATCAAAATATTTATAACTTTCAGGGATTGCATTGACTAACAACTAAAAGAAAGCCTTGGCTGAAGTGATGCAAAGAACTGATGTGGGTAATTTTTATCGTAACTGCTGTGGCAGGCTGTCTGTGACAGCGCTGATGAATCTTCGTAGCTGGAAATACTTCTGTTCAAGCGTTTTTCTGCAACGGACATACATAAATGGACCGTTAGCCTGATGCTGAGGGAAGTTTTCATTGGGTTTTACCTGCAACGCGCAGCAGTCTGGCCAGGCTGAGCAGGAGAGTGGACTGTCTGTACGCAGTAGGGCACTGAGAGATGCACTCCTTTATCAATGATAGACGATCTGTCTGCAGACGCACTGCAGAGAGAAAGAGGAAATGAGAGAGCGGGACAAAACAAAGACCAAAGTTAAGACCTAGCAGAAATCCAGTAGCCTTTGCAGTACTATATATACACACACCGGCTAGAATAGCCAAAATGTGCAGTATACAATCAATGTTTCATACAAGCCCACTAATCTGGCCTAATTTGCCACATGACCATACATTTACACAAAAACACATAGATAGTTGAAGATTCTTCACTTTAAATCATCAGATTTTAACGGTAACATTGGTTAGAATTTGCCACATGACCATGCATTTACACAAAAACACATTGATAGTTGGAGATTATTCACTTTAAATCATCAGATTTAACATTAGCATTGATTTTACTAGATTTCTCTACACTAAGAGAACGTCCTTTGTAATCTCTGTAGAATATCAGACAAACTGTGCATTATTTGTCACATGACCATATATTTAGACAGAACCCATTACATACAGCTGCCTGTGAAGGAACACACATGAAAAAGTGAAATGAAATGAAAATGTTTGTGCGGTAAAGTATGCCAGACACTTTATGCTAAGTTGTGGCTCAAATAAAAGTGAAAATAAGTTTTGCCTATTCAAGACTGGAAAAACTCTCTGAGAGAACAAAGCAAATTAACATTTGAACTCGCTCTTGTGCACCATTCGAGACGCAAGTCTCACCTCAGAATCATCCTAGTCTACATATCTTTCCCTCTTCCCCCATTCCTTCTCTCTCATGCTGAGATCACCAAAATTCACCCAAGAATCTATATGGTTTAATGTAAATAATTATCATACAGTATTACACATGTTTGGTATCATTTGAAATGTCTCAGTGCGACTGGTACAAAGGTCTCATTCCCAAAGAAGTAAAACAAAAGGTAATAAAGTTTTTAAGAGTTTAGAGACACACAAAGGAGGGTGGATCTTCCAGGCAAATGGCCTCCTGCTCTCAAAAGGTGTAAACTCTGAATGCAAATTCCCATTGTTAGCAAATGTTTCCATGTGAAAGTAATTTCTGTCTTGGTCTGGGTATATAATGAATTGCAACAAGTGGCTCGGGGCGATTTGTAGCTCAAATTAGCCCGTGATGCTGAGAGTGGCCGAGACTCTCAGAATCATGTATTTTCTGATGTCAGGTTAGCACCTTTTCTCTTTATTCCAGAGCATTTGATGTTTTGTATTTATTATCTTTGAACTGATTATGTAATTGGCATGACACATTTACCTGACATAATAAATAGTTACATTTGATTTTATTCCGACTGACTCTGAAATTGTTTTCCCCAAGTAGATTAAACGGATTCGTACGTTCCCGCAAGTTTTGCGTCAGATTAGTGACGACTAATATTTGGCATTAATTCAAGTGTACGTGTTTACGCAAAGACTAGAAGTGAATTTCCATTTAAGGCAGCAAAAGTGCGGCTTGACCAACCTAAATCTGGGTGTGTCTTACCTCTGTTTTAATTTAATGTTACTTTAGATAAGTGTACGTGGGAAACCACAGTACGGCCAATCCAAAGCTATTATAAGAGAAGTAATGTTGGTCAGCTTATATCTGTAGTAGTGGCCATACCTCTACTGAAGTAAACGTTACTTTAATTTCAAGTGTATGCAATCACGGAGACTATACCAAAGAATCTTTGATTGTGTAAGCGTGAATGTAACTGATCTCAGGTATATAGCAATTACCTCTAGTGACCAAAGCTGGCGAGTTTGTGATTGTGAGACCTGCGTTAAACAAGACGTGAAGACCTCTGAGCGACATAGCTTCCTAATATGAATGGATAAAATATATGTAAAGAGTTAAAAAGAATAATAAAACTGTTGCTCACTTTTAATGATGCTCAGATATCATTAAAACCTTTTTCATTTATGGAGTCAGATGAAATAATGTGGTAATACATATGAGAAAATGTATTGCATTTAATCTTGTTGTGTTGCGTAAAAGGAAAGACAGTAATGCGCAAAAACCTTCACCCGTATTATTGGAGACCGCCATTTGGACCGATAAACGTTCTTAAAATACTAACATGTATATTAAAATATTCTCTTTAAATATTCCATTTTAAATATTGAATGAAATAGTTTTTCTAACAGGTTTATGAAAATGTGGACAACATGCAACAAATTAAATCTTGTAAATGGCTATGATACAGTTTTCTTTGCTGTTCTCATTTATCTTCATATTTTTACTTGAAATGTAAATCCTTAATGTGGGGCAAGTTGTATCTCTGGACCACTTTTTTTTTTTTTTGAGAAATGGATACTTTCACCTAATTTCAGTTGATGGCAGACACCTAAAAATCTAATTTCTCCTTGCACAGAGAACAAAGCAGTTAAAAAGTGGCACAGCTTACCCCACTCTCCCCATACCATAATGCAACTCACCTGAATTGACTTTCCATTTCCATGGCCTTTCATTCACACTGCTACACACACACACACTATTAAAAAAACAGTATACAGTATGTACTGTGCAGTATACATCAGCTGGTATTTATTTAGATCACAGCAAAGATCTTAACTAAAAAAAGGTTTAGGAAAAAAAACACGGAATTCACCGCACGCACTCTCCACACTTCTTGTCATAACAAGCAAGTAGTTGTGATGTGTGGTAATTGGATGGACACAAAGCAGGTCTCTGCTGTCTGACCGAGCACAGTTTAAAATATTGAGCTGGAAGTGGACTGTGCTGGAGGTCACGCTGATCTGCAGCAGGCAGGGGGCCGAGCCGGGCCACGAGTTACAGGCCTGTGGGGGGCAGACAGCTCCATCTTTAGAGGAGACACCACTGGGGACCAGCCAGCCATCAGCAGCACCTGCCAAACCCATTAACCTGCTCCCGAAAACAGCCGTGCTTCTGAGCGTGCAGCAATAAGAGCTTTTTTGTTTGCTTAAACGTGAGCCTAATTGATTACAGTTCAGCTTTTGCTTCTTTGTCTTTCTCTCATTTACTTGTAAAGTAGAAAAACGCAAATTTAAATGAATGGAGAAGATGGGTAATAAGCAGATAAATGAAGGTGTAAGTCAAGCTTTGAGGCAGGCTACAGCTCCCTGTTGGAAGTATAACTTCTCCTGCTAGGAAAAAGACTGGCGCGCACAGACAGCCACGGGGTCACTCGGGTCAGGAAGGGCGGATGAGCTCAAGGAGAGTTTCCACTTTATGTATTCAGACTTCCTTTATAAGTTTAGGAAGGAGAGATGAGCTGCTCCTAGCCTTGCCTCGACTAGATAAAAGAGTTTCCACACTTCTTCAAAAGGACACTGGGAGAAGCACACATGGGGCTAAAGAGGCCTTCCTCTTTTTAGAAATATGAGTACTTTTACTTCACTTTTCACATGTGTTGTATTATCAATGATACTTTGAATTTGTCTCTACCATCTCACAAATGTGCTTCACTGCACACAACAGATTAAAATTAGATGATTGTCTGCTTTAGATCTCCAGAACATTAACATTGGTTTTTACCAGATTTCTCTTTTGTAACCTCTACAGAGTATCTGGTAGAAAACTGAAAATGAATGAAGAAAAGCTCTTGATGACAGATGAGAGTGTCAGTTATATCACAAGAACGCGGGTCTTGACGAATTAAGGGCCGTCCATACAGGACATGTTCTTGTGTAAAAACAGCTAGACGGAGCCCAAACAAATGGATAAGACGACGTTTTTCAAGGCTGCTACCAAAAGTCATGGTGCAACGGCCAAATATGTTCATTTTGTGTATATAGACCAACAATATAAAAGTCATTTCCGACTGGAACAGATCTTTAACACACATCTTTTCAGTATTTATAGCATGAACGACACGGAAGAATGAAGGAAAAAAGGTGAGGTTTTGACTAGTGCTGGATAATATAACAAACTTGTATGCTTCATCGCTCAAAAATGTTGACCCAAGTGGCGTTCTTGACTGAATTTAGAACAGAACTGCTTTATATTCACTGTAAACCATGGCTTAATAGGGCGTATTGCTTTTATAAAACAGTTAGTCCATAAAAATATTTATTGTAATGCGGTCGCAGGTGTAAGTTAGAATAATACAATAATTTGCAACAGCTCCGAACACGGCTCAAACCCAGGAATGTTTTTATAAATTGCTGTTAATTGCTATGAATTGTTATATTACTGCATAAACTAAAATGATTAAATATCACTCTTCCTAATGCTAATATAATGAAAAATAGATTAGAAAAATATGAAGGCAATAAAGATTTTGAATCGGCATGACAACAATGGCTGTTCAAAATGATAGGGAAAAATTGCTTCTTTTTTTTTGGCCACTTTAGTGCAAATACAAAAAATTATGTTTTTTAAAAGAAGTCTTTTACGCTCACAAAGGCTGCATTTATTTGATCAAAAAAATACAGTAAAAACAGCAAGAGAGTGAAATAATATTACAATTTAAAATAACTATTTTCCATTTTCCAACTATTTATTCCTGGGATGGCAAAGCTGAATTTTCAACCGCCGTTACTCCAGTCTTCAGCGTCACATGATCCTTCAGATTCTAATATGCTTATTTGAAAGAAACTTTTGTAACATTATATATGTATTTACTGTCACTTTTGATCAATTAATGCATCCATGCTAAACAAAATTAATATCTTTAAAACAATATCTTACTGACCAGAAATCTTTAAACTTTAGTGCATTTGAAATATGATCACTAGTGTGAAAAATAGATATTTTCTGCTATATTTCGACCATTTATTTGTATGTTTTTAAAAAAAAGATTTTTTCCTCACATCAAACAGAAAAAGAAAACAGAGCAATAAATACAAACAGGAACATCAAGGACATATGTTCCAATGGTCGATTTGATGATTTAGTCAGCTTGAGCACCAAACTCCTGAAGGAAATGAAAGGAGAACATATTTTCGAACAGTAGTAATAGGTCAGTGCTGATTTACCTTGTAAGGGAAGAACTTTCACGCCAAACTGCTCCAGACGAGAGAGGGCGCTGATAAGATCCAATTCCTCTTGGATGAGAGAAGGACAATCCGTGATCAACAGCAGACACGACCTGTTGGACACACACCAATTATTACACAAAATATAATACTTAAGGGATAGTTCACCCAAAACTTCTTCACTTTTCTGAAAATTAAAAGAAAAAAAGAAAAACAACACTCCTTTTATGCCCCACAGAAGAAAGAAACTCATATTGGTCTGGAACAACATGAGGGTGAGTAAATGATTGCAGAATTTTCTTCTTTTTTCATTGAACTGTTCCTTTAAAGCGAGTCAGAGTTTTGATTATTCTTATTTCTTAATTACAAACTGAGACTCTGACATCAAGTCGCTTTCATACTGTTATCAGAGGCTTGCAGAGGCCCGCGTCTGCTTCACATCTGTGCTGCTATAAATGTGCTTCATAGGACAACAGGGACAGACCAAAAAACAAATAAAAGCACAGATCCCAGGCCAGCTCTGCTGTCATTTTCAGAATATAGTTTGGCCGAGACAGCTGGACCTAGGGAAGCTAGCAGTGCACTTCTGAGCCGAGCCAAGCCAACAGCAACAGAGAAAGCAGAGCAGAAATAATAATTCAATTTAAGAGCTTGAGGAGAAAAAAACTCAACATGAACAAATGCAGCAGTATTTTTCGAGTAGTTTCCTCAACAATCTGTGAGTTTTACATGGTAGTTATTTTCAGTGACACCGCAATCGGACCCAGAAGACTGTTTCCAGCTCCGCTTTGCATAAGATTTACTGTGGGTCGTACAACTACCGGCCAATAGAAAAAAAAATAGTTTAAGGAGCTTACGCAGCAGTTTCCTACGAATACAGTACACAGCATATTAATCATAGTGGTGTGGCTTAGTGATCTGGGGTAGGCAACCACAAGGTTGTAGTGTAAAACTATCACCAGTGACCTTGAGTGTACCGTGTCTGTAATAAGTATAAATGAAAGAAGCTTTGGTTATACTTTAAGGTGTCTTTGTTACACTGTAATTATAAATTTAAGCACTGAGTAATATTAAGTAACTACATGTACTTACTATGGGGTTAGGATTAGGGTTTGGTTTGGTTTAGGGTTAGTTGCATGTAATTATGCATAATTTATAGTAACTACATGTAACATATGTAACAATGACACTGTAAAATAAAGTGTTACCGAAGCTTTGTTTGAAAGTGTCTGCTAAATGACTGCATACTTATTAATCAAACATCATTTCCCCTGGGCAAAATTTACATTTGGACATTCAAACATTTGGAGGCCAAAGATCCAATTAATATCTTTGTATTGCAATACAAAATATACACTCACCTAAAGGATTATTAGGAACACCATACTAATACTGTGTTTGACCCCCTTTCGCCCTCAGAACTGCCTTAATTCTACGTGGCATTGATTCAACAAGGTGCTGAAAGCATTCTTTAGAAATGTTGGCCCATATTGATAGGATAGCATCTTGCAGTTGATGGAGATTTGTGGGATGCACATCCAGGGCACGAAGCTCCCGTTCCATCACATCCCAAAGATGCTCTATTGGGTTGAGATCTGGTGACTGTGGGGGCCATTTTAGTACAGTGAACTCATTGTCATGTTCAAGAAACCAATTTGAAATGATTCGAGCTTTGAGACATGGTGCATTAACCTGCTGGAAGTAGCCATCAGAGGATACATGGTGGGTCATAAAAGGGATGGACATGGTCAGAAACAATGCTCAGGTAGGCTGTGGCATTTAAACGATGCCCAATTGGCACTAAGGGGCCTAAAGTGTGCCAAGAAAACATCCCCCACACCATTACACCACCACCACCAGCCTGCACAGTGGTAACAAGGCATGATGGATCCATGTTCTCATTCTGTTTACGCCAAATTCTGACTCTACCATCTGAATGTCTCAACAGAAATCGAGACTCATCAGACCAGGCAACATTTTTCCAGTCTTCAACTTCAACTTCAACTAACCTCTTTTTCCTATTTGTAGTGGAGATGAGTGGTACCCGGTGGGGTCTTCTGTTGTTGTAGCCCATCCGCCTCAAGGTTGTGCGTGTTGTGGCTTCACAAATGCTTTGCTGCATACCTCGGTTGTAACGAGTGGTTATTTCAGTCAAAGTTGCTCTTCTATCAGCTTGAATCAGTCGGCCCATTCTCCTCTGACCTCTAGCATCAACAAGGCATTTTCGCGCACAGGACTGCCGCATACGGGATGTTTTTCCCTTTTCACACCATTCTTTGTAAACCCTAGAAATGGTTGTGCGTGAAAATCCCAGTAACTGAGCAGATTGTGAAATACTCAGACCGGCCCGTCTGGCACCAACAACCATGCCACGCTCAAAATTGCTTAAATCACCTTTCTTTCCCATTCTGACATTCAGTTTGGAGTTCAGGAGATTGTCTTGACCAGGACCACACCCCTAAATGCATTGAAGCATTGGTTGATTGGTTGTTTAGATAATTGCATTAATGAGAAATTGAACAGGTGTTCCTAATAATCCTTTAGGTGAGTGTATACCTAGTGGCATTGAATAATGATCTTTTAAATGAAAACCACAACAACAACAACAACAACATATTTTTGTAAAGAATTTAATGATTTTTAAACTAGACTCAAGATAATTTAAGTGGATACCTGAAATCAATTCTCCTTGCGTAATGCTCATCACATTCCCAAGGATGTAAGAGAAAGCACATATAAACAGTCTGTTTTCAACAAAAGAGAAGCTTTAAGGTCTCCCTTCAAAATAAAAGCTTAATGGTTAGGAAATTAGGAAAACCATAAATATTAGTATTGTAACTTCACAGTTGTACTGTAAAATAAAATTATTATTGTTGTTATTACTAGTCTAGTACTACATTTTTCTTTCTTATTTTTTTTATTCTATAGTGAAATATTTCATTGAGGATATGTCTTATTTTGTTAATATAATTATAGTCATATTGATATATAATGACAGATTTTTTGGCTAAATTATGCATCCTACAAACAAGCACAGCAAACCCAGAGCTTTTTTAAAATCAGAAAAATCTTTTCTTCTTCTTCTTTTTTTCCCCCCAATTAGGAAAAATAAATAAAAATATTTCTTCCCAAATCGTGCAGCCGAACAACTAACATTTGACAACCAGAAAGTTTACAAATACTTTATCTTAATTTTGAACAGCAAAGCACATCTACCGTTTCATTTAAAGCCAAACAAACTCCCTTTTTGTGACATATTTTGCTGGAAAAGTGTTCTTTTGCAACATTTTAAAATAAATGCCATTGGTTTGATATTTTGTATATAACACCATGGCATACACACATTTTTATGTGTTGTTTAAAGAGTGTAAATAATTTTCAGGGCCACTTTAGACATACTGTACATGTTATGTAATATAATGTTAAAGCCCAAAGTATACGTTTTTTTTTTGTTTTTTTTGTAACCGAGCATATTATATATATAAATATATATAAATACATAAATAAATATATATATATATATATATATATATATATATATATATATATATATATATATATATATATATATATAACATTATAAATAATGTTATATATAATAATATATAATTGTTATATATTATTATATATAACAATTTTTATTTTTTTATTTATTTATTTTTTTACTGGACAAAGATGAAACTTTCTAGAGCGCATGTGTCGACCGCCTCTCACATGAAGTATACTTTGAAAGGCTACGTGTTCAACTGTATCGTAAGCGTAAAAAGTAGCCTATACTTTGGGCTTAAAGCAGCCGATACACTGAAGGTGATCAGAAGGTATGATGGTCCGGATCATAATTACAGCTGGAAGACCAGGAGTCAACCAAAGGCTTGAGGAACTAGGAAAATCATCATCAATTCACCACATTACAATCCCACCAGATTTCTGAAGCACGGACAGATGAAAACCCTCATGTTCCTTTACCACATCGCTCTACTTTCTTTCCACTGAACACTTTAAAAACACTCGGAGCAGCCCAAACGATTTCAAACGGTTTCCAAGACAACTGCTTTACTATTAAAATGTACCAACAGCACCAGCTATCTCCAAAATCCCTATAAAACCCATTCAACAAGAAACGACCGCTCTACACACAGCCCTCTGCGTCCTGGGGCTAAAAAGGACTTTGTAATGAAGGCCTCTGATTAGCCTCAGTAAGCTAAAAATTACAAGTGTTTTTTCTTGGTTTTGTTTGCCAGGAAGTGTCTGTATGTGACGACTTAAGTACTCGCTCTCTCAGGATTACACACGGGAATCCTGTTTTCAAGGCCAAGACACAGCACTTCGCACTGACATTTGAAAAACATCTCTTTGGAATTGAACGAGGGCATATTCAGCAAAGCTAATATAACCCAGAAAGGTGGAGATTTTAGATTTCCATGAATGTATTTTAGGTTATCAAGGTCATTTGTTAAAAAAAAAAAAAAGATTTTAAAAGATAATTTAAAAGTAGTATTAATGGTTTTGCAAATGTAGAAAATGTGAAAATTTGTGGAGGAAACGTTCTATTATTTCTATCGAGATCCAACAGAAATTTAGTTTTTAACAAGGCAAAAATCTGATTTTTCTTTTCTTTTTCTTTTTTAGTCAGTTTAGTACTGATTTATGAGTTAGAGGGTTATGTTTTCATTATTTCATTTATTTGATTGCCGCCCAATTCCCTTCTTCTTTTCCCCTGCCTGGGTACCTTTTTGTTCTTTTTCTTTCCTGTAAATATTATTGTATGTTGGTTTGGTTTATGGGTTCTTCCCACTATATTTTTGTAAATAAACACGTTTTGATTGCCTTTAGAGCTGTGGTCTTCTTTGCCTGCATTTACATTGGTACAGAGTCAAACTCCGACAGTTAATGTTATTCCCAATACCCCTTTAATAATCGCAGGGTATGTAACACTTTTGCTTGGAAAAGTAATAATGAAAAAATAATGGAATCAGTAAACAGAATCTCAAACGTGCTTGCTTGATGCATAAGTACCATTGAGGTTTGTTCTTGTTCGTCAAGTAAGTACGGTTGACCATATTTGACGTGCTCCATGTGTATGCATTGGATCAATGTTTATATATAAATAAAAGTCTAAATTAAATCTGCTCATCATATAAAGCGACCATGTCTCTTTCAGGGTTCCCACACCTTGGTTAACTTCAAATTCAAGGACCTTTCAAGGACTTTCCAGGTCCAATACCCTCAAATTCAAGGACACATATCAAGAGAGAGCAAGGTTACATCGTGTGAGCTTGTAAGATACATTGTTACAGTTTTCATGCGTCAAACACAACTATGCAAAAAAAAGCTTTTTTTGCATTTATTTTTGGCCATATGACAGAGATCTGATATTCTATTTTGCATAAAACTGAAGAATATTTGGTACATCCTATACTGTATACTGTATTCTAAAATTATCTGGATTTTGGATTTTATTGAAAAGAATTAGGCTCATGTAACCAGAAGTTTTAAGATATATGTATGAATATGCTTTTAATTTTTTCTTGCCTTATGGGTTTACATTACCTTAACAAGCATTCTTTGTAATCTTCTTTGTTGAGACAAATATCTTGAAACTTGCATTTTCCAGGCATCGCGTTTCAGCCTATTTTTGCAATGTTTCAGCGTGTCTGTGAAACGTCGAGGTACCATCGTAGTAGTTTTGTGCGCGCGTAGCGTGAAACACTTAACGTAACGAATAAATGACCGTAACGAAACGTAAATCAAGCAAGCTAGTGTGCATAGGCCACGAAGTGTTGGCGAAATAACACATTAGCGGACCGGAGGGAATAATATGGAATTTTCTTCCAGAAAACTTCTTGCACAGAATAAATTCAAGCACTTTCAAGGACCTGTATCTATGTATGTTAATTTTCAAAAACTTTCCAGGGCCTTGAATTTTTTTATTTTTTTTTCAGATTCACAAACTTTCAAGGATTTCAAGGACCCGTGGGAACTTTAGAAGACCTGGTTTTAACTGCATCATTTATATGGCATTCTTTTACGATGTCTTTATGAACTTTTTGAAGCATCACAGTTGTGGAATGGACTTTCAATGGAGAGATGGAAATCTCTCAGGTTTCATAAAAATATCTTCACTTTTGTTTCTAAGACGAAGAAGATGACTGAAAGCGCTATTGGTTTGGAACGAAATGAGGGTGAGTAAATGATGACAGAATGATCCTTTTTAGGGTGAACTTTCACTTTGAATAGTCTTAGCAAGGACTTAGCAAAGCACTGAAATTCTTTCTGAACTACTGACTCCAAAACAGGAAGACTACCGGTACTGTTTCTTTCAATAAATAGAGAAATCAGTCAGTCAAAACTTTCCAGTCCTAGTTTCACCCAGAGTCCCTCACTCACACATTCTCCCTCCATTTTGTTTTCAATCTTTCAGTCTCTCTCAGTGGAGGCGAAAGTCCTAGAATTTAAACATTAAGCTCATAATTACTGTCCATCTAAGTTTCCCCGTCTGTCAGTGGCATCTGAGTGTGAGAGAATGACAGTGATGCGAGACGCGTGCGAATTGCATATGGAGTGGCGGCCCGTCCAGCCCATGAACAGACGACGGCCTAATTACTGACCCACTTTGCAACACGGCCCATCGCTCAGGGGCCGCAGTCTGTCACCCTTAGCGCTCCGGCCCAAGACAACAAAAATAGACAGACAGACAGAGAGCCTGGAAACACATTAACCTAGAGCTCCAGGGCGGAAGTGAGCGACCGACTGTCTGTCTCTGATGGAGTCCATCTCTCATTATGGCAGCTAATTACACCAATAATAGCCGTCGTGAAGGGCTGGACTCGTAAGAGAGGCAGGAGACCAGAGTGACGTTGGAAGGTTTGATTCCTGCGGGGTTTCTTCCTCTTTCATCATAAACTCCTTACAAAACTGCAGCGGAGTTTGAAGAGACAAGGAAGTTTCAGGCTATTTTCACACATTTCAGATTTTTTTTTTTTTTTTTTTTTCGTTGATAGCATTTTTTTCAGCATTTTATTTCAGCTTTATGATTAAAGACCAAAAAAATAACTAGGCCTATACTATTCTGCTATTTCTGAGTAATTTGTCCAAAAAAAAAAAAAAAAAAAAATGAAAAATGAATAAATGTCTAACTTTTTATTAATTTATTTTGTGATATTGTAAGATCCATTTTTGTATAATTAAAATGAGTTATTTTTATACAATACAATAATACCTTAATTAATATTATATAAAATTAATAATAATAATAATAATAATAACAACTATATATAAATTAAAAAAAAAGTGTTGCACTGCTTTACATGAGAAATATGGGTAATACTTTATTTTACAGTGTCCTTGTTACATATGTTACATGTACTTACCATAGTAATAACAGTAAATTATGCATAATTACATGCAACTAACCCTCAACCAAATCCTAATCCTACTCTAACCCTATAGTAAGTACATGTAGTTAATTATTATTACTCAGTACTTAAATATATAATTACACCATAACAATGACACCTTAAAATAAAGTGTAACCGAAATATGAAATGAATAGTTCAACAAAATTAAAACACTGATTTTTTTTTTTGTATTTTTAAATTTAAAATTAGACCAAACTTTGAGTCATCATTCACAAAAATAAAAAACATAAAGAGTCAAAGAGAGACTTGAAAACTAGGAAAGTCTCCCACTCTCCCCTGACCTCATCCTTTGTGAACCACTGGAATATTAAAATATAAAAATAAATGCTGAGCTTTATTTTGTGCTGGTTTTTGCTGGTTCAAAAAGACTGAAGTAGCATAAACCATCTAAACAAACCAGATCATCATGGGACGTCATACCTTGCCAGGTTCATGCAGGGGTCGCTGAGGGTTGCAGAAGAGTTGAAGTATTCACGGGCGGCCGCCAGAACCAGCTCCACGCTGCGGCTATAAGACACACGGGCGTGAGCTTTACCGCGGAACGAAACGCTGACCGGAGTGTCCTCTGACACGCCGCTGCAGTGCATCAGCTGACCCGCCAGACGGACATTTTCCTCTCGTCCCGAACATAACAAACTCTCCACAAACACCTGCATGACAAGAGAGACAGAGCGAGACAGAGTTAGACAGAGAAAGAGAGAGAAAGCGACCAGTGCCATGTAGCAGGGACCCATGGGAAGCACACGTTCAGGTGGCAATTAATCACCTGTCTTTAGTCAACTGCGGGCGAGAGAGAATCACTACAGGAGAAACATCAAAAACTGCTCTTTCAATGACAACACAATCTCATGAGCATCTCAGTGCAACACCTGTGGTGTTCTGTGTCATTTCAATGCCTTCAGATACATTAGGCATCTGAGTAAGAAATCAGCATTTTGTGTGTTAGGCCTATGTGTGTGTTCTTCAAACTAAAACATTGTTCAAAGTTCCCTCATTAAAACATCATATAATCCATAAAAATAGCAAATTAATAAATAATAGATATAGCTAATTCTCTCATTACACATTCTGTTCTTCCCACAAAATCCACTGAACACTATTTGTTGTGTGGTGATGTTAAGAGCATCTTTATTCTTGAATATTGTTTATTGAATGTCACTGTTATAGGGTGCAACTGGCGGATTCTTAAAGTAAAGTTACAGTTTATTTTCTACATAGGATAAGTGTTTTTTTAATAATTTACAGACCCTTTCCAAAAAATTAGAATATCATGGAAAAGTTTATTTATTTCCATAATTCCATTCAAAGCGTTAAACTTCCATAGATTATAGATTCAGGGCCCACAACTTAAACGATTTCAAGTATTTAGTTGTTTATTTGTACATATTTTGGGCTTCCAGCTCATAAAACCCACGAAAACAGGATTTCCAAAAATTAGAATATTACATGAAATCACACAGTAATTACACAGTGATAATTTTGGTTCTTTTGGCAGTGTGGGCAAAAAAATATGTACAAATAAACAACTAAATACTTGAAATCGTTTAAGTTGTGGGCCCTGAATCTATAATCTATGGAAGTTTAACGTTTTGAATGGAATTATGGAAATAAATAAACTTTTCCATGATGTTCTAATTTTTTGGAAAGGGTCTGTATGTTGACCACCAATTCCCCAATGAAGAAAATGAATAGGATTTTTACTTCAGGAAGCCAACAGTTGCACTCTATATTGGTGACAATCAATAAAACATAATTTAAATCAACAATGAACTATAATGACATACGATATATAGTGAGCTACGAATCTGTTAAGAACGTGGATACACTTCTGGTATGCCATCGGTCCACATTATTTCAACTTTTTTTTTTAAATCGTGTTTAACTGTGCAATTCCTAGTGAATAATTACACTAACCACAACCCTGCAGAGAAACCTTCACCAATCAGAGAATCTCAACAAAAAATAAAACTATTAAAAGGTTGTATTAAAAAAGAAATACTTTGGGGTCGGCAAGTTTCAAACAAAAGCTGTTCTTTTGAACTTTCTATTTCATCAAAAATGTCCAGCAAAAATGTATCAGTTTCCACAAAAATATAAAGCAGCACAACTGTTTTCAACATTGATAATAATAAGAAATGTTTCTTGAGCACCAAATCAGTATATTATAATGATTTCTCAAGGATCATGTGACACTGAAAACTGGAATAATGGCTGCTGAAAATTCAGCTTTTCCATCACAGGAAAACATTACATTTTAGAATATATTAAAAGAGAAAACAGTTATTTAAAATTGTAATAACATTTCACAATATTACTGTTTTTACCCAATTGTTGGATTAAATAAATACAGCCTGGGTGAGCATAAAAGACTTATTTTAACAACCACAACACACCGACCACAAACTTATGAACTTTTGAATTTGTAAATATCGAAATATTTTGTAATAAACGTGGGAAAAATGACAACTGCATCGATAGTTTCATATCTTTCCATCATAATTGAGTAATTTGCAATGTTTCAAGGGATTGTAGTTCATTTAGTGAACAATCAAATTGAAATCAGCTAAAGTAGCATTACTGGGGAAAATATTAAGACAGTTGTCAAAAGAGTGTGTAGGCGCGTTTCCATTACAGATTTGAGCAAAACTTTTGCGATTTTTTTCTAAATGTCGGCAAAAAACTATTGCGAAATGACGGCGTTTCCATTAACCGATGTTAAGCGACTAAAACGTAATTTTTTCCTCTCGCGACAAGTCATTCCAAATATCATGGCGACGGATGTTGGGAGGTTTACGTATATATCAGTCACCGCACTGGCCATTATTATTAATCGGAGGAGACGTGTGTGTGTTATCCAAGCATTAATGGTAAGGAAGGACTCTTATACTGTGAGCGGCACATATGAGGCGTTTCTGGGTGTTTCTCCCTCATTTCTGCTTCGAGGTCTTGATTGTGGCATTTCTTTGAGGTTTAGAATCCAGTTTTTCTGTAATTCTTTTGTCTTTTATGAATTTAATAAAGAATTCTGTCTCGTATTCTGTCCAAACACACCACGTCATCTACAGTACATCAGGTGACTGTAAATGCACAAAAACTGTTTCCATTGCAGTTTTGTGAAACATTTCTTTTTCAAACTGCCTGAAAAACCACCTCACCAAACTTTTGAAATTGACGTGTTTCCATTGGACATATTTTCAATTCGCAATTTCAATTTGCGCAATTTGAAGGGTAATGGAAACGCGGCTTGTGTTGCAAAACCAGAACGTCATTAGCCGTGGCCCTCGGAGTTTCATATGGTCTTTAGAAATATAATCTGCAAGTGCTTTAATCTGTCTGCATTACAGAATCCAATATCTGCAGTGCACATTGCACCTATAAACATAACACGGTTAACTCCCGACACCGCACAAAATGAAATATCCGCCCCTGCTCGGTCTGCAAGCCAATGAGCCATTCCTAATGCACACCCACAGAAGTGAGGCAGTTTAGGGCTGGTGGCTGAGGTTTGTGTAAGTTCATTAGCTGTTTAGCTATTGAGGAGATTTCAAAGCAACTCTGCTGCACTCCGTCAAATGGACCCAGACGCAGAGGGGAAATGGTGAGAATGCCAATTCCATAAAACTACATTCAAGTTCTTTCATGTTGCTCTCCGAACTTTCGATTTACTGCTCGTCTGGGACAGTCTTTCAGTAGCTTGGAGAAAAATACAGTGCAGGAGCCCATACTGACAGGAACTGGGTAGGAGCAATTCAAAAAGAGAATGGGTTGAAGGAGAATTCTCTTTTGTTGGTGTTTTTTAATCATTTTTCTTGCTAGTCGAGGGGGTGAGCAGCAGAATAGAGGATGAACTCCTGACGGCAAGTTCAGCTCAGCCGTTCTGCCCTTGATTGTGATGAAGAAATCGATAGTGACGGAACGCAGTCTCGTAAGAGAATGCCGCTAAACTACAGAGCAAACAGACAAAAGCCCACCATCAGCATCAGAATAATCCTTAGTGTGAGACACTTTCACACACACACACACACACACATACGGATATACAGTCATACACTTACAGATGAAAACCAGGGTGAGCAACAAAAGACGGGAACGAAAGGATAGATAATGTTGGAGCTGTGTGGAAAGATCACAGGAACTCAAAAATATCTCAAATGCTGCAGTAAGGATCATAACGTACAGTGTAGAACAGTGAAACAAAATAGCT
This sequence comes from Vimba vimba, assembly GCA_022828995.1. Lineage (NCBI taxonomy): Eukaryota > Metazoa > Chordata > Actinopteri > Cypriniformes > Leuciscidae > Vimba > Vimba vimba. Next base: position 4,557,826 of record CM040832.1, on the reverse strand, counting down.
TTGTGACAAACCAGACAGGTAAATAAAATGCTATAAAATACAATATAATTTAAGCATAAATTATATAATATAATAATACATTATTAGATTATATGATAATATTATATTATGTAAGCAATAAGGTACGAGAGGCTGTGCTGTATCATGAACAAAGTACTTATTCACGATACAGCACTTGTCTCGAGTACCTTATTGCTTTTATAAAACGGTTACCACACAATACAACTATTAAAGCCGAAAAACATGCATCTATGCAACTTTTATGAAGTAAAATTACTAAAAGCCTTCCTTCCGCTGGAAAAAATAGTCCCTGACCGTAAACAGCAACAAAAGTTACATACATTATTTCGCCAATAGATGGCGGCAAAGACCGTCTTTATGAGTGAGTCAGTCAGTAGTGAAGACTTTTACATTGAAAGGAATCAAACTTGTGAACACGGAGAAGGAAGACGCAACTGACAGATGGCTATACGCTGATTTCACGCAGCCGTTATTTTGAAATCGAAAGCGAGGCTCCGGTGGGAAGAAAACCGGAGTGTGGCCTTTAATCATAGGAGAGTCGTGAATGCGATGGAATATTGTTGTGTTTAATGATGTTGTGTCAATTCTAAAACTGTACATACATTTCTTTCATACTTTAGACTATATACAGTGAAATTCATTTATAAATATATTTTTTTTTATATAATTCAGAAAGTAAAAAAAGAAGCAGGAATGAACTATATACATATCCTATATTGGATATTAACATCCAAGAGTGTAAATCGCGGCAGCAGCTTCAGATTGGTAGTCCAAAGGCATTGTTGTTTATCTTTACTTCCGGGGTTTTTCCCACCGGAGCCTCACTTTCGATTTCAAAATGGCGGCTGCGTGAAATCAGCGTATGGGCACGGAAAAACCCCTTAACTGTTAAAAGGACAAGATATCGCAGCGGACATTCAAAGGGATTTTTTTTTTATTATGAATATGACTGACCTGAAGGAAAATGCTATATCTACTGTAAATGCAGGTACACTCGCTTACTCGATCTCTCACAATACTCTACTATAGCTTCACTGAACAATATCAATGAGATCAAACATGTGTTTAAGTTGCTAAGAGTGGTTGCTAGGGGCGTTGTGTAGTGATACATAGAACAGTTGGGTGAAGCAGTCACAGCCGTGTTTTATCATGAATAAAGCACAGCTATTGACCAATCAGAATCAAGGATTGGAACTAACCGTTTTATATATTATATTATATTATATTATATTATATTATATTGATGGTAAGTTTACCTGATGGCAGGTTTCTGGCTCTAGACAGGTATACACATTCTGCTGCATGTCCAGGAGATCTTGAAGTAAACTTCTCCACACTGTCTCACTCACAGGAGGGTTTCTAAGCAAACAACAGACAGTGAGACAGGTGCACATGAGTGCTGTGGGAAATGTTAAGGTGGTTGTGTGTGTGTGAATGTGTCATACTTGCGTCCTGTGTGTCGAGTGAGTAGGACCATCAGCTGGTAAGCTTCATCTCTGCTGCTCTGACTCTTCTTCACAAATGAGATGGGCTTTTGGAGACCTTGTTTCTCTAACACCTCAGCAACGCTGGAGAGAGAGACAGAAAAAAGCGTGACTAAATTAAAAGTGCTTAAAATGTAAAAACAGACAAGTGTGTGAACTTGTGAAGCCCTATAAACCAATGCTATATGTATATGGATCCACTTTTAGTGCAATATTTGACAAATTCACTCCTATTTATTCATATCCACAACTGTAAATAGGGTGATAATCTGTCAATATGTTTATTCTGACTTGATTTTTTTTTTTTTTTTTTTTTTTCTTTCAATTGTAGTCTTTTAAAAAGGCATATATAATATATACAGTGCAATGCATAAGTGAATACACCCATGCTAAAGTTGACTAAAAAGAGGAATAAAAAATCATATTTTGGAAATTGAACTTAATGCCTTAATTTAAAAAATTAGGAAAAGTCCAACCTTTAAGGACACCAATTTTCTTTGTGAATGAATAATGTATCGTAAATAAATAAATGTTCTTCCTTAAAATACATGGTGCATAAGTGAGTACACCCCTATGTTAAATTCCCATAGAGGAAGGCAGATTTTTATTTTTAAGTATTTTTTTTTTGTTTTTTTTAGGATACTATGCATCCTGATAAAGTTCCCTTGGCCTTTGGAATTAAAATAGCCCCACATCATCACATAGCCTTCACCATACCTAGAGATTGGCATGGTTTTATTTCAGTTAGCCTAAAAGCTAGTTTGATTTGCATTGAGAGATGATCTTATGGAAAGTACCCCATGCCAATCTCTAGGTATGGTGAAGGCTATGTGATGATGTGGGGCTATTTTAATTCCAAAGGCCAAGGGAACTTTATCAGGATGCATAGTATCCTAAAAAAAAAAAAAAAAAAATACTTAAAAATAAAAATCTGCCTGCCTCTATGGGAATTTAACATAGGGGTGTACTCACTTATGCACCATGTATTTTAAGGAAGAACATTTATTTATTTACGATACATTATTCATTCACAAAGAAAATTGGTGTCCTTAAAGGTTGGATTTTTCCTAATTTTTTAAATTAAGGCATTAAGTTCAATTTCCAAAATATGATTTTTTTATTCCTCTTTTTAGTCAACTTTAGCATGGGTGTATTCACTTATGCATTGCACTGTACTTCATTTTTTTTTCTTTTTTTTTTTTCTCCAGAATAATACCATCTACATAACTGGACTGGATACTACCAAGTGACAGATGACAGATTTTGCACCAAAATATCAGTTTAATTGGATGCATAACCTTTGACATACATACCAAAAAATGTTCTCTACCTTAAAAGTTTAGACGGTTTTGATATCCAATATGCACCCATTTTTTTTTTTTTTCAACCCACCAGTTGAGGACCATCATGGCAAACTATATCCTCATTTATTGAGGGCATCTCAGCTAGGCACCGCACCGGTTCAGCTCACTGACTGAGGTTCATTCAGACACCCAGAAGCCATGCTTAACCACAGCTATGCTAACAGCTGCTCGGAGGAGCCAAGAACAGAAAGAGCTGTCTGAATGAACCTCAGTGAACTGAACTGGTGCGGTGCCTAGCTGAGATGCCCTCAATAAATGAGGATATACTGTCCCTTGAGAGCATCTAGCACAGATGTTTTCTGTTTCCTTCCTTTCTTCCAGTCTCACACTTCTTCCCTCGTGTCCCTTTCTCTCGCTCTACAATCTGCTGGGGCCAGATTTTTTTTGTTTGTTCAATTTTTGCGCTTCCCTCTCTCTCCTCTCTCCATCTGTCTAAAGCTCTTTAGTCTTCTCCAATGATCATGACCTGCTCCATAATTAGCTGCTTGAACAAGCAAACTGTTTTACTTTTCAATTTTATTTTGATTATTTTTATTTAATTAACCACATATTTCTGTAATTCAAAGCATATTCTGTTTCTGAACTCCCTGAAACACCTCGATTGTAGACTTGAGGTTTCTTCAAAGGAATGTACACATCACAATATCCCTCATTTCAATAATTCCTGCACAAGACATATGCAAAAAAAGGGGGCGAGGCCTGGTTGAGTTGCGTTAGTACTGTGTTAAAACTTGTGGTTACGGTAAGAGGCGTGACATTCCCGAAACGCGTTCGATGCAGTTGACACGTTCTGTGCGGTTGACCACAACGCACTGGTCCAGCCGACCAATCAGAGTGCATTGTGCTTTTAAGAAGGAGGGGCTTCATAGAGTCGGGAATTAAAAGGAACGTTACTAACAGACTGGGAAGAGAGGTGGAGCAATAATGTAAAATGTGAAAAATAATGTATTTTTGAACATTCAAGCATGAAAACCTGTGTAAAAGGGCATAATATGGCCTCTAATATATTATCATATGATATACTACAATATATTAATAAGAAATTCCATTCATTTTACGTTTTTTTTTTTTTTTATTATAATTTTTTACTTCATCGGAATGGTTTTGGCACTTGCTATGTGAACACAAAAAAAAGAAAAGAAAAATGACCCTGCGGTCATTTTTTAAATGAAATGAATGGGAGATTAATTTCAACTTGTTTAGGTTTAGGGCTTTGATTTTCTTGCAGTTTTAGAGTAAAACATGTTTTTGAAATTATGCATTTCATATAAAAATTGAAAATAGTATTTTTGTGCATTTTTATAACAATAAACATAACTTCAAGTTCACTTTTTTAAACTTTTTTCACTTCAGCAATAATCTGAAGTTTAAAGGAGTGGTATAATGCCCTTTTCACAAGATGTAAAATAAGTTTCTGATGTCCCCAGAGTGTGTATGTGAAGTTTTAGCTCAAAACACCACACAGATATATAAATTGTAAATTTTTGAGGGTGGGCAAAAATGCACCGTTTTGTGTCTGTCCCTTTAAATGCAAATGAGCCGCTGCTCGAGGCACAGAGGGCGGAGCTTCAACAGCTTGCACTCACACAGACATGCACTGAAAATTTCTAAAACTTTTAGCCTTTTATGTTTAAACCGGAGTCAGACAATGATGGAGAGACTCAAGAAGTGACAACATGTAGATGCAACAGGACGTTTCTGAATGGTTAGTTGCTGAATTTATGTATGTGTAGTTATCTTTAGTCATTGATTAGCATATTCTGTCTTGATAATCTATAAATCGTGTTCTGGGGGCGGGGTTTATGTAAATTTTAGGGTTGGTGATGTCACTAACCCGGGAGGAATGTGGTGTAGTCTCTACCAGCCGTTTGTTGTAGTCCTTAAAAAACTATTTCTTTAAAAGCAAATATCTCCCTTTGCTTTGAACTTTGAGCGTTGTAACTTTGCAGATGTTGTTTATGCTCAAACAGCAACATTACACACTAACTAAAGTTAGAAAAGTGAAATCATAACCACCGCTTTAAGTTGGATTATAAATATACAGCGTAAACATAATTTAGTACCATAAAATCCCCTAAAAATACAAAATATTTAATAAAAAACATCGAACTAAAATATAGTACAATCATTTCATTGAAATAATAAAAAAAAATCTGTCATTTTTGACCGACACACAAAGAGCACCAGAGGGTTAATGGGTTCATTCTCTATAATTAATTAAAGACATGTATTTTGTAATTCATGCAAAAAAAATTTTATGACAGTAATGCTCAAGTGCATGTCCAATGACATGTGAATAAATCAATAAATATATTGCCTTCTAAAGACAATTTTGTGTAATGTCTAGTCGTTGTGAACAGAGTATGTCTACATTGATTTCTTTCAAAAGAGCAAAGAAAATCCTGTTTTGATTTGCCCCTTTCACATTTAAACAGGGAGCAGAGAGCAAGGAGATAAAAGAAAACATTGGCAAAGATACAATTCAGATACAGAGAGGGGAAAGGGTAAATCTTGAGAGACAAGTGATAAAATAGAGAGCAAACAAGAGAAAAAGAGTGAAATTAAGGCTATAGTGACTGCGCCCTCCCAGGCCAGTCATAAATATCTGTGAGAGAGAGACTTTCATCATCCTTTCCTCCGACAGAATTCTAATGGATCCAAAGGAATGTGTCTCTACGGAGCCATTACAGGCTGATCACGTCACCTGAGTCGAGATTGACACACGCAAACAGGCGCAAGGAGGAAAATAAAAAAAAACAGAAATACATGCAAACAATGTGCAGCATACAACACACACACACACACACACACACACACACACACACACACACACACACACGCACACACACACGCACGCACACACACACACACACGCTTTGTTCAGACGGGGAGGGTTCGGTTTTTGTGTGTGTGTGGGGGGGGATGTTGGGGGTGTAGTCTGCACAAAAAAAAAAAAAAAAATTAAGTCAAAAGTTTCTAAATCTTATCCTGAAAATCAGATTTTTTTTTTTAAATGTGACTTTGTCTGAACACCCAGACTGAATTTCAATTGTCATTCAGGAAGTGTTACGTATATGTAACGTCACTCAAAGTGTGCAATATGGTCTCAAGCTGTGTTCGGATAAACTCATTTATGCTCCATCTTTCCTAATATAGCAAACTAACTGACATTGTCTATGAAGTGAATGCTAAATGAGTAAATGAGTGTACACATCAGCAGGTTTTGGACAGTATATGCATGAATGCGTAAAAACGCCTCTCGTGTGCTTCATGAGGGAGATGTCAAGAAGGACGTGAGCAGAGACAAAATTTACAATTTCCCATCCTTTCTTCCCACAGTGAAAGCTATTCTCAGTAGTTGAAGAGAAAGTCTCTTGACATCGCGTTGAAGCTAACATCATTACACACCGAATACTGACTACACCAGCGGGTCACAAACTTTTCTGGTCAAGTACCACCTCTGATCAAATCAAAACCATCAAGTACCAGCTAGACACAACAACGTTCCTTTCTTTTCCATTAGCTTTGATTGCTGAAGGGCTGTGAGAAACATACACATAATGCTGTATTTAGATTAATACCACTAATTTAAACATTGATCGTCGAACAAAAACAGAAGCTCAGCCGAACCTGCTTGGTTCTTGCGGAAGCTCAAACGTGCTGCGTAACGCCTGTTTCACACATACTCCGTTTGCAGTGCGTATTTTTTTCCGTACCCATGTTAACAGGTCAGAGCTTTCACACTGCACGCGGATGCGGTCCGTCGATCCGTTCCAGGAGCGGTGCGTATACAGCAGTGCAGCGATCGTTTCCGCACCGAGTCTATTTCTGCTGTGCTGCAAACGCTGAATTAAAGTGACAGCGCATGTTTCGTGGTCAAAATGAACACAGAATCATTAATTTCACCATAAATGCGTTTATTTAAATAAAATGTAGTAATCTCACCATAAATGTATTTAATTAAATACTATTTTTTTTCACAATCATCTTTTTACTTTAAGACCGGGGTAAAGCAAGAAAAACTACAATTTACCTCAACAAGGCGACATAATGAACAACACTCGTCTCATTCGTGGAGGTGGAAAAACAAGTTATTTGTGACATGCAAAATTTATTGTATTAAAATTTAAATGCAAAAGAAAAGGCATGAGAGTCGGTTTTAAGTTTTAATTTAAAATGTTTGCGATTTTAATATAAGTACATGGTTAAATATTTTACCACTTGCCTGATCTACTTAATATAAGTAGAAGTAATGCATGGAATAATAGGCCTATGTTGTTTAAATTGTGTTTAAACGTGCATACGTCCATTAAAGAGTGTAAATGTGTACAAAGAGAATAGCAATGCTGACAAAACTTTTTTTTAATAAAAGTTGCTGCATAACTTCTGGATTTGAAATAAAAATAGTGAGTATGTGTTTGTGGTACAGCCGCGGATCAGTTACGCACTGCACACGGAGTATGTCTGAAACGGGCGTAACACACGCGAAAGAACCCCATTGGTTCTCGCACGTTAAACGAACATGCTTGAGCTTCTGTTTACCACAACTGATGTGTGAGTTGATGAATGTTTCTATGTGGGAAAAAAGTTTAAATTCAATCAGTTCATCATATAAAGCGATCGTTTTAGACTAAAACGCTCAATTCATATGGATTAGTTTTATGATCTCTTAATGAACTTTTTTAAGCGTCAAAGTGGTAGTTGCGTAGCTGTCAATGGAGGGAGAGAAAGCTCTCTGATTCCATCAATAAGATCTTCATTTGTGTTCCAAAGATGAACAAAAGTCTTATGGGTTTGAAACGACATGAGGTTGAGGAATTAACGGCAGAATTTTCATTTTTGGATAAACTATCCCTTTAAGACCCTCAGAAGTCCCTTGACTGGCCCTTTGCAGATGTGTAGAAGTACCCTACCAGAAAACACACATACATCACAATAATGACATGTAGAAAGAATTACAATGTATTTCCGTGAGTTAATATGCAAATTTTGCAGTCTCATTCAAACACATAAATAATAAATATAGCCTACTCTGGAATACAAGGTAATATAGCCAATCTGTCTCAGTGTATTGAAACAGACTGGTTACGTTATTGATAAGCTACTGTGCTCACAATTGAGTGATGAATCCAATGCCAAAATGAAAATCATTAAATCAACTTAGGTCAAATGGAAATGTCTCACCTTTTTGTCTGCACACAACTTGAAATTCACATCCACCGTTACTAAAATAATAATGTGAGCTATGCAATACAGTCTTTAGCCCTATGAGGACGGTAATTGTTTCTCATGTGGACGTCTGTAATAATAAATCTGCATGGCACCTCAGTGATAAAACTCATGCATTCGGATGGCGATTTATTGATGGTGGAGGAGCTAGTTTTGTGACCCCACGACCTGCTAATGTGGTCAGTCGCATGATTGTCTGCTGAAAATGAAATGTCATATGCTTGGAATAATACGAATAAATTTGTATTTAATTTAATAATTGGAAAATAATGCTAGAGAAAAATGCTTTTTTCTTTTTGTTCGCTGAGGTGGAGCGGTAATGAAATATTGTTCTCGTAAATACTATCCAGCATTTCAGTAATGAAAAAAAAAAATCAATAAAAAAAAAAAAAAAAATCGACGACTGACCCCTGTAAATGTAAAAAATACCTTACGACCCCATGAGAAACAATTACCGTCCGAACAGGGCTTTATATTTTCAAAGCTATATTAAACTAGCAAATAATTCACAAATTAAAAATAAAATATATAAAAAGTAAATACATTAAATAAAATTAAAAGAATATAATAAATGTATGTATAACATTAATTTACATATGCAAATCTGTTACATTGTTACATACATATGTATGTATCAGGAAGTGAGAGCAGTTCAGAATCTATTCTTTCTTTTAGGAGACAATAACTTTATTTATTGTGCACTTTGATCTTCAAAACTTTGCAGACCTTTTACATTCACAAACAACTATTACACTGCATGAAAGGCAATTTTCCAAAAAACAAAACTCAGTCGCACCAACAGAGAAAATGAAAAGTCACGAAAAGCGACCATTTAGTTGCAGTCTAGAGCCTTGTATTAAAATAGAATACTTGTAATACTATTCCACACTATTAACGTTTTATTTGTATCATTCATCAAATAAATGCAGCTTTGGTGAGCATTAAAACATTTTTTAAAAATCTGACTGACCCCAAAAGTTTTAACTGTAGTGTATAAAAGAATTGTGTGTGTATATAGCAGTATTTTTACAGTATGTGTAAAAAGAAACAAAGCATCTTGTTTGGTCATTCCTCATAATGTTTAATAATAATTTCATAGCTTGATCTTCCAGTGAAAACTATAGATGCAAAATCCATTGCACTGAGACTTAGATTACACTGAATGTTCAGCCATGAGCCTGAGCCATGACACTTAATGCCATGTTAAACATTAAGGCGTTACAGACACTGTTCCATTACAGATTTGCGCAAAACTTTTGCGTTTTTTTCTAAGTATCGATAAAAAACTATTGCGAAATGACGGCGTTTCCATTAACCGATGTTATGCGACTAAAACGTCATTTTTTTCCAATAGCGATAAGTCATTCCAAACATCATGGCAACGGACGTTGGTAGGTTTATATATATATATATATATATATATATATATATATCACAGACACGTACCGCACTATACATTATTATTATTAATGGAAGGAGACGTAGGCGTGTTATCCAAGCATTAATGGTAAGGAAAGACCCTTATACTGTGAGCGGCACATATGAGGCGTTTCTGGGTGTATCTCCCTCATATCTGCTTCGAGGTCTTGATTGTGGCATTTCTTTGAGGTTTAGAATCCAGTATTTCTATAATTCTTTTGTCTTTTATGAATTTAATAAAGAACTCTGTCTCGTATTCTGTCCAAACACACTGCGCCTTCTAAGTCAGGTGACCTGTAAATGCGCAAAAACTGTTTCCATTGCAGTTTTGCGAAATATTCCTTTTTCGAATTGCCTGAAAAACCTCCTCATGCGAGCGGAAAAACTTTTTTGCGATAAATTGGAGTTTTTGCGAAATTGACGTGTTTCCATTGGGCGTATTTTCAATTCGCAATTTCAAGGGTAATGGAAACGCGGCTTGTATGACTTTCTGTAAAGCTGCTTTGAAACAATGTGTATTGTGAAAAGTACTAACTAGACCAATAAATTTGACTCGACTCATTCGGTCTCTTCTTACCTCAAGTGTTTCTCAAGAGTGTCCACCTGGTCATGCAAGGCTTTTGTAGTGTCTGTCTCAGGTCTGAGAAAAAAAAGAGAGAAGAAAACAAGATCAGAGATCCGCTGTCTACACACACACACACACACACACACACAGTCTGCATTAAACAAAAGTCCCTTTCAAGATTTGAAACCTTCCATTATGTGATAATGTCACTATGTCAGTGCGTCGGTATGTCAGTAACGCTGGTTATTTGTTATTTGTAATTAAGCTCATTGGTTATAGATGCCTCTATGAATACTCAATCCTTTTTGCATTTGATCCCAAGACAAGGTCAACACACATGACAATAGCATGGCCCATTTAGTGCCTGCTGGTAAATGTTGTACACCACCATCTGGACCCAAAAAGCATCTTTCTTCACTGACAGCCATTCAAAAGTAGCAGTGTATCCTCACTAAATAAAAATGTTTGCAAGCCCCATTTAAGCATATTTTATTAACTGATCGCAGATATTTTAGCAGCCAAGCTACTGCCGTTTTTAAGGTTTGTGTTTACAAGTTGTGTTTTTTTGAAGCTGTGCCCCTTATCTGAACCTGAGCAGAAATCATGTGCAATTCTGCTTGACAGTCTGGTTGCCATGGAGATGGCTCAAAAAAAACTTGTTGCTGACAAAACTGATTGCACAATTTCTCTATTTCCCAAGGCACCTCCCAAGTTTCACTAAAACGATTTTTGTATTTTAGTTTTATTATAAGTTATCCAATTCATCTCCCAATCCCATGCCTGAAAAGCATTCACAAACACACCCTCTTTTCTCCAGAAGCAGCAAAAGATAATAAGGGCGGCTCTGGAAAAGCCCTAAAGTATTGATCCCTGGACTACAATGGGAGTGTAAAAACACATTAGGGCCTTTGCAAAGGTACAGTGAGGTTTTCCAACAACAGATTGAGTGAAAGTGAGAATGAGAAAAAGGCAGATGGCATGTGTAGAATGTATCAAAATTGTTTTTTTAGCATAACAATGCCGAACCCTCAGGATATAACTGATGCCAAATTTCGCATATCACATTATTTTTGGTGTAAATGTGTTTATATGTTGCCCCACGAGAGAACTGAGTGCTAAAAAAAACATCAACCCTTTGCACATACGCTAACACTTAATCTGTATTCCAAAGACTGCAGACATTTATATTTAATATCAATGTACGCGGTCGAGTGACAGGCCTCTCGCTCTCCAAGAGTCTAAAGACAGCAGGAATATAATAAGGAACGCTGAGAGGTTTTTCAAGGGTTCACACTTTGAAGGCAGAAAGACACATGCTGTGCTAATAATGAGCTAATCAGGGGCTTACTGACAACTGTGCACACATGCTAATTGTGTGTGTGTGTGGTTTTGACAGGGTTTGTGTGAAAGCACTGTCAGAACAAGTTTTGAAGTTGAGAGACCCGCAAGTAGTTTATTTCAATGACCAGCTTGGGACCCACTTTATATGAAGTGTCTTTAACTACTTTAGTTTAATTAATCATTTGATACAATGCACTAGGCTTGCTGCGATATTCGGTGTTCAGCCGCAACACCGGTTACATCACTTGCCCACCGTGGCACCACCATTTTGAACTTTTATAGTAATAAAAAATCGTTTAGTTCAGTTAGAGAACAGACACTAGAATTAAAAACTGAATGTGTCTGCTCAATTAGAACTAGAGTCTCAGCACAGATCCGCAGCAGGAGTTTCACCTCACTTCGCCTATGTCGCCTCACTCTTGACAAGATGGCGGAAGATTTGGTTTCAAAGCTAAACCAGAGCCCGTCTACGGAGAGCCTGGCCACTCCCTATTAAGTCCTATTGTACCGAATTTTGGTTGTAGTTCCACCAGAGCTCCACTGGGGGCGATCGCCCATGAGTGCAAAATGAATGGGAGTCTATGGGGCTATCTACAATCTATTTGATTGTAGGTTTTGCAAGTTCAACACGGGTTATAGGTTGAATGAACGAGTACTTATGTCCTTTCGATTTCTTACAGGTTGAGTTGTTGTTGCCCATAACACGTTAGCATTCTGCTAATGAACGCTGATTGGTCAATGAAGGACTGATTACGACCAGAGATACCGCTTGATGGTCTTTTAAAACAACAAAACAAAAACTCTTCTAGCACGTGTGTTTGTGTCGGCTGTGTTGTCGATGCCTCGAGAGAAAAGAAAGTGCAGAGCGCGAAAGCACCAAAGTGACTGAAGGATTGCCGTAAAGCAGTATCTCTGGTCGTACGATGTGTATGACGTCATTGACATTTTAAAGGTGCCATGTGTAAAAATTGAGGTAAAAATATCCAAAAAATCAAAAGAATGAGAAGAAATAAGGGCGATGATGTCATTAAAAAAATGGCAAGTTATAGTGCTGCAGAGATATCAACCTGAATTAGCATTAGCATTAATAGCCACGGCCCGACAGGTGTCGTAATACCAGTTTCGGCCATGGGAGGCGGTATGCGGGCAACATAACCACCAGTCAAACATGCAATACACGAATAACTCGCACGGCTTGTGGGCGTACTTGAACCTGATGTCAATCGTGTGGAAAGTACTACTGCCCACTACTACATTCAAATAAATTCTGATAAAAAAAGGAACAGAACCAGAGTAAACATTGGCACTGCTTTCCATCGCTGGAGACAACTAATGGACATGAAAGAAATGAGGTTTGACTCCGAACTTGCAACATTTCTTTTGGATTGGTAAGTAAGATGCTGTTAGTATTTCGTTAGAAGTTTGTTTTATATGTTTGTGTAGTTTTTTCAGGAAGTTATAACATAGAAATGTATCGAAGGCTGTTCGATAAACGTATATATATAACGTACATAAATCTAGTATTGTAATAGTACACATATATAGCACAATCTCTATAGCTCTTTTTTTCTTGCCAACTACGTGACCTATATTATGTTTATTAAATGGCTTTCCTGAGGTAAATCTGACATAATTGTTCCCCAGCTGTGTTATTGACCTCTTCACGCTGATAAAAAACACTGATTGGTCGATATTATGTATGAAGAATACATTTTGGTAAGTTGTAGCCTACTGTATCTTTCAACAGTGTTCGTGTTTTTTTACTATTAGTAGAGATGATCGGTTCACGTGCGCTAGGGATCTGTCGTGTAACATTTACAAGCGCCAAAACGGTATTTATTGTTTGAATTGCGTAATAAAATTGACAGAATCTGAGAGCTGAGATTTTTTTATATCATAACTAACCTGCTCTGTCTAGTCTGTCGGTCTCCGTGTCCTCTTTGCTTCGCGATTTTTCTGTGCATGAGAAAATTGATGTGTGGCGTGAGAGCGTGTGAAAAGTGTCAATTGCGTGTGTCTCACGGTGAATGCGTGAGAGTTGGAAGCTCTGGTTACGTTGGCGCTAGCTTGGTCAACATCAGCGAATGCTGTCTGTCAAATTAATGTAATTCAAACTAACAATAAAAATGTAATATGAACAAAACGAATATGAACATATTCACTGGTAAAGGTGAAGGGGAGTAGCTTGAAGATGTCATATTCATACTCTAGAGTAGACCAACTCACTTTCTGGAGGTATACTGCCCCCATCTGGTATGGAATGTGGAGTATGAATTTATTTTTTTTGACACAAGGCACCTTTAAAAGACTTTTTAAAGCAAATAAGTGACTATCTAACACTCAGCAATGTGTAATTTCTTTGCATCTCCTTTCGAATACAACATTCAAATTACTAGACAACAAATTATATCCTGAGAAAAGTGGATTTTGAGGGGTATAGCGCCATAGACCGCCATTCATTCTGCACTCGTCCTGTGAGCGCCCTCATATGGAGCCAGAGTGGAACTGCAACCAGTTCAGAAGCCGGAAGTTCACTGAGAGTGGAAGATCTCCCCTTATTAGACATTCTCTGGCTAAACGTAAAAGCACTTATTTAAATGAGTTTGTCATTGTCCTGTTTTGTTGTGTTTTTCATTAAGAATATAATAATGAACCCACCATTCAAGCAACTTCCGCTTATATTTATATTGTTTTTAAATATTATATTTTAAGAATACCTGCATGCAGTTACATCTATAATTACACTAGCCGCTTTTCCACTGTCGGGCCAGTTCGAGCCAGGGATAACAACATGTCGGGCGGGGCCAATAGCCTCAGACCTCGAGGCCCAAATCAAGCGGTGTTTTTTATATTGAAAAAATGATCATCATTATAATATATGATCACGCTCTATTCAAGCAAATGCTTTTAAACCATTAACGGGTGATAAGACACAAAAGAGAAGGCAAGTGCGTTACCACTTGCGCACACGTCTGTGAATCTCCTGTCTGTTACACACACACACACACACACACACGTGCACACAGACAGCCATTTCAGACAGCGCTTGAATGGACAAAAACACACAAAATTATGCAAAAAAGCCTTTTTGTCGAGCATCCTCGCAAGCACGGTTAAATTAAGTCTTAAATGTATTGGGCCAAAAGAAAAAAATTGAGCCCTGATATATTGAAGGGCACAGCTAAATGTGGCATTTATTATAATGGGTTTATGTAAAGATTGTTTTAAGTTCACTTAAATTAAAAGTTGTTATATTATTTAAAGCCTAATAAATGTTTTAAAAAATAATAGCTTTCAATTATACTGTAATGCTGAATGCCTATAATTAACGGCTAATATTGAGGGCAAAAAATCTATTTCATAGAGACATCAGTAGCAGCATTGGTATGGCTGATGCCTTCTTTCATAAAAAGATGCCATTAAACAAATAATTTAAAATATAAGCTACTGTCTTTATGTTGCTTCTACATTAATTTGGAGATTAAATGTGAAATTATTACAATATAAAAATATATTAAAAAAATTTAATGTTAGGTTTAATTAATCACGATTGATTGCAGAAAACATTTGCAATGAATTCTTTTTTTTTTTTGTTAATCGATTAACAACACATATTTTAATACATATTAAAACATAATTTATTGGCAAAGCTGAATTTTTAGCCACTTTCCTCTCCTGCTGATTTGGTGCAACTAATAATAATAATAACTAACTGATTATTATTAGTTGATAATGGTTGTGAGGAATAGAAAGTTGAAAAGAACAGCATTTATTCGAAACTGAAATCTTTGGTACCAATGACAATACAGACATTTATAATTTGATCAAGCATACTTGCTGAATAAAAGTATCAATTTCATGCAAATATATATTTACACTCTAAAAAATGCTGGGTTGTTTCAACCTAACTTTGGGTCAAATATGGACAAACCCCCAAATGTTGGGTTAAAAATGTAATTTAAAAATTTAACCCAACGACTGGGTTTGTCCATATTTGACCCAAAGTTGGGTTGAAACCACCCAGCAGTTTTTAGAGTGTATGACCCCAAACTTTTGACATTTAGTGTATATTATTCCTAGTTGTGTGATGGAGGTTTGCTCACCCGTATCCTCGCTGTGGTAGACATTCCAGTATATCGTAGCAGTGTGCAAGCTGGTCATCTCTCTCACAGTTGTAGATACACTCCAGTGCCACGGACATCAGCTGATCTGAATCTCCAAGGATTTTGGGATGACACTGCAGGTAAATAAACACACACTGTCATCATAATCATTGTTAAGTGTTAATTATGTATTATTAAACCTAGTAAAGAACCTACATAAACAGCAATTCTGAGCATCATTGGCATATTTTAATGTCTTTATGACACTCAAAAATGCTGTATAGGGAGGCTTAGAGACAACTAACAACTTGTAAGCCTATATAACAGAACATAACCTTGTATAAATGACCTTCATACGGTGTGTGTTAATATAGAGTCATTTCATCCCGTCTCCTCTCAGACAACAGTAACTCACGCACAGATGCACACACAAGCACACTAAAAATCACGTTAGTGTGGATTAGATTGGATTTCATTTCACACAACATTGAATGAGCAAGGCTGATTCATAGACGCACACACAAATAAAAAGAAACATAAACACACATGTACAATCTCATATACCCGATTTCTCTCTAACCCCTTTTATTAATTTCCTGTGAGAGAAGCTGATGCCACAGATGTGTAAACAGGCCATACATTTTCATCATGGCCGTGTGTGACAGCATGTACGTGTGTGTGTCTGAAGGTCTTTCGTTGCTTTGGACTCAGAATTGGAATGGCTCTTCCTCTAATCATTTCACTGCATCCCTCTTTTATGAGTGTATCTGTGTGTGTGACATTAACTTACATTTATTCATTTAGCAGCCACTTTTATCCAGAGAGACTTATAAATGAGGAAAAGCATAAGCAATTTATCATGGAGGAAGCAGTGCCACACTACTGACTTTCAATAGTAAATCAGAGTACACAACAGTGTATTTGTTTTTCTATATTTGTGTGGTGCATATTTCTGATACTGTCTTCATAGCTCATAAAAGTGTCCAAAATGTCTATAAGTCTATTAGGGATACAAAGCAGTTTTAATAATTATTTTTATGCAAAGGCAACATAAGTCAACAGAGCATCCTCAACAAGAATGTGTACATGTTTGTGTGTTGGTTTACTTGTTATTGCTAAATTTGTGAGCTAAATTTGGCCAAAAAAAACAAAAACAAAAAAAATCAGGAGAAATCTAGGGAAATGATAAATAATAATAACAACATTTATAATCAATCAATCTATAATAAACATACATGTTATTGTTATTTATAATTTCTAAAATATTTCTATGTATATAATATATTCTTTGAATTGAGACTTATCCACTTCGAATTCATTTATAATAAATATAATACATATTAATTACATTCAATTAATAATTATTAAAGTTTTTTTTACAATTAAAAAAAGTTTTCATGAAGGGGATGTTGATTAGGGGTAATCATCACTTATCTATAATTAGCTTAATAGCTATAAAAACATTTTTTTAAAGTGTACCACATGTGCTTGTTTGGATAGTCAAGTACACGTGTCTGGCTTACATCTGGCTTTGAGTGCTGGAAGATTTTAAGTGGGAGTGCGAGATCGTCTTTGGCGAGGTTGACCAGGAACTCTTTGAGCAGACTGGAGGCAGAGCCCACCCGTCGTCCCTCACAGCGGTGCAGAAACGGGACCATCCACTGGAATAAATTCCTCACGTATCGATCCTCGCTGGACTAAAACAGAAAGAAATCATGATGTAGAACAGCGTCTTCTGTTCACTCACAGTACATTAAGTAGAAACACATTAAAGTAGCTTTAAAGGAACAGTTTATGTCATTCCAAACCTGTATGATTTCCTTTAAACTAAATACAAAAAGGAGTCTGTACTGGTTTTTCCCATTACAATAATTAGGACAGGAGCCTCAGAAAAAGCTTCAAAAAGGACATTTTCTTTTGCATGAACAAATCATTCAGATAATTTTAAAGTGGCTTTTATCTCCTTTTATGTTCCACAGAAGAAAGAAAGTCAAAGGGTTCTGGAACGACATGAGGGTGAGTAAAAGATGACAGAATGTCTATTTCTGATTGAATTGAGTGTTTCCTTAGGAAACATTAAAAGTATCACTAATAAACAGATGCTAAGATGGCCATTCACAGTGTATCCCCTTACACAAGCAAATGAGTATTAAATCATTTTTAATGAAAGCATTAAATCCAAACAAGCCGCTGGATGTGCTTACTGCAGTCGTAATGAGACCACCCTGCAAACACAAATCTGCACTCTC
>CM040832.1:4477551-4535051 GCA_022828995.1 Vimba vimba | reverse complement strand
TTTTAAAGGAGTGTCTTGCAACATGTTATCTACTAACATGTAGGCTAGAAGTTCAAATAAAGTTTTGACAAAAAAGTTTTTATAAAAAGATAAACCTCACATATTTCAGCCTTTAAATCAGTTTTATAAAAAGAATGAGTCAAAAAACATAAATTACTGACATTTACAATGCACATTAGCTTATCTTTTACTATTAATAGTAAAATTCGGTCCAATTTTCCCGTGGCGTCTGACGTTGCTATGCAACCATGAACTGCGCTCTCCACAACGACAAAGAAGTTTTAATAGCTAATGGATTTCCACCACCGAAAAACGCTTGCTGTAGCTACAAGATTCATTTACGGAGAAGAGAAAAACACCCGTAATGTTTGGGTGCACTCCCATCCTTCATGTTGACTCGCTGCGCCTGGAAAAAATGAGCGCGTCGCTTCAATTATTTGAAATAACAAACTTGAGCGCGCAAAAGACGCGATATGTGAGGTTCAAGGTTCAAAGGTTTTATTTGTCACATACTCATACAAGATGCGCAGTGAAATGTTTTTGTGACACGCCCTGTACTTCTGTGCTTAATCGTAATAAAAATAAATACAATGTAACAAAAAAAAATTAAAAAATAAAAAATAAAATAGAAACAATAAATACAATAAAGTACGTTTTTTAGCGGAAGTTTACATACATACATACATATATTATTATAATATAAGTTAAAACTAAATCGACAGACAAATGTTATAATTCAATAGCTGTTTTAAAAGTGTTGAAAGTGTGAACGGCCCTTGGCGAGCTACCTCCAATCAGGCCACGAGCTACTGGTACTGTAGCTCACGAGCGACGTGTTGGAGACCCCTGCATTAGAGGATGACCAAATGTGTGAAAAAAAAAAAAAAAAAAATCTAATCTAAGAAAATTACAGAAATATTGTTACATTTCTTTGTCTCCATTGCACATTTATCAACCTGGCCACTAAGTAAGGGATAATGTAGAGCGAGGCGGTTGTTATAGCGAATACAACCCCAACAGGCTGATCAGGACCCCGACGCGAAGTAGAGCTTGAATCAGCTGAAGGGGTTGTATTCGCTATAACAACCGCCTCGCTCTACATTATCCCGCTTATTACATGGCTACCCACCAAATAAATCAATAATTTGACACAAAATATTGATTTAAAAAGGAGTTTATTGATTTAAAAACGATTGTATTGCTTCCGCTAAAAAAAAAGTCCGTTCCGTCTCTACGGTTAGAATCCTGCGTCCATAGCAACGCTCTGTTTTTCATGGCAACGGTGTGTTATATCAAGAAATAACACACCGCATTCTACATTGGAATTCAACCAAGCCATGTAATAAATCATTCTATCGCTACATACATATGCACAACTCTAAACCTACTACAACAGAGTCAGTAAAAAAAAAAAATTCTAAAAGAAAACTTGATTTGGCAGTGTTTCTTTCCAGCAGAGACAGCAGATGGCGAGAGACCACTGGTACAGCGAGGGTGCTGCTCACGCTCACGGGCCGGGGAGAGTCGGAAACCAGCCTCCAGCTGCTGAGCCGTGATGGATGTTCACTGCAGAGGAGACTGACCTCCATAAGAGAGAACGGGTGGAAGGAGGGCGACCGAATCCAATACACTAAATCTATTCTGTCACCCCCATTACTGGAACATTAATGGGGGGGTTCCAAATGCCCTTACTCAGTGTGTCTCTCTCTCTAAACACACAAACCTTTCCACCAAATCAGCATACTCTCATACAAACACGCACACACACACACAAGCATGTAACCACCTACCTAACAAAAACATTGTTTTGTACATATTGTAATCTAGAAGAGTAGCACAGGCTCTCACCGAGTCCTCAGATCAGTTTATGCGTAGGTTTAAAGCTATTGCCTGTTTCCTCTGTTTTGATACTTTTCATGTATATATTTAGAGCGAGCAATTACATCAGTCTTTCATGCCTGAGTTCTGAAGGCGTCAAAAGAGACTGTGCACTTTTAGAGTGTCATCGGTGGAAAAGATCTGCACGAAATCCCTAAGGATGTTTTACCCGCCACCACAAAAGCATTCACCGTATTAGCACCTTCAAATCTGCAAAATCTCATTTCTTCTTTCACAGCTATGAGTTGAAATGGAAATTAAAGCTAAACTGAAGTCTATTTTGAGACTGCTGTCAAAAGAGACTGTTGAAAGTAATTGATAAATGACAAATCGTTCATGTAATACTGCAGATGTTTCATACAGATGTCTGCCACTCGTGATTAATTGCTCCTTAAATACACATCTAGCTAAACTAAGTTTCTACACAAAACCACTTTTCCCCATTTCAAGGAAAGAAGAATTGGCAGTGAAAGCCGTAAAGAAGCAGCAAAAGTGTAAGGATGAACTTGCTGGTCACTCAGGTTGTTGCTGGTAACAGAGAGGTCAGTGATTAAATCTCAGTGGCTGTCTTGAGATATTTGATGTTTGACATTTAAGACTTCTGTCTGCTCTTAAATATAATGGCTGTGTTACACATTGTTCTAGACTCAAATATCCAAGGTCTTTCGGAGTAAGCTCAGATATCTCGGTCCTGCAGATGTAGTCCCTGACTTTTATCACCTCCTCTCTTCAGGATGTGGCTAGAAATGTTTTCTTTCTAAAGGAGCTGAAAACTCATCAGGAAAAATGACAGCTATGAATCTTATCAAATGTATTGGAAATGCAAGGAACCAGACTTAAATCTGCAATAATACATAATAATTCAACTTTCCACCACATATTTCACTAGTTTGTACTTCAATAAGTAGTGTCCCATCTAGGTTTGAGGTATTAAAGGGTTAGTTCATCTTCTGGGTTGTACATCAGAACGTAGGCTCACTATTGGCCAGCATCACACACATGACCAGCGTCGGCCAATAGTGAGCCTACGTTCTGACGTACAACCCAGAAGCGCTGCGCTGTTACACTACGTGAACTCACTCAGAGGCCCACAGAGAAGAAAATGAATAGTTGAATTAAGTCGTTATATTTTTTTTTTTTTGGGGGGGGGGGGGGGGGGGGTCAAATCCCATCAATTGCGCACAAAAAGTATTCTCGTCGCTTGATATCAACCACTTGATATGGTTGAGCCACTGTAGTCACTTGGACTATTTTAAATATTGTCTTTATTAACTTAACTTTCTGGGCCGGCAAGTTTCAATTACATAGAAGCCTATAGAGTGAGACAGCTATAAAAAATAATATCTTAATTTGTGTTCCGAAGATGGACGAAAGTCTTACAGGGTTGGAACAACATGAGGGTGAGTAATTACTGACAGAATTTTCATTTTTGAGTGAACTAACCCTTTAAGAACTTGACCATAAAGAGGGTCTTTCATAATTTCTTAATAAAAAAAACATAATGATGTTTCCTGGGGTCAACGGGTCTTTCAACAATCAGACACCCTCACCCAGGCGACCCAGCAGGGGTTGATCAAGTCCCGACTTGTTTCCAGGTAGCACTACCCCACCCACAGCTCTCCTCTCCTGACCCAGAGCAATCTTAAAGCAAATTCCTCTGCTTCTGTGCCCCTTTGTCAACTGGCCCCCTTGATGCCCAGCAAATTATAGGCCCTGCAGAGCAACTGGGCTACTACCTCAGTGGGCTCGCACCTTGCTTGCTAGCCATTACTTCGGCACTCTTGATCTAGCTCAAAGTACTTGGTTCTCTAACTCTCATTGGCCTCCTCTATACGGTGCTCCCAGGAAACTGCAAGTAAGGATAATCTGCTAGGATTCTGAGATCAGCACCATATCTGGCCTTAGTGATGTTATGGCAACAGTTTCTGGAAACTTAAGTTGCTTCCCCAGGTCGACTTTCAGCTCCCAGTCCTGTGCTGTTGTTAGCAGGCCAGGTGAGGTGGTCCTAACTGCTGGTTATACCTTCTCCCCAGCCCTGACAAAAGTGATGGTCTTCTCCGCTGAGCGTAGGCGCTTGCAGTGGATGATCCCCCTGGAGATGGTGTCTGCAATGGCTTTCAAGAATTTGTCATTACGCCAACGATAGCGCCCCTCGCTCAGTGCTTTTGAACATCTGCTGAAGATACAGTGAGGAAAATAAGTATTTGAACACCCTGCTATTTTGCAAGTTCTCCCACTTGGAAATCATGGATGGGTCTGAAATTGTCATCGTAGGTGCATGTCCACTGTGAGAGACATAATCTAAAAAAAAAAATCCAGAAATCACAATATATGATTTTTTAACTATTTATTGGTATGATACAGCTGCAAATAAGTATTTGAACACCTGTCTATCAGCTAGAATTCTGACCCTCAAAGACCTGTTAGTCTGCCTTTAAAATGTCCACCTCCACTCCATTTATTGTCCTAAATTAGATGCACCTGTTTGAGGTCGTTAGCTGCATAAAGACACCTGTCCATCCCATACAATCAGTAAGAATCCAACTACTAACATGGCCAAGACCAAAGAGCTGTCCAAAGACACTAGAGACAAAATTGTACACCTCCACAAGGCTGGAAAGGGCTACGGGGAAATTGCCAAGCAGCTTGGTGAAAAAAGGTCCACTGTTGGAGCAATCATTAGAAAATGGAAGAAGCTAAACATGACTGTCAATCTCCCTCGGACTGGGGCTCCATGCAAGATCTCACCTCGTGGGGTCTCAATGATCCTAAGAAAGGTGAGAAATCAGCCCAGAACTACACGTGAGAAGCTGGTCAATGACCTGAAAAGAGCTGGGACCACCGTTTCCAAGGTTACTGTTGGTAATACACTAAGACGTCATGGTTTGAAATCATGCATGGCACGGAAGGTTCCCCTGCTTAAAACAGCACATGTCAAGGCCCGTCTTAAGTTTGCCAATGACCATTTGGATGATCCAGAGGAGTCATGGGAGAAAGTCATGTGGTCAGATGAGACCAAAATAGAACTTTTTGGTCATAATTCCACTAAACGTGTTTGGAGGAAGAAGAATGATGAGTACCATCCCAAGAACACCATCCCTACTGTGAAGCATGGGGGTGGTAGCATCATGCTTTGGGGGTGTTTTTCTGCACATGGGACAGGGCGACTGCACTGTATTAAGGAGAGGATGACCGGGGCCATGTATTGCGAGATTTTGGGGAACAACCTCCTTCCCTCAGTTAGAGCATTGAAGATGGGTCGAGGCTGGGTCTTCCAACATGACAATGACCCGAAGCACACAGCCAGGATAACCAAGGAGTGGCTCTGTAAGAAGCATATCAAGGTTCTGGCGTGGCCTAGCCAGTCTCCAGACCTAAACCCAATAGAGAATCTTTGGAGAGAGCTCAAACTCCGTGTTTCTCAGCGACAGCCCAGAAACCTGACTGATCTAGAGAAGATCTGTGTGGAGGAGTGGGCCAAAATCCCTCCTGCAGTGTGTGCAAACCTGCTGAAAAACTACAGGAAACGTTTGACCTCTGTAATTGCAAACAAAGGCTACTGTACCAAATATTAACATTGATTTTCTCAGGTGTTCAAATACTTATTTGCAGCTGTATCATACAAATAAATAGTTAAAAAATCATACATTGTGGTTTCTGGATTTTTTTTTTTAGATTATGTCTCTCACCGTGGACATGCACCTACGATGACAATTTCAGACCCCTCCATGATTTCTAAGTGGGAGAACTTGCAAAATAGCAGGGTGTTCAAATACTTATTTTCCTCACTGTATGTTGCAGTGTCCCTCTTTTCAGGCACAGAGGGCAAGTTGGTGACTCTGCCTTCCCCCAGCAAAACAAGTTGGACGGGCTTGGTACTACATCCTTGACAGCCTGGATTACGAATTTTATTCGGTGATGCTTGGATTTCCAGAGCTCAGCCCAGGTGATATTACGTTGTACTACTTGTTTCCACCTTGTCCAGTCTCCCTACTGCCGCATCCCAAACATCCTGCTGGCTCGCACTTTCTCAAACGATTCTTGTACCTCATCTTGGAGCTGAGATCTCCTGTCCTTCCTCCCTGGCTGCTGATGGGGAGTTTGAGCTTGTTGTTTCACCCGTATAAGGCGATGCTGCTCAGGCTTCAAGGTAGTCCCAGTCACTTCTGTAAGAACCTATTGATCCTCCTCTCAAAGCCCTCCATTGTGGAGATCGGGACCTTTTAAACTAAGGCGGCTAAAATCGAACATCTTCCCCAGGCTACTATCTATTTTTTTTCATGATGGATGGTATCTGAGTGTTGCAAAGTGTGAAGCAGAATTTGTCGGTGACCATTCCTTTCTTCAACACCAGGGATCTGGATTTTTCCAGCTTGAAGCTCATGTACAACCAGGTCATGAGCTCTTCAGGATCCATCTACTCCCTGGGACAGATGCTATTGTCACTATTAGGTGCCCTAATCGATGGTTGTCGGATGCTAGACTTTAAGAGGGGACCTCTACAGTGCTCCTCTGCAGACTTCACTAGCATGTTCATGGCAAGTGCGAAAAGGATAATTGAAATGGTGCATCCAGTGATAATTCATTTCCTGAGCTCATGCCACTCCAAAGTAGTGGACCTAGAGGAGAATCTTAGGCTAAAACCGTTGTAGTAGTCTAAGATAATGTTCGTGAACTTGGCTGGGGTATGGTACCGGTTCAGAGCCACTTCTACCAGCTTGTGAGGTATGGATCCATAGGCGTTTGCAAAGTCCAACCACAGCGCCACCAGATCCCCCTTGCTCTCCCGGACCTCCATGATCAGCTGATCACCACACCTGTGTGCTCTATACACCCTGGTACCTTCAGGATTCCTCCTTTCAACTGAAGTGTCAATAAATGAATTCTCTAGGAGGTAGTCTATAAGACGCCTAGCAACTGCAATATTATGGTTTTGTTTTTTTGTTTTTGATCAAATGTCTGGTGAGCATAACTTCTTTTAAAAACATTTTTAAAAAATCTTAACAACCCTAAACTTTTGAAAAGTACTAGTGTACATATCCCTTCAGGAAGGTGAGCAGCACTTATTTTTAGCCCAGAGTCTGCAGGTAACCTCAGCCTACAGTTATTTCAAAGTTATTTTAAAGCACATATGGATAAAGTTCACTGCAAAATGTCTCATTTACATAACCAACCTGCTTTAAACTAGCATCTCATTCGGTCATAAAGCAGACAGAACCTAATAACCTCTTTCAGTAGACCCGTCATCTAAAAATGACCTTTTCCCGTTAAGGCTTTTTCAAAAAGATTTATGTGGGTTTTGTTTATCCTGTTCACGGAAGATTGGTATCCTCTAATGTGTAATTCTTACCCTGCCTTAGGCAGAAGGTCGGAGTACTCGTGAGGAGAGGTGGTTTCTGGGAAATTGCAGAGAATTGCGAGCCGGTGCTGGAGCATCTCTGAGCCGTGGTAAGTGAAGAGAATGTCCAATGCCTGCACGTTACTCTCCTGGGAGAGAAAGAGACCAGATGAGAGGAACACGATTGATAGAGATAATTAATTAATAGACGATTTATGAGACGGAACTAACTATGGACAGCTTTATGCTCTGCAGTAATATATCCAACTTTACAAAGACCCAGAAGCCTTTGCATTGGGCAGGTGACCATATTTCAAACATTACACTTTAAAATACTCACAGAATATGAGGGGAATCCATATTTTACGCCACACGCTAGTGAGGGCGCACACACTTATCCACAAAACAGTGAAATGGTGACTATAACTCACGCCGCGGGACGCTCATACTCACACTCATGTCATGGACGGAGAACAAAGGAAGAGAGATTTACCCTTGCGTACGTTCTTGCTGACAGAACAATATTCTGATTGCGGAACTTCTTGAAAAACTCAGCATCAAATCGCTGCTCTGCCGCATGAGGTCCACCCAGGATCTCCTGCAGAACATAAAAGAGGAGACAGAGAGAAAGAAAGCAAAACAAACATGAGAGTTCAGAAGAGGGTCTCACGTGTGTATGTCTGAGGTAAATCCTCCCAGTCCACACTGCTGACATTTATCACTTTGACATTTACAATTACAGCCTTTAAGTTGACAGGGCCGCCGTGTGTATGTGTGTGCACGTGTGTGTTTAATGTCTCAGTGGTCTGGTTACATTCAGAACTATTCCCATAGAAATCAATTACACATGAAGACCCTGACAAAGGCCATCCATCACAGTACGAGCAGGACATTAACTATGCGATAGGATGAAACAGAAGAGACACTCCTGCTGATGACTTTTAGATTGCAACAAAGCATTAAAATATGAACACACATATGAGCACACGCATTGATCATTTTAATCATAAAAAGACAAGCGGAAATTATTTAGATAATTTAAATGACTATCTAAATCAAAGTCACAACATTTGTTGTGGATATATGGTTTCAGAATACTTCAGAAGGTGGTTTGCATCATTTTATTATCAATTCATAAATGATCAACATTTCTGCAATAAAAACGTCAAAGTCAGCCTAGTTTGAAATTACACCCTTTGATCCTTAGAATTAAGCAGGCTGTTTTTGTTACTGTGCCTTTAAGACTTCTATATGGAAATTACCTTGGTTATAATTGGCTAGCCCCCACATACCAGCATAAATCACATCAAGGGATTAGAATGACAGATGCTGAATACTAAATAGATGTTGACAGGGTCAAAAATTAACTATCTGCCAAAAGTGTGTGAATTGGGAAAAATTTATTGAACATAAATATTTATCCATTTTCCCCCCTTGTGGACAGTGTCACATAGTATACTATGTATAATATGCATGTACACATATTACTACATTATTATTAGTATAGCCATTACATAATGTCAAATCTCTCATAAAAACAATTGAAACACTTGTATTGGTGGCTTAATGCGAGTAACAGCTCACATGCAACGCAAAAATACAATTCTTATCAAGTTTTTTCCCCCAGTTAAAATATCTTTTTTTTTTTTTTTTTTTTAAGTATAAAGAAAGTTTAAATTTTTTTTTTTTTTTTTTTTTAAATGCAACTATATCCGGAATCCAATCTCTGAAAACAAGTCTATTTTATGCAAAGCTTCTCAAGTCAATTTATCTTGTTCTACAGATTTTTTTAATTAGTCCAAAAAGACTAATTAAAAACTCCTTGAGAAGTCTTTTTTGTAGTGTGTGCTGCCACAGAGTTTTGAAGGGGGAAAAAAAGCATCCTTGATAAACTATCAGAGCGATAAGTGTTCATTTTGGATTATGGGTACTAAGTAGGGTAGTATAAGTGTTTAATATGTAAATTAGGTAGGTTAAGGTGATGTGATTCATATTATGATTATTATGAATGAGCTGTTTTTGCAGCTTAGCTTTGGTCTGTTTGGACTGGGGAGGAAACTTTGCATTGTAAAAGGTTTCTGCATAGAGCAAGGGAAATCGTTTTTTCCATGATATGTCCCTTTTAAACCCAAATTCATCGCGTTTAAAGCCAAATTATGGAAGTTTAAAGCTTTATTTAATACAAAAGTACAAGTTTGGAGAGTGTTACCTCATAAGTGGCCAAGCGGTCCAGATAGCAGAGAAGCTTCAGTCTACTTCTGCAGAGCTCCTTCTGCTCTAGAGTCAGTCTGAAAGAACATGACATCAACAAGATTAAACATGCAAACACAGTCTTATCTGGAGCTTATCGCATACATCTACTTCAGAGAGCCACCACTAATATCCATGAAAACGGTGGAATGAAATAAAGCTTCACACTCTCTGGGGGAAGGGTGGAGGGTTTGACAGACATGTATGCAGAGGCTTACAGATATAATGAAAGGCATTACAAGGAAATACGGATGAATGGGACAATTTGAGATTGAAGGAAAAAAGCGGACGAAACAGTGCTGAAAGGGTAGTGAGCCATTATAGACCCAGATTAGGTCATCAAAGACAGGCTAATGTGAGGCGACCGCTGCCTGATTGCCTGGATGCCCATGCGAGCGCGCGCGTGTATCAGTCAGCGTGAAAATCCACAGAAGGCAATTACAATCTCATCTCATTCTCCCTGCATTACTGCGGAAACCTGAGCATCCCGTTGTATGCGAACGAGACCCGCACACACGGACAGATCATCGGACTGGGGGAGAATATTGAACTGCAGGATGTTATCGCAATGCAAACATGATAAAAGAAGATTGAAAGAATAGCCTAGGCATAAACACACTCGCCTGTGAAAGCTTAGAGCACTTCTTTTTCCAGCCTCCACACTCTAGAGCAATTCTATTTCAGACTTACTGATTGTAATGAAACTAAAGCAGAATTCAATGCCGTGTCAAGGGTTTACGCATGGCTTGACTGTAGAAGAAGCATTTTAAAAGCGCGCAGCATTGGTACGCTACAGTCAGTTCACTTAAAAACTAGTGTGGTGAAGGTCGCTCATCTTTAAAGAGTCAAAACGTTACATACAAAAAAAATCTAATAAAATTACAACTATTAGAACCATTTAACGATGTGTAAAAAAATGTCATGATTGCATAGCAGGCTGTTTTAGAGAGGAGAAAAGGAATTGGCCATTGATTTGTCACAGGATAAAATGTAGTTATGAAAAAAAGGTGCACTGGTTTGAAATTACTAACATTACTTACTAAATATACAGCAGTTTAATGCCTTAATACTTATTGTCTTAAATTCAGACCAATATTCCAACAAAACAAAAAGTCATTAAATAGTGGAGCTTAATCACAGAAACAGTTTAAAACACCACATCAATAGAGCAATTAACAAGACACATGCTAATTGACAAAACATCTAAGGTGGTACTGATGCGACGCGTCATTTAATTTCAAGCAACACTGCATTTTTGCCTCAAAGCCCATTTAACTAAAGAGTCTGAGCCCAATAAAGTGGGAGAAATGGTGAGAGAGAGACTAATCAGCAATAAAGATGGATAAAAAGACCACTCATAATTCAGCATGCAAATTGTAATAAAGAAACAACCAATCAGAGCTAAACAGGTCAATATTACCATGAATGCTGAACGGTCAATGAAATCTTCAGAGCAAACATGTATACAAACAGGTCATGTTGCTGGCAAAAAGGAAAAATATCATGATATCTTGTTCCAGCTTTTTAAATAAGTTTATGCAGCTTTCAAGTGAACCTGGGAGGTTTGAACCTATGAATCTGGCATTTGTTAGTCAGAAACATATGAAATAGTTAGGGTTACAAATTCTGAACAATAAATCTAAATAACTAGTCAAAATGACAAAAGATTTTCACATAAATGAATCACTTTTACTTTGTATTTAACAAAAAATATTTAGTTTTCATTAAGCAAAACCTGAAAGAGATTAACTTTACACAAACATAACGGTTTAATTTAATTTGTACAGTGCTTGTGATATGTCTCAAAAACTATTACTCAGATTGTTATGCTGATAATATCATTTGCAAAGAAAAATACCGCAAAACAGAAGCACTGTCAGTAGTGGTCTCAGACCCCCGTTCCCTTTTTATTTGACATTTTATAAACAAGGTTTTAAAAAGGCAGCACACATAAGGTTGAAATGGTCTTGAAAACTGCAGTAGATCTGAAAGCAGTGTGTGCTGCAGCTGAATTAACTGCAGGCGGTGTCATCTTCAACAGAGAATATCGCTGCAAGACTGAAGCCTGATTGACAGGCAGACATTGTTAAGGGGAATCACTATCAAAATATGTAACTGTGATGGTAAAAGAAGAAGAGCATTGAACTTTCTATTGCTTTCTAACAAACACACACACACCCCTCTTCAACTAAACCCAGCGGTCTGATCGATACCAGCCCATTGCTATAATGGTGGCGTAGTTAAAAAGAAATGAACAGAATGATGATTGTCTTTTTTGCTGTTGCATTACCACAGCTGAATGTCAGGAGAAACTGAAGTGCACCCCATTAAAGTCGCTCTCTCTCTCAATGTCTATGTTCTCTCTCTCTGCCACTCTTTATCTTCTTTCTTCATCGCTTTTATCTTCTTTTTCGCTCGCTTAATGCCTTTGTTTCTCTTTTTCTATCTGTCCCGCCACCATTTTCCATTTTTTTATTGGTTTTCTTTCGGTCAATCGCTCTTTCTCCCTCGATGGAGTGAAAAGGACATCATGCATCATACAGACAGACAGACACTCATAAACAGCCATATTAACACACACATTAAATATGCTGACTGCATAAAAACAAACAGCCTGAGGAGTAAACACACAAACACACACACTCTGGTGTCAAACCGCTGGCGGAAGCGTACAGTAATTAAGTGCAAATTAGATACAGTTCTGTGTGATATGCATGAAGAGAAGTGTGTGTGCGCGTTTAACTGAGTTATGCTATGAAAAATTAGGCAATTTTTTCTGTGTGTAAACAAGTGTGTTTTGATTAGTGCAGTGTTTACAGCAAATGTTAGCCAATCTATGATTTTTTTTGTTTATATCTTCCTCCCTCCACCCTATCGAGTGTGTGAGCGTTCGTAATTTGTGTTCAACCGAGGGCTCTTTCATTAGGGCCTCCTGGGCAAAGCACAACAGAGGCATAAATTACCTTATGCAGATTAGAAATAAATCTATAAACGGCTTTAATTTTATCCTACACCTCTTCCTCTCGCTTCTCTTTATCTGTCTCCCGCTCTTTCTCTCCTTTCCCATCTGTATTGTCTCCAAGATCTCTTCCACTGAATTTAACTTCCTCATGAGCTTTATGAAGACATCCACTAGGGGTGGGTCACATCCAACAACCAGCTGGCGCATTAGTGAGGTCGACTAGTTTATCTGTACGTTTTTTTCTTTCTTTGTTTCTTTTTATCATTACATTTTAGCAGTGGTGCTTTAATTAGCGTGCTGAGAGCATGCTGTGCTTTAGCTCTTGGGCAGATTGCACGGTAAAACTATTCAGGATAATTCAGTTTTAAAAAGTTATTAAGTCAAATTAAAAATAGTCCAACTTTTGAAGATGCCATGGAATTTAAATATGAGTTTTGTGGCTTTTAGTACCATCTATATGCTAGTGAGTGCTAGTTTTCAAACTAGGGTGCGAGGATCCCCAGGGCGCCACAAGGGTCTATGAAAAATTTGCGAGGACAAAAAAAAGATTTAACAAAATTGCAATGTCAAAAATATCAAGTTAAGTTATTTATGTTTGACATAATATTTTTTAATACCAAATAAAGGTACTTCAGAACACTTTCAAAAATTCTAAAATGTTTCCATTTCGGTTTATACAGTTAGATTAAATTTGTTAGATTGATTTGTTTACCAATTTATCCACAAATAAATTAATCTACAAAGTAAGTTTATACATCTAAAATCACTCTAATAGTGGACAGAAACAAAATATAGACCCAGCAATGCATCATTCAAAAATATTTCAAGTAAATATTTTCCAAGATAATATTTTAATAATTTTCTTTGCTTTAATACAGTGACAAATTAAAAGACAATTTTTTGTTTAATTATTTTAACTCCATAAAATATTTCCCTTAAATAGTACAAAATGGATTTTTATTCATGAAAATGATTTGCTGCCTTCATATTTCATTCCCTCCTAAGGGGATTATAATTTTTGGGCTGAAAGGCATCAGAAAGCTCTGTACTCCTAAAAGTTGGAAAAAATAAATGTTATAAATGTACGCATTCAAACAGCCTGTTTAAAAAGTACACCGACTAGATCATTCTAAAATTATGTAGTTAAGCATATCACATCTACCCAACTTACAATGATTGTGTGTGTGTGTGTGTGTGTGTGTGTGTGTGTGTGTGTGTGTGTGTGTGTGTGTGTGTGTGTGTGTGTGTGTGTGTGTGTGTGTGTGTGTGTGTGTGTGTGTGTGTGTGTGTGTGTGTGTGTTTATATTACACTACAAGGATAGTAAAACCTGAGGCCACCTACACTGTGGGGACCAGCCAGCAGTCCCCATGAGGAAAATTGATTAATAAACAAACTAAATTGTAAACTAAATATAAAAATGCAGAAAGTTTTGTGTGATGGGTAGGTTTGGTGTAAGGGAATAGAATATACAGTTTGTACAGTATAAAAACCATTACGTCTATGGAGAGTCCCCACAAAGATAGCGAAACCGAGTTGTGTGTGTGTGTGTGTGTGTGTGTGTGTGTGTGTGTGTGTGTGTGTGTGTGTGTGTGTGTGTGTGTGTGTGTGTGTGTGTGTGTGTGTGTGTGTGTGTGTGTGTGTGCCTACTTGCTAAATTCCACTTTCTTGAGGAGCTCCTGTCTCTTCTTGGCTTCCCTCTCTTTTCTTTGCTCCATCTCTTCCTCCATGGACAAGAAGTCTTCATATGAAGCATCATCCAAGTCCAAATCACCTGGCAAGATGAATCTACGCAAGATACATCCTGGTTAACAAACAGCCAAAGAGGAGATCTGCAAATCTGTAGATCTGTGTGAGTGAGTCACACACACCTGCCCCGGTCTTCTCCATCCCCGATGGCGATCAATGCTTCAAGGTCGGTTCCTTTCAGGCCGTACTTCAGGAGCTCTTTGGCTGCATCCACATTCTCAGGGACCCTCTCCACACACTCATGCAGCACCCATGATCTTTTCTTTATCTTACTCTGTGGGGGGAAAAAGGAAAATACTTAAGACCTACTTATACTAAACACCAATTTTAGTCAGAAATGATCAAGTTTAGTCAATTTTTCAAATTTTCAACAACCACAGTACTTTGTTTTTTGGGTCATTCTCAGTGCAAAACAAGTGTTTCATGGGTTGTTTCAGTGTTACAAATGTTGTGGTTACAGAACGACTCCTACCAAGTAGTCCTGAATGGAAGCGATGCTGACGGTCGATTTTCTCCACTGTCTCTGATAGACGAGATCCGAATCCAGACCATACGCTTGAGCCAGAGAGAGAGCCTCTCCATACTCCTCATTATCAATCTGTGAACACAAACACACCCACCAGATAAACCTCTGCGTCTTATTAATGGTCCGTCTAAGACTCACAAAACTGTTATTGCCTGTTAATATTACAGCACAAAGTAAATCTATAAGGATCTGAGGTATCTCACAAAATGCTGTTGTTACTTTGAGGTTAGCATATTTTATTTCACCCAATTCACATTCATCTTTCTCTCGCTTTTATTCCACAGTTCATTCTTCTGAGTGTAAGCAAGGACTGAGTTTTAAAAGCAAGAGGCTGAAGATGGGAGCGTTGAGATGTCACTATATGTAAAATGCTGTGCTCATAAATATTAATGAGCTTGTGCTTGGTAATCTTCAAGGCCTACATAATCTTCCTATACCACTCGGTCACGTAACGTGAATTGTTATTCTTGTGAAAACCCTTATATTTATATACTGTCTATGGCTATTTTAATGGCAAAAAAACATAAGCCCCCCATGTTAAAATGCCTAACTTTCCAGCAGAAAAAAAAAAAAGTTTACAGGCTGGTACAAAAAGTGGTTTTGGTCTATATAGCTAATTTTGCCCTTTATGACAACTGTGAGGGGGGTGAATTTTTTCAACTCATTCATTAACTCATCCATTTAAATTCTATTAAGCCTTTTAAGTTCTGCATAATTAAGGGCGTGGCCACTTGAGTGACAGGTGGATTGCCGCCGCTGTCACTACTAGCCGTATGTCTGTTAGCCGTCATGTCACCTCAGCTAATCCCGCCTCTTTGCCCAGTTTCGGTTATCCAGGTGTGACGCGCTGCCAAGATGGCGACGGCCGGCTCCGCCCACTTTGGGCTTCAAAAATGCTCTTCAGAAACCTACTGGTGACATCACGGACACTACGTACATATTTTTTTTTACAGTCTATGATTAAAGCCGATAAGTACACAGCCTTGAACCCAAAACAAGACTGCACTAATATTGTTGCAGTGCTCATCTTGTTTCATACATTTTGGATGTTTTTTTTCATAGGGGAAGCTTTACGATGACATACAGGTAAGATAATAATTCACAATCAATAGTTAATGTCCAGATGTTTATTTATTTGGAGAGTTCTTTATGATAAGCAGAGCAATTCTACAGTCATTCTGTCATTATAATGACTATCCCTTACATTTTAAAGGGGTGGTATAATGTCATATAATTTTACAAGATGTAAAAAGTCTTTGATGTCCCCAGAGTGTGTATGTTAAGTTTTAGCTCAAAATACCCCACATATATTTTTATATAGCATGTTAAAATTGTCCATTTTTGAGGGTGAGCAAAAACGCAAAAAAAATGTGTCTGTTCCTTTAAATGCAAATGAGCTGCTGCTCCCGGCACAGGGGGCGGAGCTTCAACAGCTTGCACTCACACACACATGCACTGAAAATTTCTAAAACTTTTAGCCTTTTATGTTCAAACCGGATTCAGACAATGATGGAGAGACTCAAGAAGAAGTGACAACATGTAGAATGCAACAGGACATTTCTGAATGGTTAGTTAATGAATTTATCTTCTAGTCATTGATTAGCATATTCTGCCTTGATAATCTATACATAGTTCCCACATGACGTCACAACATACGGGCATTTGCCGACCCGGCGCCATTTCAGAGGGCAGAACACAACATTCTTACAATGCAGAACATGAGAAGAAGAAGCTGAAACGGAAATTTTGTGATTAAAAAGTGAAAATGGTCATCTCCTGCTGGGTCAATGGATGTTCCAATCGTGCCGGAGGTTTAGTTAAATTTAGTTTTTACAGTATACCCGTCATTAGACTTCATGAATGTGAGAAGACTAACGTTAAGCTTTTGTCAGAACAACGACGGAGGTTATGGCTGGCGAGGATAAACAGGAAAGAAACTCCCTCAAAACACGCAAGAATTTGTTGATTTTTATTGCGAGTGTACACAAATATAAGTTTACACTTTGCAGTTTGAATTATGTCCTGTATGAACAAAATGACGAGATATTAAAAACATACAAAAACAACATTGTTTCCACTGTTCGATCGCGCCCGCGACTCTCTCACTCTCACACTCACACACTCACACACTCACACACACACATTCCAGCACGGCAATCTCAGATTATGTCCCTAAAGAACCCGCGTATAAAGTAGTTCTGCATTACATTAATTAATTTGCACGCGAGTTTTATTTATTTTCATACCGTGTATATTACCGTGTATATTCATATTCATGCACATAATTTCCAGGCTCGGAATTGCTCACATGTATTAAAACTCCTAGCCAATACCAGATAATGATACACATGATAATACTGTATCTGCTGCATAATCAGTGCTCAGTGCTTCCTTTGTTAGCGCATACGGATCCACACCATTTATGACTGAAATTTTCGCATTGTACCTCTCTCTGTCTTGTGTTAATAGAGTCTCTTTATAATCTCTGTCACTTTGTCTCTTCATGATTTTCGTAACATTATAAATGGAAAGAAATATTCGAAATTTGCTTGTAAAACTCATAGACAGTATGGTAAAACATTGTAAACACAGCAGCTTTTGCCCTCAAAGATGGCGTCTCCGGGGAGGTCACGTGACATTAATTGGCCTGTGGGAACTATGTATAAACCGTGTTCAGGGGGCGGGGTTTATGTAAATTCTAGGGTTGGTGATGTCACTAACCCGGGAGGAATGTGGTGTAGTCTCTACCAGCCGTTTGTTGTAGTCCTTAAATAGCAATTTCTTTAAAAGCAAATATCTCCCTTGGCTTTGAACTTTGAGCGTTGTAACTTTGCAGATGTTGTTTATGCTCAAACAGCAACATTACACACTAACTAAAGTTAGAAAAGTGAAATCATAATCAACCACCCCTTTAAGTTTGGACAAGTGGGCGGTTCCACTCCGTCAGGTTGTTATAGTAACCCACCTTCCTCTGGTAGAGCTCCTCTGGCGTGGTGGACCTCAGGCTGACCAGGCGGTAGCTCTTGATGACGGTGCGCGGCCGTTTTCTGGGAGGGGCGAAACGTTCCATCTCAGTCACGTAGTACAAGCCCTGCTTCACATATCCAAAATAACGTGCCTTCGCCGAGGTCTCTTCATCCGAGTCGGAGTCATCCTCTCCATCGTCCTCTTCACCCGTCACGCTGCTCTCCAGACGAGAACGCTTATGGGCCAGCTTTACCTCACACTGAGAGGACAAAGGGATCCAAAGAAAGAGATTAAAAGATTTGGTTGGCTGACCCAACTACAACAAAACCTTGAAGAAAGTTTCCCGGAACAATCCTTCGATTATTTTAGAAAAAACTAAATGAGATGATTTTGATTATTGACTTGGAAGTCTGACAAACCCTGTTTCTTCAGGACACAAACACATTTTCCTGGCACTACCTGTTTGTTTCTCTCTTTCTCACTCACTGCAAAATCTATCAAACAAACTTCACACAGTCGACGCCGCAGCTGGGTGCTGCATTTCCCTATGGAGTGAGGAAACCGTCAACCGAACATACAGCCAGAATAAAACCCGACATCTCTCTAATGTTCTCACTCTCCTTTTCCCATCCCTCTGTACTCGCCTCCAGGTTCACATCTCTCTAGCTGTGAGAGCTTTACATCAGTGCAAAGCGTCAAAAAACAATGAGGTGGAGACGGAAGAGATGAGTTTTTTTCTTATCAGAGGATGAGGAGCGGTAAAGCACTTTTATGATGATGGCCTGAAGATAGAGAGAGAGTGTCTGAATAACACGACTTCCTTTACAAAAGTAATTACTGCCATCAGTGGCTTCGAATGAAAGACTGCATTCTGGATGGAGAAGCATGTTGTCACAAGGACTGATGAATGATATTATATTATATTATATTATATTATATTATATTATATTATATTATATTATATTATATTATATTATATTATATTATATTATGTGGTGTCAATCGATTAAAAAAATGTAATTAAATCGCAATTTTTTCTGAAATTAATCTCGATTAATCGCACAGAACATTAATGTTTTTAATATGTTTGTTATTGTAAAAATATTGAAAATAGGATGCTGCGTTAATTGCACTGAATATTTGTATTAATTCATTTGTTAATTTTGACAGCCCTAATTATATTATATTATATTATATTATATTATATTATATTATATTACAGTTAAAAATTGAGTCAGGAAGAGTTTTTAAAATGTTTATGAAAGTGGTTTCTTATGCACACCAAGACTGCATTTATCTGATCAAAACAAAACAACTTAAAATTGCTTTTCTCTCTTTCCAAATACATTTTAAAATGTGATTTATTGCTGTTATGGCATAATGTCACATGATCCTTCTGAAATAATTCTAACTTACAGATCTGGAGCTTTTTTCAGGTTTCTTTGATGAATAGAAAGTTCAAAATAACAGCATTTATTTGAAATAAAAAAAAAAAATGTAACAATGAATGTAATGTTCTTTACTGTCACTTTTGGTCAAATGTAATGCATCCATGTTAAAATTATTAAATATTGTATTATTAGGGAGAGGACTTACGCAGGATAACAATCCAAAACTAGCTAAAATTAATAATGCATGTTTTTTCACAGTTTTTTTTTTTTTTTAATTACAGGATATTAATAGGAGAATGATACTTATTCATTTTATGTACCAATAAAACAACAATATTTAAATACATATATAATTTACTAAATCATATGAAATACTAAAACATACTAATATATGAAAAATGTCAATATTTCAAGTTGAGTTCATTCATTGTAAAGGAGAGTAATAATTTAAATTTTCTGAAATCAATTAAACTTTGCTAGAGTGAAAACATAAGGTTAATGTTTCTTAATTTTATACCACCATTAAAATCATCACAAATATATCAGGAATATTCAATATTTGACGCTGGTTAAAACTGATACGTGTAGAAGCACACACCTCCAAACTGAGGAATCCCCCATCATGGGCTGAGGTGACTCGCGGTGAGGGTTCAAACCACTCGCAGGACTTCCCGAGAAGGTTTTTGAGTGTCCGCACAGAAGACACAGTGAGGGCCCCAGAACAGCGGGCTAAAATCAAAGCGGTCTCACTCCACCAGCTCACATCTAACAGAGACTGATATTGCTCTTTATCTGAGGAGAGAGACAGGTATTGAGAACAACACCACAGGAAAACAAATCTGAATATCATAAATAAAACATCTCACAGACATTCATTCATTTAAAAGTCACCATTCCACAGCTAAACGTGATATATGATTTAGAAACATCATTTTCAAAGAGGAAACAGAAAAGAAAGCACAAACCGAGGACAAGCGGAAAGACAAGCTTTATGAAAACGTGTGATCTAAACCCACAATCAAAATGTCACTGCCTGAATTTAACGCCTCTCCGCAAAGACACAAGACGCAGGGTTTTATTAAAGCATTCTTCTCCCTCCCACCCCTTCTGTCTGGACTCGCTACATAATTAATAGTGCTAGGTAAGTGTAGGAGTAGATACACGTCCATAGTTGAGGGTCCGGCTACCTTTTATCTTCTTTCTCTTCTCCAGCGAAGTCTTCCATTCCGGGTTGATCTCGTCAAATCCCGGCTAAAGGAAAGAAAGAGCAGGTGAGAGAGGGTAAAAGGGGATAGCAGGGAGAGGTTTTGTTTCTAAAGTGGTGGGTAAATCAGAGGAACGTAGCAGCATGACATCAGAAGTTTGAACTTCAAGTGCTACAAAGAGAAACAAAGATGCACAAGCATGCACAGACAAGAACAAACAAACCATTTTATGACATTGTTAAAAGGTGTGTTTATTTCAAGCTGTGCCCTGGAAAGCGATATTAAAGCTGAAATGTATAATTTCTCCGTGTTTTCTTCTCTCCAAGCTTTTTGCCCAAGTTTTGCCCAATGAAATGTTAAAAACAGAAAGAAATTATTTTTAAAATGATGTACACTCATGAAATGAAGACTTCAGTCATATCAGTAATCAAAAGCGGTTTTATTCTACATGGGGGCGGCCATCTTGGAATCACATAACTACATTTATCTCTAGGTGTGTCACAATTTGCATACTTATGCACTATTCCATTACGTTTTGCAATTTACATAGTGCGAGTAGTGTTCACACTGAAAACTCCAAATAGAAAAAGTACAGTTTTGCATGCACACCACTAGGTGTCTGCGTAACAAATTGCTGAGTAGCACACCTTTAAAGTCAGACTCAGCATGAAACGAAAATTGCAGAAAGAGGTGTGCGTTTAGGGGTGTCATTTGATTGTCTAACCAATGGCAGGCAAGCGAAGTGTTTGAGAAGCCTGTTTAAAACCCCCCATGATTTTCACAATCCCACTGATTAGAATAGTGGCACAGAATCGTACACACTTCAGCTTTAAGTCTCTGAAATCGAGCACACGCGCACACAGTGATTTTATTACTTGTTCCTCTTGTTTCCAGCTGCCTCTCAGTTTGAATGATGGAATATTCCAGAGACTGAGACTGCCAGAGAAGTGGATGACAGCCAGCACTGTGCTATCAGGAGACAGACTCATTCTGAACACGCCATCCTGAGTAAACATACACGTTCAATTAGGCATTGCACTGTTTATTCGGAGTTTTTAGCAGAATGAAATTGAGCTTTGGCATTTTATTGTATTTGCTGTCATAGTGGCCCAGAGAGACAGGGCAACACAAAAAACAATGCTAGTCACCTGTTCACTGTTACGCCTGGAGAAAAGTCGAAAGCTGGGCACCCTGAAGAATCCTCGCCTCTGGGACTAAATAAGAAAAGGAAATGAAGATTAATAACTTCCTTCATGAATATCATGGATGCATTTACATACTAATATTTGTTTGTTGCATTAGTAAAATTTCCAGAAAAATTCAGGTTAAACTGGATATAACTGATCCAAGATGGCAGACAAACTTATGACCAATACCACTTGGTCATACTACTATATCTTAAGTTGATCGAACTGGTTTCTGGAACATGCGGCAACCTCCCTGTCTCTCTCTTGAAACCAACACGGAAGTGTATTAAACGGCAATTCATCAACTGGCCGCTTGAGGCTGGCTGCAAAAGGGAGTCAAATCTGCATCTCCCCCATGTTAAAATGCCCAAATTTACAGCAGAAAAAAACATGTTTACAGCCTGGAGCAAAAAGTGGCTTTGGTCTATACAGCTAATTTTGCCCTTCATGACAACTGT
Source organism: Vimba vimba (assembly GCA_022828995.1). Classification (NCBI taxonomy): domain Eukaryota; kingdom Metazoa; phylum Chordata; class Actinopteri; order Cypriniformes; family Leuciscidae; genus Vimba; species Vimba vimba. The sequence continues at coordinate 4,513,142 of CM040832.1, read as the reverse complement.
GAGGGGGGTGAATTTTTTTTATAACTCATCCGTTTAAATTATATTAAGCCTTAAATTTCTGCATAATTAAGGGTGTCCACTTTTGAGTGACAGGTGGATTCCCACTGCTGTGGTCATTAGTCATCATTAGCCGTTTGTCTGTTAGCCGTCACGTTACCTCAGCTAATTGTCTGACTGTAAAAATAAATAAAATCGGGAGTGACGCGCTGCTAAGATGGCGACGGTCGGCCACGCCCACTTTAGGCTTCAAAAACGGTCTTCAGAAACCTACGGGTGACGTCACGGACACTACGTCCATATTTTTTTACAGTCTATGGGCCAAACGATCTAATCATCTACTTGGACCAGCTAGAAACCAAATAAATATGATCACTTATATGGTGGACAGATTTAATTTAGGCTTTTATTCACATATAAACACACATACATGGAGCGTAACATATGGTAAACATGAAAGCTTTTGTGTACGTCACATGCTAGAACAAACCTCACTGGTTCTTGTGCATCACACATGCGTTTGAGCTTCTGTTCATCATATAAAGCAATCGTGTCTCTTCACAAGACTTGGCTGAAACTGCTTGATTCATATGGATTTATTTTAAACGCCTATGTGACTTTTTTGGGATCTTCTACATTTTGGTTATCTGGATTTTCTATGGAGGGTCACCTCTCAGGTGTTATTAAAAATAACTTAATTTGTGATTAAATGATTTACCAAAGTCTTATGGGTTTTGAACGACATGAGGGTGAGTACATTTTGACAGAATTTTCATTCTTGGGTGAACTATACCTTTAAAATCTAAAGTGTTGCTTTTCGTAGGATGCTTTTTGGTCTTTCACAGACCTTTCAGCAACATGTTTAAGGTGTGTGAGAGATGATGGTGAGTTTTCAAACTGAATACCCACCATGATGATCTCTCACCCGTTCAATAACACTATATCAAGCCAAGAGCCAAAGAGCTAAATAAATAATTTAATATTAAATAAATGTGAAGAATATCAATACAGGTTCCACCAATTCAATCAGAACATTCTAGAAGCTTCTCATCATAACTATGTGCATGAAGTCATACCATTGGACATGTAAGAAGCCTCAGCATTAAAGCTCTTATTAAGCCTACAATGTAGCTTCCAGAGCTCACTACATAAAACCTTTACAGCCTTAGAGAACCAGAAATGAGCATGTGGTTTCGGGTTTGTGAAACAGAGATGTGAGATTGTGTATTCTGAGCAACAGTCAGTGAAGAAGTGTCTTTACTCCTTGATATATGTCTGTTTCTTAAGGGGTAGAGCAGTCCATACAAACGCAAGGACTACTAGAGAGTTAGTAACCTTCTTATAAAATTCAATACAAAAGCAAGCACTGAAAATACTTGGAGTTAGGGATTTGCTGAGGAAAGATGCAAAGTCAATAATGCAAAACCTAGTCCCCTAGCAGTAACCTAAGAAAACCCAATACAATCACTCAAAACACCTTACTAACTGCATTCCAGCACTTGTCAACCAACCAACCAACATCGAAACATCAAGACAATGATTTTCTTCAGAAACTCAGGAAACTCAGGTTTCTCCAGTGGAAAACTATAGAACATCAAAGCCAATGATCAGAGACCTGAGATGCCCAGATTATATTTAATTTTTTGTGAAAAAGTGTCATGGATGCTTTTCCTGGTCCTGACACGAGTATGGAAAGACTCACGGCTAGCCCTGTCGCGATAATTAAATAACCGTTGATCACGATTATTTGATCTAACCGTGATTGTTTCAGACAACCACGATTATAGAGAGCCTAAGTCCCTCCCCTCCGCTTCCGGCTCATGGGACCTTATTTCAGAAAAAATATGTATGGTAGTCAATGGCGAGAGACAACTTATCTTTTTATTCCGTCTGAACTGTGCCCTGAATTACACATATGATGTTTGTCAATTTAAAAGATAATTATGAAAGTCAAGAAAGTTTGTCATAAAACAGAAGAGTAACATTTAGTTTTATGTGAAAATCGCTCAATGAACTACATCTCTCGTCTCGCACTATATATGTACGTCACTGTTGCTCGTATGTGTGCAGTCTGGTACAAAACACTCAGGCATGACGGCGTAACGTTACGATTATAACGCAAGACTATAGAAAAAATGACAGACGTTAGCTTCAGTAAAGTTAGCTTCATTCATTGAGAGAAAAGGTATGACGTCACATGTGTGCCTTTTGGGTTTGTAGTCTTTGTAATTACGTATTTTCAACATCTTATACCTCAACAGTTTTACATCAAACTGCGACTTTCTTGACTTTAAAATGTATCTTTTAAATTGACAAACATCATATGTGTAATTCAGGGCACAATTCAAACGAGATCAAAATATTTGTTGTCTCTCGCCATTGACTACCATACAATATTTTTCCAGAATAAGGTCCCATGGTGGTCAACCGGAAGGGGAGGGACTTAGGCTCTCTATTGCGCACAAGGGGGAGTCATGGACCAAAATAAATAGACAAGCACAAATTAAGATTTCCAGCAATATATTCAAAGTCATCTGAAGCCATTCCATAGCTTAATGTGAGGGACAGAAGTCTATTTACAGCATTAAATTAAAGTTCACGGAAACTCGTCTTCCCTCCTCTGTGGCTGTCAATCATTCTCAATTTAGTATTCAAACAGCGCGTGCGCGCCTCGTCCGGTTGATACAAATTATAATGCTTGATCTGTAGATAAAAGGGCTGTGGATTTGCATAAATTGACTTCATTTGCAGGAGTTTATTACTGTTTTTAAACGACTCGCTACCGTGTGTGCCTGTTAGATCACACACACATCACAAGGGACTATGAATTGGCATCAAACGCACAATAACTGGAATTTAAATCTGTGAAGAAACAAATGATCAATAAACTGTTAGACAGATATACACTAGGATTTGTGCGCTCGACATTTCTTCGCGTTGTGCCGTGAATTTTTAAATGCGCACTTGTGCAGCGCTGCGACTCCATGTTGCTTTAAGCACATCATTCTGCATACTGAAAGATTATTAAAAGCCTATATATTTTTGTAGTATCTATCATATCTTGTTGCTCCATTAAAAAGCTGCACAATACATTTAAAATAAGCATAATTTAATTGTATATTATTTGTGTGTAGTGCAGTGTATATAAATATATACACTTCTGAATTCTTCACATTAATATATAAATATAAAATTGTTAAATGTATGAATACCTGAATGAATTTTATAAGAGTACTAATATAAATTAGTTTTTATTAACATGTTTAGATTTTATAAAATGACCGTGCAGATTTTTTCAAGAATTGCTTTCTGCTGCTGATTTATACACTCACTACGTTTAATTAAAAATTGTCATAGCTATTGGATACATTTATTTAATATTTAAAGGTGTTAACTGTAACCTTACACTGCAAAATGATAACTTAAAAAAGATTAAATTCATCACAATTATTTAATGAATGAAGCACACAAAAACAATTTATGACAATGCCTTAAAACATACAATTAATCGGCATAATCGTCAAAGCCCTAAAAAAGACAATTAATCGACAAAGCCCTAAAACTGTCAATTAATCGGCATAACCGCAATTATTTTTTAGACAATTAATCGTCAGCCAAATTTCATAATTGTGAAAGGCCTACTCACCGCAGTAATGTCATCCTCATAACTGGTGACCTGTTTATAGTGAGGCGACCCTGACAAAACCCTCCATGCTGTGATCCCGCAACGGCTCGCCCTGGACACACCAATGTCTCCAGACTCACACCCTCCCACCAACAGCAACCTGACAAACAGACAAACACATCAGCAGCATTAGTCAGAGGAAAGCACACACACATTACACACACAGCACCTCAACCCTCTTATGAGGCCAAAGTGGTCCATGAGGGGCTGATGAAACAGGAACGGGATCTAATCTGATCTAGACACATGTGAACAGCAGCACATACAAATAAATGCACACACACCCCTCTATACAATATATAAAGACTGCCCCCATGTGGCAGCTAATGTCCTCACTATTTTTTTCTTAAAAAACCAATAAGCACTGCCTAAAACACAAGCCAAAGTGAATTCAAACATTAATTTCTAACATGTATAGTGTGATCCAAAGGTTGAGTTATGCCAGCTGATTTTGTGTTCACTAGAGAAAAACAGCCCTGTGACAGTCACACACAACAAAAACAGCTTCGAGATGGGGGTCTCACCTGTGGCCAGGATGATATATTGCAGTGGTAATGCCATTGGAATAGTGGCCAGAGAAACTGAAGGTGTGATTCTCTTGAAATCCCTGATTGGTTCCAACACTGAAAGTAAAACAGGAACAAGAAATCAATGCATCAACATTATAATAGTCTTTACCAGGACCTATTAATAAATCCCTGTGGTTTCAAGACATCGTTAAAGAGAATAATCAATTAAATGCAAGTCTAATTTAAGAGTAAGAGCTGTGCGAGTAAAACCTCACTCCCCTGGACTCAAGAGATGCTAGGGCTGGCTATCCGACACTGGTTCCTGAACGATGCTTTTTCCGATACCAACTTTATGCAATCCGTTTTAACAAGATTACATTACATATTACCTAAAATAAAATATGGTTTTATTTTTTCAGCTTTTCATATTTTTACAGACTCAAAGACTCATGTAGGCCACTGGGATGCAGAATATATGCCTCACGCTCAAGCGAACGCATAAAGCTTGCTGCAAAGTACTGGCAAAAGTAGCCTAATGATTATGAATGTGTCAAGGATACATTTTAATTGTTTATTAATAAACTAGTGTTTTCTGAGTCAGTGTTGGCTGCAAAGATGAAGTTGACGTTGCTGACTCGTCATCTCTGCAGTATAGTGAACGCACCCGGGCCTATAGAGAGAAATGCACCTTTCATTTGGATTACATAATCAAAGCATTTGTTTTTGATTGGAATTGGTTCATTTAAAAGTAGACATTTCAAGTTTTCTAAATGCCCGTTTCTCATGTCTGTGAGGCAAGTTGCCTCCATCGATGGGTTTTTGATTGAACTGATTGACAGGCTAATTATTCTGATTCTTCCTTGTTCTGCAAACATTTTCACTGGTCAAATCAAACAAGGAATATTTGACCATTTCATGTTAAACCTTCAACCAAAAAAAAAAAAAGTACTTGCTGCAGTCTAGTTACTTGCCAATATTTTTGGGACCAGTGAAAATGTTAGCAGAGCAAGATATTTTACATGTGTCAGGAAGAAATATTGAAATATTTTCCACTTAATATTAAATGAACACAGTTCATTTAGCTGAAACATTTAAAGTAGAATGTGTTGCTTAGCTGTCCTGATAAGAATGGCCATTGAAGTTTGCATGTTTCAATGGTTTCAGAGAGTGAAGTGCAAATAAAATTAAGTAATTTGAGTGAGTTTTGTGATTTCTTAAGAGCGAATTTAGTTTCTCAAGAAGCTTTGTGACAAAAATGCTCTTAAAAGAACCATTTAGTCCAACGTTAGTCCAACATTTCTAAATGACTTTGCAACTGCTTAACTTTGAGGAAGTTTTCAAACACTTCCATTTAACAACATGAGGGAGGGAACGGGAAAGAGCTTTCTTCAGAGCTTCAAAGCATACAGCCAAGTTTTTGAGGAGAATAAAGCAGATTTTTTCATCGATGGAAACTTTAAAAACTTGAGCTGACTGATTAAACAAAGAATTACAAATTGGAAACTGCAGGCAATTTTATTAATACTCAGAGCTAAGCCTCCCCCTCAGTACAGAGATAAACAAGACGCAGACTTTTGGGTTTAGTTGCAGAATATCTGGCCCTGGAAGAGTCAAAGAGAATTATGTTAGAGGATCTGCAAGCATCTGAATCATCAGAATCTTCTCTAGTGGTCTTGTTCCAAAATCTGTTTGATCCATGTATTACAACACAAATATTCTTACTATCTAACATCCCATTACACTCTTTAAACACATTGAGGATTAGTGCTTTCTTATCCTCCCAAACTCTTGACAATTGGCACAAAGTCACCCATTGCAACTTTACAATTGAAATACCAGGATAAACAAAACTGCATAAACCCAGCAAATCAGATTCTAGCCTAGGCAGATTTTTTGTCTTCATGAGACTGTTTTCTAAGGGTTAAGGCCCTTGCACACTGAGTCCGAAATTCACGTTCGATATTTTCACAGGTTAAAAAATAAATATGACTTCACGTTATGTCAATCACGCTTACACACTGCCTCCTTTTGTCCGTCATAAAAAAATTCGGATCGGGTTCGATTTTCTGCGTTTTTCGCATCCGTAACAAGCTTTTTGAATGGTGTTTTGATAATTCAGAGCCACCGAATACGAAAAAACGCATATGAAAATTTCAGACTCAGTGTGCAAGGACCTTTAGGCTTATGCGTTCTCAGCAAAAACCCATTAAAAACAATGGACCTTTAATTCACTTTTCTGACTCTCTTGGCTATTTTATCATATCATTTTCTATGTTATGAAAGCTCTATAGTTGCATGAACAGTTTACTCTCCACCAACATTAATATAGATTTTGATTTAATTTCCCTTTATTTAATAGGGGTGTAATGATACTCTCATGTTACGATTCGATACATATCACAATACTGAACTCCAAGACATATGGTAAAAGGTTAACAAAAAATGGACTTGATTAAAATGCTAAATTTGGTATTACATTGGGGTAGAAATAGGCTTGGACTTGGTGCTGGTAACCCAATGCACAGGACAATGGTGACACCAGAATAAAAATATTCATGATTCTGAAGCTTAAAATACAGATTTATTTTAGACGAATATGCTTACTGACAAGATATATTTAAAATATAAAAGATATAATAAAAAATAACTTTAAACTGGTAACATAAGACAAAAATATTCCCCCACTGCATTATTATATATTATATTCAATATTATATATAGTAGTTTAATGACACTAAAACTCTGTAAACGTAATTTTTTTTCTCACACAGAAATTTTCATTTTGGGTGAACTATGCACAATATGACTGTCACTATCCATCCACGATACATATTTTTGCATTTTTGCATTGCAATATATTGTGACACGATATATTGTTGCAGCCCTATATTTAACTACTATTATTTTCATATATAATTTATATTAAATTATAATTAATTTACATAATGTTGTGTTTAATATATAAACTAAGATAAAATAATGGTTAAAACAAGATTAATGGTTATTTAATAAAATAAAAAAAAAATATATATATATATATTTATTTATTTATTAATTTTTTTTTTTTTTTTTTTTTTTTTGTTTACTTTGCATTATTTTATTTCACTCTACAAAATATTTTTCAATCAATCATTTTGTCTTAGCATAAAATGGCAACCTTGCTCTCCACGTACCTGACCAGATAACTCTTGAGCTGACCGCTGTAGGTGATGACCAGCAGCTCCGCTGACCACTGGGCACTGCCGGTGTATTCCAAGAACATCAGACCGGCTGCTGCATAGCTAAAATCTCCCGGGAAGCTCATGGCCTGGAGAGACAGACAAAAAGGAAGACATCAAAAAGATAGAGATGGAAGCAGAGTTTGAAAGTGACAAAAATATATGGAGTCATACAGTTCATTACACTCAGAGACTCTTTGATAGAGAGAGGGCATCTTGTGAGACTAAACTAATAGTTTCTGACAGAGAGATGGAAGAGTGTAGAGTAATGCGGGGGAGGATGAGAGCCAGCAAGAGAGAGACAGAGAAAGAAAGGGCCAGCAATATACTAACTGAGACCTCTCTAGCAGTGCAATCAAAAGAAACACAGAGGAGGGATTGAAAATTGGTAAAGGGGCAAGAGAGCTCTCTTTCTGATAGAGAAACTCCTCAAATGTCCTCCAAGGGCATCAGAGCTGAAGGGAACCAGAAAATGTGTTCCTTGCTTGGGCAGCAGAGTGGGAAAAGCCCCCTCCCGAGAGGGTCAGGCCTGCCTGGTCTACGGATCGAGAGAGAGAAAGAGCGAGAGAATGAGAGAAGAGCCTAGCAGTGCAGAGAGCCAGAGGGCAAAGCACACAAGCCTGAAATTCAGCCATTAGGAGCCAGTCATTACAGCTATCACTTATACTGAAAAAAGAAAAGAGTGCTCTTACTGTGCACAAAAAGTGGAATCAATGACAAGTGATAGTGTGTGAGAGAGAGAATGACTGGCCGAGGAAAGGACAGACAGAGAGAATGACAGAAGGTGATAAATACAGAACGGTACAGTGTGACGTACCGGTGGTATAACGAAGAGTTCGCTACCCATCAGGTCAAAAACTCGGACCGTACCGGTGCTGTCAGCGTATGCCAGCAGAGCACAGTCATGACTCCACGCTACCCTGCGCCAGTGAGCGTTCGGGTCCTTGGGTACTGAAGCAGGAAGGAGAACACAAATATTACACAGAAACAAAAAACTTTAAATATACATAACCATTCAAAAGTTTGGGGTCAGTAAGCATTAATTTGATCAAAATAACAATAATTTTATTACATTATTGAAAAAAATAAAACGTTTTTAATATGATTTTAATACAATTTATTCCTGTGATCATGTGACACAGTCTTCAGTGTCACATGATCCTTCAGAAATCATTCTAATGTGCTGATTCGCTGCACAGAAAAAATATTATTATTATCATTGTTGAAAACAGTTGCTTAAAATATTTGTGGAAAATTTAATTCTCACTAGAAAATTCAAAAGTTCAGCATACATCTTTATAAATCTTTTGTACCAAATTTAAATGTCTTCACAGTGACTTTTGATCAATTTAATGCAACTTTGCTGAATAAAAGTTTTTTTGTTTTTTTTTCTGCCCTCAGACAATAATTTCATTCTTTTAATGTGGATTTATTTATGGTAATTTTAATTACAGTTAAAAACAGATATATATCATATTGGTATATTCATATTCATAGAGATAGAGGTATATATATTCATATACTCTGTATAATTGCATTTTAATGTATTTTTTTATAAAAATTACAATTATAAGTAAATTAAGAGATTTGGAAAAAGAAATGTTTAATGTAAAAGTTTAAAGTTTAATGAGTTGAATGACATTCATCTATTATGCAAAGCTTCAGCATAATCTCTTTGCAGATGGCTTCATTTTTAAAGAAAAGTAAATTTAGCATCGGTCTGTGAGGCCAAGACATTTATTTAGAAACCTCCACGGCCAACAGTGAGGAAAGCAAACCATTCACCGCAGTCAAACAGCACCGATTCAGTGCAGAATGAGCCGAAGGCTTTTCGATTAAAGTTCAAAAGCCCAACGTGATAAAATCTGTATACTTAAACACTAAAGTAACACTTAAACACCAGCCTCAGGGCCTAGCAACCGTTTCATCCCGACAGCCTACATACAGAGAGCTTCAAAATGCATGCTTGAAACCATCCAGGCACCGTTCATCAGACAAGAGGGGGTTAATGAAGCAGACTTTTGATTAAAAACATTTTGGCTTTGGTCCGAGCCGCACCGCTGAGATCAGATGCACACGACTCCTTGGTGTACATCAAAGCCAGCGGTTGCCAAAGCAACCGTATCATCAATCCGACTCCGACCCCTGAGGTGTTGAAAACCGGGAAACGCAAGCTGGTGATTTCCATTCAGGTAGAAATGCACAGAAACATCGGTAGGGAGAGATTCAATAATTCACAATGAAAGATGGCACTTAGCAAGATAAATATCGGTAGGGGAAACGCTTAAGCAGGGTCCATAAATCATCTCTCAGCTGTTAAAAGCTAATTAATCTAAGATGAACGCCGGGACCAATATTGCCTGAATTTGTGGGATGAGTGTACTGTATGCTATATGGGCAGATTCGCACACCGTAAATCTCATTTAAATAAAAAAAAAAAGGGGGGGGGGGGCAAAGTGCTTTTTAGAAGAAAATAATGCAAAGTCAGCAAAGCCACCCCGTCGAGCGCAGACTCGCTGTAAAAAACTGTATCCCTGAGATTGAAGCGCTGAGTCACTTTGTGCTCTCACAACAAGAAACCAACCTGAGGGAAATTGCCTTTGGATGAAAAACAGAGCAGCCATTCATAGTGACCAACACATGGCTTTCAGTTTGGGCTGAATGCTGATCTGTAATGGTCTGTGCTGGCTTGTGCTCACTTATCAATTATAGAAAGCATCACAGATTTACCATTAATCATATCCATAGATGCGTAGATGCCACATGCCGAGATTTAAATTCCCAAAGAAATTGGATAACCTTTCACAGGTGAGAATGTGTTGGTTTGTTTTTATATGCATTAACTCAATATTAATGTTTTTACTACGGTACTTTTTAATGCCGTATTAGCTCACAGTGTCATCTTATTGTATTGGTTTAGTTTAGCAAAATCAACTGCTGAAGTTTATTTCATATATTTATATTCATACATGCGTCTAACTACGGTTGCAGACAGAGTCGACTCGCTCTCGGATGTTCATGGACCGGCATTGACTGTTCCAATATGGCGGACCTCGTACATATAACGGCCCATAGAAACAGACGCTAATGAGGCATCTATGTATGCATGTATGTCTGTATGTCTGTATATCATAGAGCCAATCATGTCATCTGCTTGGGCATTTTTCACTTCTTGGATCAAAAATACTGATGACTCATCTATCACTAAAAAAAATTATATCTCAAATTTTTCCAATATTTAATGCATGCTAATTTTCTCTATTTTTACATTTAGATTATTATCATTTAACAATAAACGTTCATCTTTAAAAGTTAATCACAATTCATTCAGCTTTAAGAGCTTGAGCATTTAAAGTGGCGGACGACAAAACTGCAGTCACACTTATTATAAACATAATGATATACAGTAATCTGTTGGTGTGGCCACTAATAAAGTTATCGTTGTAGTCATATCATATCACAGATTGGGCCAATCACAGCATCTACTTGTCAATTTTTCGCTTCTCGGACCAAAAATACTGATGACTCATCTTGCACTACAAAGATCTTTGTTTGGGATGCACGATACACTGGTAACATTTGCAGATAACTGATACGTCACGTTTTTACAATATTTTCTATTGGCCAATATTGGATATTTAATGCATGCTAATGCATTTATCTATACAACATCACATTCTCCCCCACCAGACGAGAGAGGGAGAATGAAAGAAAGCAGCGTGAACATAGAGCACAAAAGACTATGCTAATTATTAAAAAACACACTCCATTTCATATACTTCACACTACTGGAAATTCTGCCTTTATAGAAAGTACTGGTTGAATGCAAATGTCCATGAAATGAACTGAAGTGAATTGAATTGCATGTCTGCAGGCCTATTCTCTGAATGATATTGCTCATAAAATATTCAACATAAATGTAAAGCTATAAGAAATATAGAGCAGAGAAGAGAATAACAAGTAAAACAGCCCATTTAACCAAAGACTGAAAACTCAAAGTGGCAGATTTCATTCTCCAAAACAGCAATCATAAATAGCAAGAATACATAAAAAAAAAAAATACTTTAAGACCAAGCGGAGGTCTTGATTTAACAAACAAATAATCTTGCAAGATATGGTAACACCCACATCATGAATGAATAATACACAGTATACATCACCTAATTAATATTCAAGAGCCAGGCTGATAAGGTTTATAACCGTTAAAGGTGCAGTGTGTGATTTTTAGCGGCATCTAGTGGTGAAGTTGCGAATTGCAACCAACAAAATTTACGGTGGCCGACAGGAAAAGATGTCGTTCGAGACAGCAGAGAGTAGCCAGTTAGGCAATGAGGTTTCTTTACAAAGATAAATTAAGAAATTAGGTTTACTTTATTATTCAGTAAAACGATGTTATTGTGAATATTATTGTTACTTGTTCATCATTGTGTCAGTGTTTTATTAGCTGACTTTAGCTAGCTTCCTTGCACTAAGAACAACATAGTGACGAAACGCGTTTCTCCGTTTAGGGCCACTGTAGAAACATGTCGGCGCATTTCAATGTAAGGGGACCCGCGGTGTATGTAGATAGAAATGGCTCATTCTAAGGTAATAAAAACATAACGGTTCATTAAGTAAGGTATAGTAAGGTAAGGTAGATCTTGCATTTCTGTCAACAGATCCTCCTAAATATTACACACTGCACCTTTGAGTTAATGTTGTGAAGTATTTTTATTTATTTTTTACTAAAATGACATCAAAATTCATATAAACATGTTATATGCAATTTATTTGTTGAAAATTTTACAAAATACCCTGGCATAACTAAACAAAAACAAAACATCTACTGTACCTTGGCATTTTCCTATGATGGATCCAAAGTCATCTCTAGCTGACCTGAAAGAGAGCATGAAGCACATTAGAAGCACGTCGATAAATAAGGCCCAAGGACTTTAACTATGATGATAACAATAAAGATATTGTTCTAAATATAAACTAACAGCAGAATCCACAACAGAAATATAATGATAATGGCACAGAGAAACAATATCATTGAAATCACATTCAGAATGATTTTTTTCCAGCTGATGAATAATGAAAACATGGCCAGCCAATCAGAATCCACTCTACTTAATGCTGGGTACACACCAAAAGATAATCGGGCTGATTTTAGGCCGATTTCCCCCCTTCCGACAATCCTAGCCCGATGTCCCGATTATCTTGATGGTTCTACAGATTATCTTATCAGATTTTCCCTTGGTGTGAGGTGTGTTAAGAGTGTCCGAACCTGCTCGGAAGAACGTCGGAGCCGCCCCGATCGCGAATCGTAAATATACAACATGTTTAATATTTACGATCAGAAATCCTGATGTGTGGGGGGAACCCCGAGGACAAACGCGCACGCTCTAGAGATCATCACGTGAAACAAAACAATATCCAATCAGAAAGCGAGGTGATGGAAGACAAGGTCATTCTCACACACACACTTGCAGGAAGCTGAGTGTTAAAGCTACACTGTGTAGGATTTTCTCCCATCTAGTGGTGAAATTGTTTATGACTACCAACTGAATATTACTTTCTAGCCCCTCCCATTCCGAGGGCGTTTTAACTCCTACAGTGGCCGTATTATTTCAAATCTGCCGGCAGTCGCGAGTAATCTCCCCCTCGCATTCGTCACGGTGCCACTGAGTGTAAAAACGCGAAAGGCGAAGCTTGAATTTCCAGGTATGTCCCTCTTTGGCTAATGTATTTTCAAGATGGAGGCGCAACATGGCTGCCGCCATTCGAGCGACTCGCTCGTATGTATTCTAAATTCTACGCTTACGAGAATACTTAATTAGTTGGTAGAAGTAATTACACATTAATGAGCACATCATTTTGAAAGAACAAAGTGTTTTTTGCTAAGAATCAACTTAAAAAATTACACAGTGTAGCTTTAAGGGATCAGTGAGGTTCTATAGAGGGATTAAATAACTTTTTCTAAAGAGACAATAAATCTAATAAAGAATAAATAAAGACAATAAAGAATGAATATATTTCTGTATAAAAGGTTATATATATTTATACTACAGGGCTGTTGAATGCTTGAATCTGATTGGTTGACGAACGTTCTAAGGTGTGCATTATTTTCAGGGAAACGCACGGCTAAAGTAGTTCCAGGCAGGTCTTGACCGCATTACAGTTCCATATCACTTCGCGTAGTCAACTGTAATAACGTAAAAAATAGGATACAATTCATAACAAGAAAAAACATTTAGCCCCATGCGCTTGATCTGCAATTTTCAATGTCTAGCTTCACAATCAATGGAAACATGCAGTTTAATTTTAATAAATAAAGTATATAGTCCTATATAATCAATAGAAAATTAAACTGAATATAGGCTAAATAAATGGATAGTCCTACAGCACGGATTTTTATTGCAGATAATTTAACAAATAAATAATTATTGATTGGCCTACTTGTTAAAAGGGCTTTGTGTTTCATTTATTTGGCTAGTCTACTGTCATCTGTCAATAATAGAAACAAAAGAATGAACGAATTAATTAAAACGAATTGAATTAATAAATAAATAATAATATTGACGCACATGCTTTTCTGTCTCATTATTGCAACATCTCTCTCTAATAACTGCATTAATAACTGCATAAAGCCGGGGACACACTTTAAGGCCGGTTATGAATGTTATTTGATTCTTATGACTGATCATGTCCAAACGCGTGTTCAGCGCGTTCAGTCTGTGTTCAAAGTCGGTGTTTAAAATATGCTGCGAAGAAAACAGTCAGAGGATGTGTCAGCTAGTCGTGACACGTGTCCCCAGCATTAGTCTGCTATCAGTGGCTCAAACCTCCGTTACTAACTCTAAAATGACGTTTTGGAATTAGCAACGGAGGCATGGGATTAGATGCGTAAGAAATAAGCCTACATACAAGAGCGTTTTAATGACAAAAACTTTACAAACGTCTTGAAATACATAATCTGAACAATGTTTCGAGGTGTGGTAACTGTAGTATAAGCGGAATAATTGACTTCAGGCCGTTGAATTATTAGAAAAATAATGCACACTCCGCTTCGCGTCGTGACCGCATTACCACCTCGGGTGTGCATTATTTTTCTAATAATTCAACGGCCTGTCGTCAATTATTCCTTACATAATGGTGGGTACAATGTTTTTTTTTTCATGTGAATTTTCTGTGAAAATCATTCCAAACACTATCATCGCAATTTTTTCCTGCATATCGTCCGCCATGCTTATTCTGAAGTCTCGCGTGATTTTGCGAGAATTCTTGTGTTCACGGTCAAGACTCTGGTTGAAAATCTGTTTGTGTGTGGTGTGCTGTCTTTGTCATATCATGGCACACCACACACTATATATATATAAACTATATAAACACACTATAGGATATAAAACGCTTAAATCTGGGATTTTTTTGTCCTCATGTTTGTGGTCTATCACATTTTGAAAATCTTATAAGATGTAACAAATCTTTTGGTGTGTACTCAGCATTAAAGAACTCAAGCATTTAAAGCAGGGGTGGGCAAACTACGGCCCACGGGCCACATACGGCCCGTTAGGCTGTTTAATCCGGCCCGCTGAGTATTTAAAAATTATCTTAAGATCGCATTAATTTAGCCTTTTTTCTTGCAATTCTTTGCGTTATATATATATATTGCGTTGCATATATTTGACAATCGGAATATCAGATATTGCATGCCATAGCTAACAAATGTAAAAAAGGAAAAATTAACGTTACATAAAAGCAGATCATCATTCATTCAGCGCTGTTGTGGCTGCGGTGCGTGCGTCACGTAACAAGTAATGATGCGGCACCATGGAAACCAAACAGACAGCGACTTAAGCGCATAGACTTGTTGCACGTTAATGTTTTTTCCTTTTTTGGAAACTCACAGAGAAAAAAATTTTTGGTAACCGCGTGCACACCTTAGTTTTTCCTTTTCCTTTCCTTTTTTCATTAAATGTTATGATCTGCCTTTGCTTTTTATGTTTTATTTTATTATTCTTAAAATAAATTTGTATATTCGTTTATTTCGTTTTTTTTCCACAAATGTATGACTTTTGGAAGTGCAAATTGCCATGCAGTTTTAATAAAGTTGAATTAACATAACAAATTTACTTTTAGGCCCATTAAATAATAATAAGGATAAACAATATTTAAAAAGTATAGGCTATAATTATCTAACATCTGACTAATTAAAAATTAACATCAAGACATAACATGCTAAATGGGCGATATCTAGCATAAAAAAATGTATTGTCAGAATGTCGTCTCTCAGTTGTTGAATTTCACGCAGACATTGCCACAACATAAATGTCTGTTTGCTCAGCCCGATCTCATGAAAGTGCGAATACCACGAATTGTATTTGTAGTGCTTATGATACGCAGTTTTCACGTGCATATAATACGCACTTTATGGCGTGTAATAGGCACGCACTCCGCACCCCTAATCCTAACCAAGGGGTTTAGCATATGCACGCAAAAAACATTTTTGGCATATAAATAGCACGAGAAATAAAATTAGTGGTATAGATACGCACTTTCAGAGATAGTGCTTCATAATCTGCTACTGGGTCGGCCCTCTGTCAAATTTTAAAACCCAGTGTGGCCCTTGAGCCAAAAAGTTTGCCCACCCCTGATTTAAAGCAACAAAACTGCAGCGCATGCTTAGAATAAACAGAACAACATCACGCTAGTGTGGACGCTAATATATTTATCATTTTAGTTATCGTTCTTGGTGTGAACTGGCCTTTACACGTGAGTGTTTTGAGTTCGCATCAGCCTCAGTAAGTAAATGTAGCAGAATGGGGAGAAACTATAGGTTTTTTTAGATTAAGAAATTTGATATTTAGGGATTGTTTTCAGAACATCAGGCTCCGAATTTCTTAAATCATGAAGCGTGACACTTTCAATTCTGTGTGAGCTGATTAGCTGGTGCTAGCGTAATAAATCACACCTACTGAAGCTGAATTGTACATGAAAACACACGTACATATATTTAAAAATACATCATCTGTGCCAAATCATCAATCTCAGAAATAGCTTTGCTCAGCTGAACAGCACCCGAGACAAGAGGGTGAAAAATTAACCAATTATAGAAAGGGCAAACATTTCCAATCGATGTGCAGAATTACCTAATTTCCACGCATTGGTCCTGAACCACAGCCAGGAGCTTCCCATTACTGCACAGAAGAAAAATAAATAAATATATAAACAAAATGGGGGGAAAAGAAGACAGAATGATTGTGTAAGCAAACATGGGGCCAAAAATAAACATTTCTGACACAGAGAACATTCTCTTCCATCTGGAAATCAATAGCTAATTAAAGCTTGCCATCTCTGCTTGTGTTGCACTGTTTTGCATAACCAGATAACTGGCAGGAACAAGAACAGTGTGAAAAAAAATGAGTTTGATTGAGATTACGTAGCTTGCATGCACAAACAGATGTTTAATTCAAATCGGATATCTCACAAGAACCAAAGCACACAAAATAATGATTTCCTGAAAACCCACGAAACGCCTCAGGTTGCGCATGTAACCATGTTCCCTGAGACGGGGAACGAGACACTGCGTCCTCTAGAGGTCATGCTGGAGGCGTTACTCATAGGGGCTGTTTACACCTGGCCACTTCATGCGTTTTCTCAGATCGGATAGCTATCTGATTTATCTAAACGACTCCATTTACACCAGGTCACATAAATGTGTTTTCACAAAACGGATATAAATCCAAACTTCAATTCCCGCACTATATGCAGATTTAATGGAGTTGAGCAACAGATGAGCTGCATTTTATTGATCATCAGCTCATTTCAAAATCAAAGACCGCAATAAATGAGAGCGTCAACAGCCCTGGTAAGATCATTTCGTTTCTTTACTTTTAATGAAGCTGATTGTGTTGTTAAGCGTCTGCGACTTACTTTCACTTTGATTTGTGGTAGTTTGCACGGCTTGATGAATAGATGCTCATCTGCGGTAATGTGTGCTGTAGTGCCGTCATATCTGGCTATACACATGCCATTTAGCCTATAACACGCAATCACACGTTTATTTTTTAGCATTGTTGGGAGGAGTAAAATTTACATATGTGGTTTCAAAAATCAAATGCATTTACACTTGTCCAGTTTCGTCCGGAATGCAGCCCAGACCTCCTCCTGATGTGGTTTGAGCGATCGGATTTAAATCCGTCTCGAATGCGTTTCGGAGGGCATTTGCACCTGGTCTTTTCACGATCGGATAGCTATGAAGTGGCCAGGTGTAAACAGCCCCATAATGTCCTCTAGAGGACGCAGTGAGAGTTCCCCTTCTCAGGGAGCCAAGGTTACATGAGTAACCTGAGACGTTCCCCGTCTAATGAGAACTTGCACTGCGTCCTCTAGAGGACATTTTGGGGAACGCCTCCAGCATGACCTCTAGAGGACACAATGGCTACGTTTACATGCAACCAAATAATCCGTTAGTAATCGGACTGACGGCTCAAACGGACTGAAAAGCCTTCAAGTAAACACCTTAATCAATCCAAATGAAATTTCTTATTCCTTTTCTAATCCGATTGAGAGAACATGTAAACACTTATTTGGATTGAAAAGCGAAACTGAAAGGACATAATGACGCACGGTACGAGCTGTTGTTCCCGTTTTATATAAAGTGTCGTATAAATGAGTGTCCCGTCATCCTAAAATTCTCCTTTCACTCAGCGTCTGTGAAGTGGAGCAGGTCAACGTCCCACCAGTCCTTGTTTCAGATTCTCATCCAGAGACGACTGGTTTGGGCCATTTTTACTGCGTGATAAATAGGCTCTAAATAGCACAGCACAACGGTTCATATGCTCATTTACACACAATTATGACCAGAAATGGATAAACATTAAGTCTGCTGTTTAAAACAATGTAAGAGAAAAGTTAGTACGTGCAAACAGCGGGAAACTCTGTGTATTCGTGCAGTGTGCGCGTGTTTAAGCTTGTGACATATAAACGCGCACATCAACCTGATCACATGTTTAGCAGTCAGGTAAACACTACATTCAGATTCATCAATCGGATTGAATTCAGTCCGATTGAAACAAAAGTTGTGCATGTAAAATTAGCCAGTGTCTCGTTCCCATTCGAAAGGGAGCGTCTCAGGTTTCTCATGTAATCATGGTTCCCTGAGAAGGGGAACGAGACACTGCATCCTCTAGAGGTCACGCTGAACGCAGTGCGAGTTCCCATTTTAAAGGAAAACACTGTTGTTGCAGTTATAATGAACCTAAAACAACTCTAGACCCAAAAGAGTCTAAATTAGGGACACAGTATCTTATTCTCTTCAGTAAGGCAGAGTCAATGAGGTGAGGATGATCAATATACAGCACATGCAAAAGAGCTTTACACACTGTAGATGAATCTGCCAAAACATGCCTGGAATAGACTGACCCAAACTCTCTATAAAGCTTTTCTATGGTATTACCTTGCCAGCACCAGTTGCCAGTTCACTTGTTTGGTTGCGAGGCGAACCAGTCCAGGTGGCAGAGTTGAACTGGACGGGCTGAAACACAGAGAAAAGTACAGAGACTGGACTGAATTATTCAGCAAGGCACATAGAGACAGAGCGCATTTAGGCCAGGCCCACACCCAGGGGGAAAACAAACCAACGGTCTCCATTGACTTTGCATTGCGAGAGGCTGCCTCCTTGTCATTTCTTGCTTCTAACAAAAGACAGAAAAATGCCTAAAAGCTGCTGTGTGACAAGGTGTACAGCAAACAAGCTAAAAAACCCAGAAATAAGTTTTTATTAGCTCTCGACCCCAAAAAACGAGTGTTTAGGACATAAAAGTGGATACAGGCAGTTGAGACAGAGCGTCACGTGTCATTACTCTGAGAACTAACGTACGCCCGCTGGAGGAGACCGTAATCGGCAACACAGGATAGTTTATCTTACAGAAATATAATATATAAAGCTGACATTTGGATATTTGACTCACCAGTGACCAAATGTTTAACTTACTGCACACGTAGTGTATTTTTAGTGCATACTGAGTGTCAGGATCCCACAATTTACCCATTCGTTCCAGCCTGTATCCACTTTTATGTCCTAAACACTCGTTTTTTGGGGTCGACAGCTTATGAAAACTTATTTCTGGGTTTCTTAGCTTGTTTGCTGTACACCTTGTCACATAGCAGCTTTTAGGCATTATTCTGTCTTTTCTTAGAAGCAAGAAATGACAAGGAGGCAGCCTCTCGCAATGCAAAGTCAATGGAGACCGTTGGTTTGTTTTCCCCCTGGGTGGGCGTGGTCTTCAGATTATGACGCGTTGCGCTCTGTCTCTATTAAACTGATCAAAAGTGACAGCAAATACATTTACCCATTTACAAAAGATTTCTATTTCAAATAAATGCTGCTCTTTCTAGTTAAGGAATCCTGAAAACAAATGTATCATGTCTACCACAAAAATATTATAAGAAGCACAACTGTTTTCAACATTGATAATAATAAGAAATGCTTCTTGAGACCAAAATCAGCATATTAGAATATGATTTCTGAAGGATCATGTGACACTGAAGACTGGAGTAATGATGCTAATCCAGCTTTGCCATCACAGGAATAATTTACATTAAAAAAAATATTAAATTTGTTTATTTTTAAATATTGTAATAATACTGTATTTTTTGATCAAGCCTTGATGAGCTTGATCTATTATCAATCTAAATACATTATACTTCACTGTAAACACAACAAGAGGATAGGATATCTCACCTGTACCAAAGGTAGTGCAGAATGAACCTAAAGGGTCCTGGAAGACACAATATTCAGATTTTTGACTATCATTCAAATAATATGACTGCCATGTTATGCAATTGTTGGAGTAATGCAAACCAGCTTATACAGACTTTAAAAAATATAATCAGTGTTGTTATTATTACCTAAATTAAAATAAATAAATTAAAATAAGAGGTAAAAATTTGAATATTAGATGAAAAGCTTTTTTTTTAATTTTGAACAAATATTGCCTTGGCAACTAACTAAATTAAGTTGAAGTACTAAGAAATGTAAATGCTATATAGAAATATAAATTTAAAAAATATGAATGAAAAAAAAAACTTACTCTAAAACTGAAAATATAAATAAGCTCATTTGAAATTAGTTAATACAATTAATACAAATTATGATATAAATAATACAAAAATAACAACAAAAAATAATTTAAAAAATAATTTAAAAAATAATAAAATGAAAAAATATATATCATTATAAATGTTAATATTTCTCATGATTAAATTGGAAATAATCTGACTTTACAAGTAGATTTAAAAGCAACTTGACTTGGACTACAAAATTTATGTGATTAGGATCAGGTATTGTATAATTCCAAAGAAGTTTATTTTATATTGAGTAAACATGTCTGGAAATAAACACATTCACATTTCAACACTGTTCTCTGTAAAGCTGCTTTGGAATGAAGCATGTGAGCTGCCGACCTAGACAACATTCGCATTGCAGTCTTCACAATCTTTACCTAACTAACTTACCTAAAACATGTTCAATATTACTGACTATAATTATGCAACCCCTCTGGATTCATATACATACATATATATATATATATATATATATATACATACATACATACATACATACATATATATATATATACATATATATATATATATATATATATATATATATATATATATATATATATATACACACACACACACACACACACACACACACACATCTATACACATCTTGCAAACTGCATCTTGTTCTGCATCTTATCCTTGCTGTTCATACCTGTTACTGCCTTTGCAACGAGTGAAGAGTTGTGTTCTTTCAATCCACGTAGCTGGGGAAAAAAAATCAAACACAAAAAGCATGATTTCACACTCTCAGTATAATGTATAAACAGGACTGTGTGTATCAGCTGGCACTAGCCTGTAAATGCACAATTTAAGCATATCAACTTGCACCTACTCCCAAAACAAGCAGCTGGAGATTATAAGTGAGTGACAATATACAAATAAATGTATATATGAAAAAGCTGTAAATCATGATGAAGATATTTATTACATAATAATAATAATATTTACAGAATATAACCCCTGGATGATGGAACTTGGTTACGTGGCTCAAAGCAACTTGCGCAGAACTGATCTGATATAAATCATATCGGGTAAGAAAATAATTTATTCAAAGAAAGTTGGAATATTTCGACAAACCTGCGTGTCTGTTTCGGATGGCCATTCTGTGTTAACAAGTAAATCGTATAATATATTCTCCTCTTCGTCTTCCAGAATAATATCACCTGCCATGTTTTCAATGAACTGGAAGGCACACGCGTCACACTACGGCGGCCTGCGAGGTACATATAAAGAGGCCGATGATCTTTTCAATTTTGCGTCGGATTATCTATAAGTTGGTTTCTCAACGTATATGTAATTAAAATATTAATTGTATTAATTTTACATTTACTTTATATATTTTCTGTCATTAAAAACAAGATCAGCGGAACTGAAGCGAGGAAGCGCAATCCGCACGGACCGATTTTGCACCCTGTCAAAAGAAAACCGGCAGCACACGTTACTTCCGGTGAGAGACTCGCAGTCGCAGGAGTTTGACACCATGGCAGCTTACGGGGGTGAGATGTACCTGTCAACATTAATAAATTGAGTGTGGTTAAACTGTGTGAAATTATATCTGCTTATTTTGACTTCCAGAAATGGGAGTGATGCCTGAAATTGCACAGGCGGTGGAAGAAATGGACTGGCTGTGAGTTGTCTCCTAGTTCAGGGGTTTTTAATATGTTTGACCACACTTCGAAAACCCCTGTCATAGTTCTTACACGCCTCATAAGTTAGTAATCCATGCATAATTAAAGTAGGTATTGATTTGATCTTCTCTTTCAGGCTGCCAACAGACATTCAGGCCGAATCCATCCCGTTGATTCTGGGTGGAGGAGACGTGCTTATGGTGAGATCACCGTCATAACCAGTGCAGTGTGTGTGTGTGTGTGTGTGTGTGTGATGATCACCACCTCTGTACTCACCTGTGTGTTTATGTTCACAGGCTGCTGAGACTGGGAGTGGAAAAACTGGAGTGAGTGTGAAACCTTTCTCATAAATCAATGCTGAGCGTTGGGTTTTTTGGTGACTGTGCACTTTGTTATAAAAAATATATTCTATTTTATTAAATATAGTATATATATAATGTATAGGATCAGTGAAATGTGAACACAAAATGAATGTGGTCTTGTAGGCCTTCAGTATTCCAGTCATCCAAATAGTCTATGAGACCCTTAAAGACCAGCTGGAGGGGAAGAAGGGACGCAGTGCTGTGAAGACAGGAGGAGCAGGTATTAAACTATCATCCTTCAACTAATATATATACATAGCCTTGGTCTCTCTTATTTTACATTGACATACCACCAATAACATAACCATCAAATTTTATTTTATTTTATTTTTTTAAAGAAATTTGTTCAACAGAAGACAATTAAACCTGATTAACTTTACCTTCAATGTCTGAAGTATTTTGAGACGGCTAGCGAATTTCATTTCGAACTACTTTCCTCACATTTGCTCTCATATATTTGATAAATTATTACTGATTAATTGTTCCTGGATTTGTTGTCCACCCCAGTTTTCAATAAATGGCAGATGAACCCCTATGACAGAAGTCCAGCATTTGGTAAGTGTTTAACGCTTATATGTAAAAGGCCTAACCTGGGTTGATCCTGAATTCTTCATTGTGATTCTGCAATCTTATTTTAACTTCTTTGTTGCAACAAAATTATTATATACATTTTTTTTTTTTCCCCTCAGCTATTGGTGCTGATGGCCTGTGCTGTCAGAGCAGAGAGTTCAAAGAATGGCATGGCTGTCGTTCAACCAAAGGAGTCACAAAAGGTAAGAGAACATCCTTTTTGAGTGTTCTGTCTAAAAACCAAGGGAATCCTGTAAGATCCATTCTTCACTCCTTTTTCTCCAGGGAAGTATTATTATGAAGTGACCTGTCACGATCAGGGGCTGTGTAGGGTGGGCTGGTCTTCTACCCAGGCATCACTGGACTTGGGTATGTTTCAGTATGACCTCATTACATTGATCTGGTTATAACATGACTTCAGTTATAATATTGTTTGTTATTGTGTTTTTACCCCTCTCTTAGGAACGGATAAATATGGATTTGGCTTTGGAGGAACTGGAAAGAAATCTCACAATAAGCAGTTTGACAGTTATGGAGAGGTAAGGCATAATGAGGGCCTTTGATTTGATACTCCACTTTTAGAGGTTTGACATGATTTATGTCTTTTCCAGGAATTCACTATGCACGACACCATCGGATGCTACATAGATGTGGATAAAGGCCATGTGTCATTCTCTAAAAATGGTTAGGTTTGTTTTTATGCCTTTGAGATATTTTTTATTAAATAAATTAATACAATTTCATGTAATTGAGCATGTTGTCATACATATGGCATGTTGAATGTCATTCAGGTCACACTTCTGAACTGGGTCAGTAAGATTATTATTATTTTATTTTTTATTTTTTTAAAGCTACAGTCTGCAGTTTTTCCTCTTTGTCGCCATCTCTGTTCGAAATCTGCAATTGCAGTTATTCGCGGAATTATCAACTTTACGTGGGTTGTGCCTCGGCATGGCACAGATGAATGAACCGATGTTTTGAGGAGAATGTGCGGCTGTCAATCACTGCCGGTGTGGATACTGTCATTCGCAGTCACAGATTCTACTTTTTGGAAGTATGACCAACATAAGAATTTTCACCGGAAAATGTTCTGAACAAGTAACATCCACTTTTGTTCTGACCAACTAAGGGGAAAAAAGCATTGCAGTAAATCGCGCCGATTAAATCTAACGATCGCTTATCATATCACGTCAAACCGTGCAAATTATACTTTGTTCTCAAATTGTTAATGTTAACAACATCAGCATTGCATGACTACATTTAATGCCCTTCCGATATTTATCCTTGTTTTCGCATGGGCCGGTTGAGGTCTCTTTTTTTTTTTCTCCGAAGTCCGAAATCTTTCGCGTTTTACAGCGGGTGAATCTCCTGGTGATTGTCGTTTGAACCTTTCTGGATCTGCCATCGAATTAATAAGTTTAATTATATCAAATGCTGTGAGAAAAGGCTATAAATCTCCACCTCCAGCATCCTCACACTCATAGCCGACTAGCCGAGACTCTTCTTTATGTGGACAGATGTGACGTAATGACGCAAACACATGCTCGAATTTCCAGCGTAATCCACCAGTACTACTGGAGTTAAAAACATTATTACAAGCTTAACGTTTTGAATCGAGCTACGGCAAGCAGATAGTGTTGAACACTGGCTGGTTATGTACTTGCTCAATTTATTTTGGATAATTTTTAACCCAAAAATGCTATGGACTGCAGCTTTAATTAATGCCTTTATTTATCAAGGATGGAATAAATTGATTAAAAGTGACATAAGATATTTATAAAGATTTCTATTTCAAATAAATGCTGTTCTTTTGCATTTCTATTAATCAAAGACTCCTGAAAAAAATGACTTCCACAAAAAAAATGAAGCAGCATGACTGTTTTCAACATTGATGATAATAATGAGAAATGTTTCTTGAGCACCAAATCAGCATATTAGAATGATTGCTGAAGGATCATGTGATGATAAAATGATGAAAATTCAGCTTTGCCATTACAGGAAAATTATTATTATTTTTTTTTTTAAATGGAAGTTATTTTAAGTTGTAACAAGCCCTGATGGTGAGCATTAAAATCTTACTGACCCCAAATTTAGAAACTAGTGTACATCTATAAATGTTTTGTATCACAATATTTCTTTGGTACCAGTGTACTATGCAGCCTTTTAATGCAAATGCCACTGTAATTGATTCCTGATTGGCTTTCCCAGGTAATGATCTGGGTTTGGCTTTTGAGATTCCTCCGCAGCTGAAAAACCAGCCCTTCTTTGCCTCCTGTGTGCTGAAGGTATCTGGCACATACACAACTAGCTACTCTTTACATATAATAAACAACCTTCTCATTGCTACGTAACGTTTCTCTTACACACCAGCTATTCTTAAAATGTGTATTTATGTCAATCAAACACAGAATGCTGAACTGAAATTCAACTTTGGCGATGAACCTTTAAAAAACCAACCTAAAGATGGATATGTGGCCCTGAACCAGGCTTCAGATGGTCATGTGGTCAAATCCAGCCAGACAGGTGAGCTTCAAATCAAATAAATCTCTTACTGCCTGCAGGGCTTGTATTAGTGTTTTCTTGCATTCTGCCTGTCATGTGTTTTTGTCCTCAGGCAGTGCTAAAGTGAGTCAGGTCAAAACCAGTTCTAACGCCCCCAAAGCTCTCATCATTGAGCCGTCGAAAGAGCTGGCTGAACAAACCCTCAATAATGTCAACCAGTTCAAGAAATATGTTGACAATCCCAAACTAAGGTGAGCTGAGATTGACACAGGAGCTGCAGTGAGTTTGATTATCGTAGTGTCTGGTTTGGCGTTAACTGAACATCATGATGTTATTGCAGGGAGCTTCTGATAATCGGAGGAGTGGCTGCTAAAGAACAGTTCTCCGTTTTAGAAAGCGGGGTAAGTGTCCAAAGTATACAGTATAGGGCTGGGCGGTATATCGAGTTTGTAAAAAACAGTACAGGTCAAAAGTTTGGAAACATTACTATTTTTAATGTTTTTGAAAGAAGTTTCTTCTGCTCATCAAGCCTGCATTTATTTGATCAAAAATACAGACATTTTTTTTAATATTGTGATATATTATTACAATTTAAAATAATTGGTTTTCAATTTATTATACTTTAAATTATCATTTATTTCTGTGATGCAAAGCTGAATTTTCAGTCTATCACATGATCCTTTAGAAATCATTCTAATATGATGATTCATTATCAAAGTTGGAAACAGTTTTGCTGCTTAGTATTTTTTCATAACCTGTGATACTTTTTAGGGATACTTTGATGAATAAAAAGTAAAAAAGAAGCAATTTTTTTAAAAATAGAAGTCTTTTGTAACAACAATATATGCTACTGGTCAGTAATTTGGGGTCAGTAATTTTTTTTCTTTCTTTTTTTGAAATCAATACTTTTATTCAGCAAGGATGTGTTAAATTGATAAAAAGTGATAGTAAAGAAGATTTATATTATTAGAAAATATTTTTTTATTTTGAATAAATGCAGTTCTTTTTAACCTTTTATTCATCAAATATATTAGGCAGCAGAACTGTTTCCAACACTCATAATAAATCTGAATATTAGAATGATTTCTGAAGGATCATGTGACACTAAAGACTGGAGTCATGGTGGTCTCGGACTGAAAAAGGTTGAAGACCCCTGTCTTAGACCATAACATAGAATTCAAAACATTAGACTATAATACAGTTTAGAACCATTTACAACATTAAACAAAGTTTAATACTATGAATACTTTATCACTTCATTGTCCTTTTAGGTTGACATTGTGGTTGGGACCCCAGGAAGACTGGATGATCTCATATCCACAGGAAAGTTGGATCTATCCCAAGTCCGCTTCCTGGTGCTGGATGAGTGTGTATGTTGAACACTTAAGCTTATGCAATTCTGCACAGTTTAGCATTAAAGGAATAGGAGTTCTGTTGACAGCATTCATGGCATGCTGTTGATTTCACTGTAAATCATTTTGACTTTTAACTAAAATTGAATGTGATGTTTTAATAAAAAACAGTATAAATGTTTACCATCATCAAGATTATAGGTTAAATTTAGCTTAAATGGATACTCCACTTTTTTTGGAAATAGGCTCATTTTACAACTCCCCCAGAGTTAAACAGTTGAGTTTTACCGTTTTCGAATCCATTCAGCCGATCTCCGGGTCTGGCGGTACCACTTTTAGCATAGCTTAGCATAGATCATTGAATCGGACAGGACCATTAGCATCTCTCTCAAAAAAATGACCAAAGAGTTTCGATATTTTTCCTATTTAAAACTTGACTCTTCTGTAGTTACATCGTGTACTAAGACCGACGGAAAATGTAAAGTTGTGATTTTCTAGGCTGATATGGCTAGGAACTATACTCTCATTCCTGCGTAATAATCAAGAAACTTTGCAGGCGTAATGATATGACGCAGCGCCTGGAAATAGTCCCCAGCTCGGTAACTTCCAACGTGACCGGGACTAAGTTTGTCTAATCTATTAGACCTATTTCAGGCGCTGCGTCATATCATTACGCCTGCTGGACTCATGGTACGGCAGCAAAGTTTCTTGATTATTACGCAGGAATGAGAGTATAGTTCCTAGCCATATCAGCCTAGAAAATCGCAACTTTACATTTTCCGTCGGTCTTAGTACACGATGTAACTACAGAAGAGTCAAGTGTTAAATAGGAAAAATATCGAAACTCTTTGGTCATTTTTTTGAGAGAGATGCTAATGGTCCTGTCCGATTCAATGATCTATGCTAAGCTATGCTAAAAGTGGTACCGCCAGACCCGGGGTTCGGCTGAATGGATTCGAAAACGGTAAAACTCAACTGTTTAACTCTGGGGGAGTTGTAAAATGAGCCTATTTCCAAAAAAGTTGAGTATCCCTTCAACATATGGGAAAGTGTACAAAATAAATGCTTTTATTCTGGTTTAATTAATGTGTTCAGGATGGACTTCTCTCAGCTGGCTACACAGACTTTATCATGAGGGTCTACAACCAGATCCCTCAGGTGACCTCAGACGGCAAGAGACTACAGGTGAGCAAAGCTCTGATATCTGTTTCCCATGAATATGCATTAGAGTTGTTCATAAATTAAACACGTGTGTATTGTAGGTTATCGTTTGCTCTGCCACGCTGCACTCATTCGATGTGAAGAAGCTCTCAGAGAAGATCATGCATTTCCCCACATGGGTGGATCTGAAGGGAGAAGATTCGGTACCAGAAACGGTCCATCACGTGGTGGTGCCAGTCAACCCAAAAAATGACAGGCTTTGGGAGAAACTGGGAAAGAACCACATCAGGGTACATATGTAGCAAACATCTCACTTCATCATGCCTTTGCCTATATTTACAAAAAGTCTAAATCAGTGAGGTTGTGTCTTCCCAGACTGATGAAGTTCATGCCAAGGATGACACGCGACCTGGAGCCAACACCGCAGGTATGAATCTTCCAGAAATATATGAATGCTTCCATGCTCGAATTATCAATTGTGAACATTTCAAAAGGACCTTGACTTGGTCTGATATAAAGGTCTTGCAGTGAATAATTTTTATATGGCTTTATCAGAGATGTGGTCAGAGGCCATTAAGATTCTGAAGGGGGAGTATGCGATCAGAGCCATTAAGGAGCATAAGATGGATCAGGCCATCATCTTCTGCAGGACGAAGATCGACTGCGACAATATGGAGCAGCACTTCATCAAGCAGGGAGGAGGTGAGGCGGGCTTTTAGTCGAACAGCCATTATATGCCATCACATCTGGATGCAAACATTTGGCTTTTACTACAGGGCCAGACAAGAAAGGACACCAGTTTTCTTGTGTCTGTCTTCATGGTGACAGGAAACCAAATGAGCGCAAATATAACCTGGAGCGATTCAAGGTAAAGAAAAAATGAATAAATCGTGCCATTGAATAACTTTATTAATTATAGTCACTTCTTATAAAAGTATTATTTTATCATCCTCACTTTAGAAACAGGAAGTGAAGTTTCTGATTTGCACAGATGTGGCTGCTAGAGGAATCGATATCCGTGGTGTTCCTTATGGTGAGAATTTCTCTGTTTACGTTTCCTATAACTAGTATATAGAATGATTTTTAATTATTGGTTTTTGCCACAATAATAACTTATAGTAATATATAGTACAGGTCAAAAGTTTGGAAACATTACGTTTTTTTATATTTTTGAAAGAAGTCTCTAATGCTTATCAAGGCTGCGTTTATTTGATCAAAAATACAGGAAAAAAAAACAGTAATATTGTGAAATATTATTACAGCTTAAAATAATAGTTTTCTATTTGAATATACTTTAAAAAATAATTTATTCCTGTGATGCAAAGCTGAATTTTCAGCATCATTACTCCAGTCTTCAGTGTCACATGTGACATCCAGTCTATCACATGATCCTTCAGAAATTATTCTAATATTCTGATTTATTGTGAGTGTTGGAAACAGTTCTGCTGCCTAATATATTTGATGAATAAAAGGTTAAAAAGAACTGCCTTTATTCAAAATAAAAAAATATTTTCTAATAATATAAATCTTCTTTACTACCACTTTTTATCAATTTAACACATCCTTGCTGAATAAAATATTGATTTATTTCAAAACAAGAAAGAAAGCAGCAGAACTGTTTCCAACTTTGATAATGAATCATCATATTAGAATGATTTCTAAAGGATCATGTGATAGACTGGAGTAATGATCCTGAAAATACAGCTTTGCATCACAGAAATAAATGATAATTTAAAGTATAATAAATTGAAAACCAATTATTTTAAATTGTAGTAATATATCACAATATTACTTTTTTTCTGTATTTTTGATCAAATAAATGCAGGCTTGATGAGCAGAAGAAACTTCTTTCAAAAACATTAAAAATAGTAATGTTTCCAAACTTTTGACCTGTACTGTATATATTTTTAATATTAATAATTTAATGTTTATTTACTATATTTAATAAAAACAAAAATAAAGAATTATTATTATTATTATTATTATTATTATTATTATTTATTTTGGTTTATTATTAAATAAATCATCATTAATTAATAATAATTTATAAATAGATGAATATACTATTAATATTCATGCCAATTAATTTGCAAAATGATTGCAATTGTTTAACTGTCAAGTTAAAATGCTATGCTTACTTAATTTATGCAAAAAATAAATGCATAGCCCATGAACAGTTGTTTTCTGTTAATTGCACAGAGTTGTTGAGTGCCGTTTAACAAATCCAGCAACGTGCCTTTTATTAATAGACCTGTTGTTTAAAAAACATAAGTTAAAAATTCAATCAAGCCTATCTGAAATGAATTCAGAAACGGATAATTGCAATATTGTGTTGTGTTTTGCAGTGATAAACGTGACTCTGCCAGATGAGAAGCAGAACTATGTTCACCGCATTGGAAGAGTTGGCAGAGCGGACAGGTGACGGCCAGCGTTTGTCTCGTATAATTACGTCTAGTATAATTGCAATCTGTCAGTGTTTGTGTGAATATTTGTGATGTCCCTACAGGATGGGTTTGGCTATATCCCTGGTTGCAATGGAGAAAGAGAAAGTAAGTAGGAAGTGCAGGAGAACCGGTGTAAAAGTATAAATGTATTTTGTTTGTGTGTCTGTTGTTAATTGTGTGTTTGTGTGTGGTGCACACAGGTGTGGTACCACATTTGTGCCAGCAGAGGGAAAGGCTGCTATAACACCAAACTCAAAGAGAACGGAGGATGCACTATTTGGTACAACGAGAAAGAGGTGAGAACTGCATTTGCATGACATTAACAATATTCTAACTTATTTTATCCTTACTCTAATTGTGCCTCTGTTTTAGTTGTTGTCAGAAGTCGAGGAGCATCTGAAATGTACCATTACTCAGTGTGAACCTGACATCAAAGTTCCTGTTGATGAATTTGACGGCAAAGTGACGTACGGGCAGCGCAGGGCTACCGGGGGTGAGTGTTTTCAGATGTCCTGTTTGTAGGCCATTCACGTTGTATCTCTATCACTCATCTCCATATCTATTCCCACACCCCAGGTGGTCTCTATAAGGGCCATGTGGATATATTGGCCCCGACCGTTCAGGAACTGGCCAACCTGGAGAGAGAGGCACAAACTTCCTTCCTTCAACTCAGCTATCTACCCAACCAGCTCTTTAAAGCATTCTAGAAACACACTCGCATACGTCACACTCAAATAATGAAGACGCTAGAGGACAAGAATGTTTGTCACTAACTTTACACAATACATGTATTTAATTTCTGGTGCATGTGGTTTGAATGCAAATTAGAAATTTGCTTGTGCTATTATTTACTTTTTTTTGATCAATTGATTGTTTTCAATTGATTTTCTTTAATATTTTAAGTATTGAAGAAATGTAAAAATTGGTTTTGTTTTCCAAAGCATTGTTAATTATGCAAGTGGTCAACCTGAAATAAATGAAAAGAGCCTAATGCTTCTGTTTTCTTCAGTTATTGTGTTTACAACATATAAGCAGAGCTCATCTTTACAGTATTTGAGAACTCCGGTGAAATTTACATTTAATCAAATGGAAAGAGGCAGTCGATGGAAAATGTTCTCTTTTTTTTTACTAAAAATATTATTTAAATATTATTTTCATATAATTAGAGCTAAACAATCTATTATAAATGTATTATTTATACTATAGGCTACTAATCACAATAAGCATACGTTAAATAACAAGCACAAGAAAATAAACAGATTTTTTCAAACAATGTTTAAAAATGCTGAATATTTTTTTGTTTATATTAAATGTATATGATTATGTATTCTATAGGGTTTCTTGCATAATAACAATGCAACAGAATTTCAGTCAACCATACTCACTATGCTCCAGTACCTCATACTAACACTAGATGGCGGGCTTGTCCTAATGAAGAGATGTCCACTCTCTTAGAACTGCTGAGACGTCCATTGTAGGGTTCATGTCATAAGCACTACTTTATTTATAGCAGAGCAAAGTCCAAAAGAGGGCAATGACGTTAAATGTCATTAATAATCTAAAATTGCATCACTGTACTCGCAGTAATCCAGCACGCATGTGTTATTGCAGACTCCTGTTTAAACTCAAAATCACACACACAGGAGGACATCTCTCTGTAATTATACCCAAACTAACAGCACTGCTCATAAACAACCCTGCATTTTAAACTAATCCAGACCACACACACACACCTCAACTTACATTCCTACCCTAAATTCGATTACATAATATGGTTACTTATGGATTCATACAACAGATGGGACATCACAGAGCCTGTCGGTACATAAGCACTCTGATCAAGTTCCTGACCATAATACCATAATACTCAACCTCTGTCCTAAACCAGAACCAACGTATCAAAAGTGAGATGTTTAAAAGTTTCTATTTATCTTTTTTTTTCTCTGTACTTCTCTTTTCATGTTATGTAACTGCAGTAGCTCTGTGTATATATATATATATATATATATATATATATATATATATATATATATATATATATATATATATATATGTGTGTATGTGTGTGTGTGTGTGTGTGTGTGTATGTTTCCACTCCCAAGCATCTTTGGGAGCAAATGGTTTCCAGCTGCCAGAGCCAGTCTTACTTCCAATGGTGAAACGGTGACACTATACGTTTGTCCGCCTTTTGCTCACTTCCTAAACCCTGCAGTCTCACACTTAACCCATTCAACATGCTTCTCGACAGACTAATGACACATTTCAGACAGATAATATTGCATTTTTCTGTCTGAAGGCCATTTTCTTCACATAAATGGTGAAAAGGTGCAGAAAGAACAAAGATTAGACAATGTAAAAATGTAACCAGGGGCCCACAGTGAGATTAAAAGCAGGTCCAGATGGAATCTTCTCTTTTTTGTGCTAAAAGTCTGTGGGATTGGTTTAAATGTGTTAAACAGAGCTACTGGCCTGCATCCTAATGTTCAAATTAGTTGAAAGCTGCGTCCGAATATACTTCCATACTATATAGTAGGCGAAAAACAGTATGTGAGCCGAATTCATAATATTCATGAACAGTATTCATAAAAGAGTGGGCTAAAAGTACCTGGATGACCCATTACTTCCCATGAGATTCTGAAGTGTGCCGTCGATAGACACTTTTCTGTCCCATGAGGCCAACAGAGGATTTGTGAATGGCAGTGAGGAGATGCAATTTAGTCCAGTCATTTTATGAAAAAAGGTTGAACAAATTGCAACAGAAGCAAACTCAACTGATTTTGTATCCTCAATATGTCCTGAGTAAGGAAAAAAGTCCCGAAGAATCACATTAGGGGAAAGTTTCGAAAAAGACCCAAATATATCCTATTCATTCGCCTATTCATTCTTTTTCTCACGTGAGTAAAATTTTTAACCTTTAGATATCATCATGAAAATGACTGAGTTGATTACTTACATCAAGACGAACTAAAAATGTATAACAAGTTTTTTTTAATTGTTTGTTAACATGGACAAACAGTGCATAATCTAATTATGTATGTGCTAATTTGCATAAATACCACAACAGATCTAAACATTGGGTATAGCCAGGTGAAAATGTCTTGTTGAATCTTGTTGACATATAACAGTAAAATACTTAATGTTAAGATCTGAATGGAACCCGTTTAGGCTACCCATGAGCATTAATACCTAGAGGCAGGAAGAAGTACTTTAAACCAGCCTTTATTAATTATTATTGCAGAGATGGGGTTTAGGGCTGGGTCTGTGGGACTGTTTCTGGGGATTCACTTTTTACTTTACTTACCTTTTGTCTTCTGTATTCTTCTTACCATTGTCTCCTGTTCTTTCCTCAGACTCGTCCCCTAGAAACAGTCCCACGGACCCAGCCCCAAACCAATCTCTGCAATATTAATAAAGGCTGGTTTAAAGTACTTCTTCCTGAAATTTTCACCTGGCTAGACCCAATGTTTAGATCTGTTGTGGTATTTATGCAAATTAGCACATACGTAATTAGATTATGCACCGTTTGTCCATGTTAACAAACAATTTCAAAAAACTTGTAATACATTTTTTGTTTGTCTTGATGTAAATAATCAACTCAGTAATTTTCATGATGATATCTAAAGGTTAAAAATTGTACCCTATTCACGTAAGAAAAAGAATGAATAGGCGTATGAATAGGATATATTTGGGTCTTTTTCGAAACTTTCCCCTAATGTGATTCTTCAGGGCTTTTTTTCCTTACTCAGGACATATTGAGGATACAAAATCAGTTGAGTTTGCTTCTGTTGCAATTTGTTCAAGGTTGACCCCCATTTTGGCTTAAAATGACTGGACTAATTGACATCATAGTGGATGTACACTGCAAAATTTTTCGTTGTGAATTTACAATAAATAATTGGATAAATTTTGCATGACTTTCACAGTAAGGATTACAGCAATATACTGTGAAATATACTCACAGCAATTTACTGTAATTTTATATCTGTGATATTACAATGCATTGTTGTAAAAGCACAACTGTATACTGTAACTTCATAGCTTCAATGACAAAGCAATTACTGTGATATTACAGT
Source organism: Vimba vimba (assembly GCA_022828995.1). Lineage (NCBI taxonomy): Eukaryota > Metazoa > Chordata > Actinopteri > Cypriniformes > Leuciscidae > Vimba > Vimba vimba. Next base: position 4,478,531 of record CM040832.1, on the reverse strand, counting down.
ACATTACTGGGGAATTACAATCTTTTGCTGTACATCATTAAAACAAGGCCCTGTATTTTACAGTGTGTACTGTGAAAGTAATGTACAAGTTGACAATAATTTACTGTGAATTTACAATCATTGTACAATTAACCCTCTCCCCCCCAACAAACAACTCTGAGGTAAAGTCAATGTTAGCCCAATGGCATATTTATTAACAAATACATATTTTTCAATGTATAGCAGATGCCAAGAACTTCAAGAGTTCAAGAAATTCAACTTTCTAGTCATAAAAGTCATCTTAAAATGCAGAAAATGCAGAGATATTGTGCAAACTCGCAATTCAACTACCTGTCTCACAATTCAACTATTCATCTAGCTGTGTCACAATAACAGTAATGGACAGGATGGGAATGAGGCCTTCATGGCAAGATAAGAGAGCGATGAAGGAATGTCGTAAAGGGGTCAGGCGCTCCTCTCAGTCTCAAACATTATAATGAGTCCACACGTAAAAATCTTGTAGTGCAAAGTTGTCTTGAAAAATTACAAAAAGAACAAGGCTACTCAAAACTGAGCCTGACAACTACCGCTGCAAAAAAAAACTATGATGCCCACTCAAAGTCAATAAGTTTCCTCAAAAGGGTGCTCACATGAGGGCTCATTGTTGTCCGCTTCTTGGTCTTTGAGCCTCTTTCAGGATTGATGCCCAGGAAGCACCTGTTAATAAGCAAAGATAGTTTCAGTTTTAAATAGACTTACAGTATGTATTGCAGACAGCATTTATCAAGGTGTGCTTTTTGCTGTGCTTTTTCCCCACATCAAACCCTAATAGATTTATAATCCAAACTTGTTAGATCTTACTCTCACCATATTTTTTTTTAGCCATTTTTAGCCAAGGTGCCTCAGGTTAGGTTTGCCTGAGGCAAATAGGGTTGATTTTCTACTATGAGAGGCCATATCAACGTGTGCCGCCACTGAAATGCATCTTCACAAAATTGGCC
>CM040832.1:4180051-4472551 GCA_022828995.1 Vimba vimba | reverse complement strand
TCAATCCCTCATTCACTTCTGTTTGTGTCCTCTGTCTCCATTGATGCAATGCCGCTGCCTCTTGTTTGACTCTACTTGATCAGTTAGTTAGGTTGCTTACTGCCTTATGACTGCTAAAAATAAGTTTCCTGATTGAGCTTATCAGGCCTGTTCATACCAAGTGCAGTAAAACACGTTTTTAGATGCATGTTCATTTTTGTGCCTTGCTTTGCAAAGAAAATGTAACATTTTCTGAAAATTAACAAAACAAAAAAAATAGTAAGTATAAAAATAGTATAGTAAGTAATATTTTTAAAATAATTTTACAATATATTTTACAACAAATAATACATTTTAATATTACTTTTTTAATATTTGTATTTTTTTAATAATAAAATACATTTTACAATAAATAATAATAAATAACATATACAGTGTAGGTCAAAAAATACAGAAAAAAATAATATTGAATATTAATATAAAAAATAATATATAAAAAAGTAATATTGTGATATATTATTACTTATTTAAAATAATACAATTTATTATACTTTAAATTATCATTTATTTCTGTGATGCAAAGCTGTATTTTCAGGATCATTACTCCAGTCTATCACACGATCCTTTAGAAATCATTCTAATATGAGGATTCATTAGTTGGAAACAGTTCTGCTGCTTTCTTTCTTTTTTTGAAATAAATCAATATTTTATTCAGCAAGGATGTGTTAAATTGATAAAAAGTGGTAGTAAAGAAGATTTATATTATTAGAAAATATTTTTTTATTTTGAATAAAGGCAGTTCTTTTTATTCATCAAATACATTAGGCAGCAGAACTGTTTCCAACACTCATAATAAATCAGAATATTAGAATGATTTCTGAAGGATCATGTGATAGACTGGATGTCACATGTGACCCTGAAGACTGGAGTAATGATGCTGAAAATTCAGCTTTGTATCACAGGAATAAATTATTTTTTAAAGTATATTCAAATAGAAAACTATTATTTTAAGTTGTAATAATATTTCACAATATTACTGTTTTTTTCTGTGTTTTTGATCAAATAAACACAGCCTTGATAAGCATTAGAGACTTCTTTCAAAAATATTTAAAAAAACGTAATGTTTCCAAACTTTTGACCTGTACTGTACATTTAAACTTTAAAATTATTACTTTATTTTAATTATAATATTAAAAAAATACATTTACAATATTTTGTGTTGGGTCAGAGAAAATTGACTGGGCAAGTAGAAATCTAAAACTACTAAAACGGCTTTTTTTATTTTACTGTTTATCTCTGGAAAGCAAAAAAAAAAAAAAAAAATGCTGAAAGGCAGAATTAGTGAAACAACTTTAATCACTAAATGTTTTGTTGTTTATTTCTGGAAAGAAAGGGTCCATTCCTTTTTAATAAACAGAAATAAATCTTTAGTTATTCACTAACATTGAATGGAAAATAGCATCATGAACATCCAACCTAAAACACTGTTTGTGATGTACAACAGAAAAACACTCAAAAGAGTTCAGAATGACACGAAAGTGAGCAGATAACAGAACTGTGAACTATTTAAATACTGCTATAGGATCCTTGCATTCACTCTATATAATGCGATACACAGCAAGTGAAACGAAAAGTGTTAAGGCAGGTTGCACAACCCACCCACCCACACACACACACACACACCTAGACAACTCAATACCTTGTCTCTGATTTCACCCAGAACATATTGCTCCACTGCCTCATCTGTCAGTGGTGGGATGGAGAGATGACTGGCGCCTAAATCATAGCAGCTGTGTCTGCAGTGAACGGCCCCGTCCTGTGCTCATTAACGGCAGGAGCCCCTATATCTCACTCACTGCCGCTCGCCGGTCCCCTGACGCCCACTGCGGTTAGATGATACCTGCACTACGCTTTACTGGTGGTAACTGGATGAGGAGAGAGAGAAAGAGAAAGAGAGAATGAATTTAAGTGAAAGAAGAACTGCAGAGTCTAGACTGAACAATGAGCACAAATTGAGCATGTTATAACATTAGGGGTGTGAACACTATGAACGGGACGCATCCCGACAGGTATCACATGAGAGAAATCACAGCTGGTTCTGTGACAGCCTAGGACTTTATATTTTATTTATAATACACTATAGTCTAAATAACTAAATATTAACTTATTATAGTCTACATATACGTCTAAACACATTTTGAAAATCTAGATTGGTGTGTTTTTGTAATAAGAAAAAAAATATAAAAATATTACAGATGAAATGTACAAAAATATACATTAAAAATAAATTAAAAATAAATTAGTAAATTAATGAAAAATTGAGGCTAAGCTAGTATGGGACCCAAGTTTTGCTTTAGTTATTGATAAATTTGTATTGCCCATAATTCAGTTAAGAAGATTAGCAAAAATAGCAAAAAACTTTTTTTTTTAAATAAATAGAAATATCAAACATTAATATAATTAAACAAAAACTTGATTGACTAAATTGATTAATAGTATAATTTTTTTCTTAAATAATAATATAAATGGAAATATCAAAAGATTCATGTATATATACTGTATATATACATATTAAATTAATGATTAAATTCAGTGGTTAAAATACTCAATAATTTGAGTTATTAAAATAAAATAAAATAAAATAAAATAAAATAAAATAAAATAAAATAAAATAAAATAAAATAAAATAAAATAAAATAAAATAAAATAAAATAAAATAAAATAAAATAAAATAAAAAATATTATATTACATTTTTTTAATTGCTTAAACAATTTCTTCTCTCTAAACTCTATGCTTTACTTTTTGGCTGTTCATTTACGTGACAACAGCGTTTTGGGGGCCTGAAAATGCACGCTTTTGAAAACAGGTTTCAAAGTGCAAGTTTATGAAAACGTTACAGTTATCGTCTCCATGTAAACAACAAAATGTAAATATGTGAAAATGGTGACGTAATGCGTAGTTGCACATTCCGTGTTCAGTCTAGAGTAACTGTTTCAGCCACTGGTCCGGCATTATCACACAGCGTTTTCATTTTCGCCGATCCGTGTCAACGGGGATTGCTTTGACAAAATTGTTATCTGTACGCAGAAAAAAGCGAACGTACACGTACCCTAATTCCCAACCACAATAAACACAAAACCGGACCCAGAACTTCGGAAACTCAGGGCTTGAATACAAGGGTTAATCAAGGTAAAGCAGAACAGGACTGGGACTGATCAACAACTACAGGGAACTGTAATGCAGGAAAAACAGGAACAGAGCACAGTGAAAACTAAACTGGCAACACGTTACATGTGTTACTTTATAGCTACTGGTTAGTGTATATTTCCCATCAATTCCATTATTTGATTGTTTTTGATACACTAACTTTGGTAACAGATTGAAATGATTGAGCTTGACGAATATTCAACACTGTCCCCTGTACTGACAAACACACTCTCTGTCAGATCCACAGAGCTATTACTGCCCCGTCTGTCTCTAGAGTGTTTCAGCAAATCATCACACACATGATTTCCCACACAAGCACACACATACACACAATGAAACACTTCCACATGCTTGAATTTACACCAAGTCCATTGATTTATGTGTGCGGCAGATAGCCTAAACTGACAGACGTCGCCCTCTACAGAGATGTGTCTTTATATGATCCGTGATGGTCATCTGACATGAGGCTCGAGTGTGTGTGTGTGTGTGTGTGTAGGATTTAATTGATGTCAAAGCAGCTCTCAGGGTGTAATTCGCTTTTTCCCTATGAGCATTCAGACACAAAAACTCATACGCCAAAAAAAAAAAAAAAAAAAAAAAAAAAAAAAAAAAAATTAGCTAGTCAGTTACAGTAATTCACACACATTATCTGGTTTGTCCTGATTGAAAAAAAAAAAAAAAAACCAACAGCATCTGAGGACAAGTACAGACACGCAGGTTTACACGAGCTGAACCTTTATGTGCCAACCGTCAGAGTGAAAGAATCCTGATTAAACATGTCTCACATCCACGCAGCTTTCAAGAGGAGAACGTACGACACAAACCACACAGGAGTGGAGACAGACTCAAGCCAACCAAAGCTGCAGACAGCATCAGATGTCCCGTTGACTGATAGTGGACCGTGACTGTGTGAAGACACGCTAGTCTTTATGCTCCTGCATCTATAATGTGTTCAGTTCATCAGTCATTTGCTCCCAATTTCAACTGTCAAATTTACATGACAAAAAATTTACATTTATATTATTTGCATACAGATATATATAAATAAAACAGGGCAAAACAACATGTAGTATGTTAAATAATAATAAAAGGAAAAAGATATGGTCTCTCTATACTTAGTGTTAATCTCCCCAACAAAATTACCAGAGACACTTTTGTTGATTTTTTACAATTTCTTAATAAAAAAAAGAGAGATGCATTGACGTAACAATTTGAGTAAAACATACTATTGAGTAAAATATGACAGATATTCAAATGAACAAATTTGAAATAAGAATTAAAAATAACTTTATCTATAATAATTGTTATTGATAAGTCATGCAATTTTTTTAATGTTTTTTGAAGTCTCATGTTCCCCAAGGCTGCATTTATTTGATCAAAAATACAGTAAAATCAATAATATTGTGAAATATTATTACAAATTAAAATAACTTTTTTATTGTAATTCATTTTTTAAATGTAATTTATTTATGTTATGACAAAGCTGAATTTTCAGAAGTCATCTGAAAATGCTGATTTGCTGCTCAAGAAACATTATTATCGATATTGAAATCTTTGCTTAATATTTTTATGGAAAATGTGAAACGTTTTGTTCAGAATTCTTTGATGAACGGAAAGTTTAAAAGAATGTCATTTTAAAATAGAAATCTTTTGTACCATAACAAATTTACTGTCACTTTTGATCAACTGAAACACACAATGAAACACACGATGATGTGAAACCTTGTGAATACATCCTATCTGATTAAAGTTATTAATTTCTTTTTTTTTTAAATTTAAAAAAAAAAAATCTTACTGACATTAAACTTTTGATATATATTAGATTATGTAACCATGTCCACAACCTAAAATGCTTTAACACTGTGTGCTATTTCATTCAGAGTGAAATGATTATGAATGAATAATGAATATGACAATGACTAACTGTAAAAATGAACTCTAACAGTTTTCTGCGTACACGTTGGTCATGTGTGGCTCTGATAGGAAGGACCATTAGATAATTCCTGATATGCTACCCACATAATCCCTCTTTCTCAATCTCTCTCTCTCTCAATCCCTGACTCATCTTTCACATTCCTTGTGCATTCCAGCAGGATTAGCTGATCCCGCCAGTACAGACCTCATTCATGCAGAGAGAGACAAAGAGAACGTGTCTGTGTGGGAGAAAGAGCGAGACTGCTTTTTTTTTTTTTTTTTTTTGAAGGAAAGGGGTTTTCTGCCCCAAACCATTCCTCCCCTCCGACCACACAGTGCATTGTGCGGTCCAGCATGTGTTCTCAGGAGAGCAACCTGTCAAACGACTGAAGAAAACACACACTTGAAGGATGATGTTGGACTTCTGGCATCCCATGTTTCATGTGTTCTATAGTATTGCACAGCAAAATAACTCCAACACTGCATTATCAAACAGCACACACCATCACAGAAGATCCTCCCACTACACACACACACACACACACACAATCACACAACAAACAAACCTGTGGCTCAGTGTTCAAAGGCATTCCATGTATTGATCCAGTCTATCAGCGCTTGAATAATGGAGCAGAAAGAGAAAGAGATAAAGCCTGTTTATACTGCTTTCTCTCATTTGTCTCAGTCCACGGTACAACAGACCGTGTGTTGAGGAACAATTCAGACAGTCTTCGGACTGAATGCTTTCACACGTCAGCTTCTGAAGCCTCAGAAATCACACATCTTGAATATTTGGTTGCATTGTCAGAGACAACTAAATTCTAGCTAAATATTAGTGAAAGACAACTCTTTTCTGATACGGTCTAACAAGAGAGTGAAAGAGAGAAAGAGAAGGTATTTGGGTACATGGGAAAAAAAGAGACATGAAAATGGACCGGATGACAGAGAGAAGTTCATTGAGTTGAGGGTCAATCTAAGGACAGTGTCTAAATGCTGATTGGTTCAGACCGTTCTCAGCTGTAATGACAGAAAGAGAAGTCACTTAATTGCTCTGAAATACGTTTAGGTTCATTTTCATACAATATAGTCACAAGGACATAACGTATTTGTTTGAAATAGAAGTAGAAGAATAGAACTCAGGAGTAATAAAATGTACAAAACTCAAATTAAATTTTTTTTTTAAATTAATATGCAAACATATATTCAATTTAATGCATCCTATATAAAAGTTTGAGATCAAAATGATTTCTTAAATATCCACACTTCTTTAGGTACACACACACGCACGCACGCACGCACACACACACACACACACACACACACACACACACACACACACACACACACACACACACACACACACACACACACACAAAGACGCCATGGTATGTTCTCATTTAGATTACTAAGTAAACATGTGTGTGTGTGTGTGTGTGTCTGCTCCTGAGTCTCCCTAAAGGTAATCTTTCCAAATCCATCAGATCAAAATGATTGATTGCCTTTCCTTCACAGACACTCTGTCGTTTTACACAATGAACGTTTTAACACACTTTGAGACCAGTTTTAGACTGTGCTGACAGACTGATTCTGATTCCTGGCTTTGTCAGGTCTACAGTCCTGATCCAAATTATTTGAATCATTTGCCATTAATAATCCAGCATCAGAATATGTTACATCACACAGTGAATGTCTTTCGCAAGACTGTAGAGTTTTATCAGAGTGTGTGTGTTTGCTAGAGGAACAACGCTCTCTTTTTTTGAGCGGGAGAGAGCAGGTCAAACTGGTAGCACATGTGGAAATGTTTTCATCATCGCATTTAACAAGGCTGTTGGCGGAAAGGAAAGACAGAAAGAAAGGAAGAGAGGGGGAGAGAAGGAGAGAAAGAGACCAAAACTAAGTGGACAAGCTGTGCCAAGAAACACTTGCATCTTAAAAACCTCTCAGCTGTTTCCCTCCCTCTTTCCGGCAAATACAGGCATGTGTTGCTGTCACAACCCTCTCGTTCTCTACTTCTCTCTCTTTCATCTTCCCCCCTTCTATTCTTACTGACTGCTCTGTCTGTGTGTGTGTGTGTGTGTGTGTGTGTGTGTGTGTGTGTGTGTGTGTGTGTGTGTATGTGTGTGTGTGTGTGTACTTGTACAACTATCTTTGTGAGGACCATTTTTGAGTTTTAGACCATTGGAGTGAGGACAAAGAGAGTAAAGTGAGGACATTTTGGCCGGTCCTCACTTTCTGAGACCCCTTTAAAGGCCTGTTTGAGGGTCAAGACTTGGTTTTAGGGATTAGGTTATAATTAGGTTAAGGGTCGGTTTAAGGTAAGGGTTCTGGTTAGGCACTTATTTGTGATGGGTAAGGTTAGGGTAAGCGGCTAGAGATTGCATTGTGTCAATGAATGTCCTTATAAAGATAGATGTAAAAGAATGTATGTGTGTGTGTGTGTGTGTGTGTGTGTGTGTGTGTGTGTGTGTGTGTGTGTGTGTGTGTGTGTGTGTGTGTGAGTGTGTGTGTGTGTGTATGTGTGAGAGAGTGTGTGTGTGTGTGTGTGTGTGTGTGTGTGTGTGTGTGTGTGTGTGTGTGTGTGTGTGTGTGTGTGTGTGTGTGTGTGTGTGTGTGTGTCCTCACATCTGTGCCTTAGATCATATGGTGGGTCATGTCTCATGCAGCTATAGCTTTAGGTCCTTATGATCCATGGAAATTACTGGAATGTCATTTTAACATCCGTGAAAATGTCGCTGTTCCTCAAAGCCACCCCAGATTATGTATCACCAGGAGTGCGAGGCAGACAGCTGGTTGTGTGTGTGTGTGTGTGTGTTTGTGACTGCCACTTTGTGTAACTCACAGCGTGTTCTCGGAAAACTACATAGGCTTGTTTCACACATCCCGCATCTGTGAGCGGTGCATATTCATTTTGACATCAATATCGGATTAAGAAATTTTAAGCACAAAACAAACTTAAAATGCACGATAAAACACAATATTTAGCAATATAGGCTGATCTACTCACCCATTGTTTAAAATAGAGTTCAACACACACTAGCTATGTTTATATGCACCCAAATAATCCATTTATCATCACAATTATCCTTCAGGTAAACACCTCAATCAATCTAATTGAACTTGAACTGAAGGAAATTTCGATCAGATTGAAATGGTTGATGTAGACCTGTAACAATCCAATCAACAGGAAAAAATTAAACATGCAAACACTTTAATTTCTCAATCGGATTCAAAAATACGTTGCGTGCATGCGCTGTACAATGATGCATACGTTTACATTCGTTTTATGTCTACGTTTTACCTCTCAATACTTATGAACTGGTCAGTGGACAAGACTGGATATTCACTAAATGTTTGCCCAAAAAAAAGCTCTTCTGACATATATGTCAGCTTTCTTTTTAGATATGTCATCAAAACAAAAAAGCCAGTTAGAATCACGGTAAAAAATAAAATAGTGCGTAAACATCCAAGTGACAGACCGTCAAAAGCACTTCATAATGAGGAAAATGGACTGAATTCAGATTATTTAGGCCATTTATAGCTACACTTTGGGGTTTGGTTTCATTCTGTGTAGATTAATTAGCATTTGGATGTAATTGTGGTCCATGTCCTTATGTACAGTAAATTAGATTTCATGATGATCAAATATGTAATAATTCTCCATGGCATAGTCCCAACTCCCAATGATTGTTTTATGGCTGGTACTTAAGTAAAGTATAACCCAGAAATCACTTCATTGTCTGCATAGAGCTACACACACACACACACACACACACACACACACACACACACACACACACACACACACACACACACACACACACACACACACACACACACACACACACACACACACACACACACACACACACACACACACACACTAGTGTGATGAATGAAAACCCTGACATTTCATGCAGCACAGCAGTCATACACACACAGAAAAATCACAAGTGAGACTCTTTAACATCTCATTTATGTCTCTAGACGGCAGTGGGATTGAAAGTAAAGTAAATACACAGCAAATAAATAGCAAAAGACCTCAATATTGTTTCGAATGGTGGTCAGGTTTGCCAAGATACCAATTCTGCAATCAAAAGTCATAATAATCTTAAAAAAATAATCAAAATCTATTAAATTAGACCAAACTTCCTGTGCAACGCAGGACTAAAGGGACATTTCATCATATATATACAGTATATATATATATATATATATATATATATATATATATATATATATATATATATATATATATATATATATATATATATATATATATATATATATATATGATGAAATGTCCCTTTAGTCCTGCATTGCACAGGAAGTTTGGTCTAATTTAATATATATATATATATATATGTTTAATTACACAATGTCATATGAGCAATCAGTCATTAAACAGATTTAGTCTCACAGTCTTTTACAAATGTTCACATCACAGTAATGCTTCCCGGTTCATTTAGAATTGCCATTATCGATAAAATGACTCATGGTTGAGTAAAGGAGTCACTTGTGAACTCACCCAGCAAGCAACAGCTGTCATTTCACCGTCTGTTAACTGTAGACTGATATAGCCCGGCTATGAGTAACCCACTTCTAGCCAAAATAACCTTGAATTTGGTTACATGTTGTCATTGCCAAAATAACTTGCGAGATGTATGATATTCCATCATTTTTTCCATCATCGTTTCATTTCTTTGACATGTTCATGTTCATGGTTATTTTTGGGCTATGGTTAGACGTCTATTACATTTTCACTGGCAGACCAAATTTTGCCTTGTTTTAGCCTAGAAGTCAGGGCTGAGTTTGGACGACTATTCAACGTCTTTTAAACGCACAATCACTGACTGAGCATTCATACATCTAACATACGAGCGTATCTTTTTGACTGACTTTCTTCCTAAATCAGACATCACGATTCACACTGTTCGTTATTCATGCAGGAAACAATGGCGCACACTCCAAAAAGACAAAACCATATTATGAACATGCACTAATCCTTCCAGTGCATCTAGATTTACAACCATTTTAATGCAATCTGAAGCCTTATGCAAATCAATCTGTCAGCAGATTAATACATCAGCTATTTGTTTCTACATTTATTTCTTTAGGGTAAACATCTAGCAATACAATTTTCCCCTGGGCAGACAACACCCTGATCATCCACCTCCAACGTTACGACATAGTGATGAATCAGAGGTCGTGTGTTTAGGGCTAATGATGTTTGCTTTGAGAGGACAGAGACAGCATTCCAGCACACACACACACACACACACTCACATAAATGAAGTGTTTCCCTTGGGACTATGATATCAATTCATCTCTTAAACTGAAAAGTGTTCGTACGAATGGCAGTTTTCCCCACATGTGTGCTAATATAATTCAAGATGGATGATGGTGTACTCTACTCATGTGTCGAGTGGAGCCAGACCTTTAGTTCCGCCTGAGCATGTATGTATGTATGATTGCAAGAGCAGGCCGTGATGAAACACTCACATACACACACACACACACACACACACACACACACACACACACACACACACACACACACACAACGGCTCAGTGTTGAAGGGGTTTTCCATACTGTTACAGGTCACACAGACTCACAATGGGAAAGTGAGTTCACAATAAGGCTTTCTACTACTGTAATGTCCAAACATTTGACAGGGATCTGGCATTTTCAAAATGTCAGTCCTCCTCCATCCAAGGAAATGCTTGAGTTAGTCCTGATCATTATATATTTTTTTCCTAACTTCTAATCATTGTAAGTTACATAATGTTGGCTGCAAATACTTTTGTTTAGAGCCCAAGAAGGATACTTCTGAATTTACGTGTTTGAAACTTTTGAATTGTAGTGATAGATTCAGAAGCAATAATATCAAATTAATATTATAAAAGCTCTAAGAGAGTATCTGGTCTCTCTCTCTCTTTTTTTTTTTTTTTTTTTGCAGAGACGTGGATGTTGTCTTTCAGCACGTGGCTCTCTGTTCTAGTTGGTTCCTGTCGCACTGTGTGCGTGTGTATGTGTGTATGTTTTCATGCTCAATAAAAGCTCAAAGGAAACACCAGAAACTCCTCTCATTGTTATTAAGGTAAAGGAATCTCAGTGGGAATATCAGCTTTAAACTAACATCCTCTCTCTCTCTCTCTCATACACACACACACACACACACACGAGAATACACAAACACAGCCACAGTCTCGCTTTATCACCTCGTTTTCATGTCCTGTGCGTCTTCAGTTAACTCACTTCTACTGATGATGTAAAAAGGAAAAAACAAGTAAAATTAAACACAAAGCTGTAAAATTATATAATAAAAACGAAACACACCCACACACACATACGGAGGTTGAGGATGCTGGTTTTCCTGCTCACTCACACCTTACGGGAGTCTGGCCATTTTACTGATTTTAATGAGTTTTAGGAAGTGGAAAATTGTCAGTGACTTTCTTACACATACATGCATTTTTGTTCTGAAGTGCAATTCCCAACCCAGAATCATATGTGGGTTTTGGATGGAAAAGTATTCTGATTAGTTCAGCATTAAAATCATTCCTTGTGCAAACCTCTAATTGTAACTGTAAGTTTAAAGCTTTGTTCAGACTGCACACTGATCCAATTTGGTTGTCAAATCCCTTTCTGCACTGAAAAAAATGATTCGATGAATTTAATAAAAAACTTTATCGTAAGTGGTTGCACACAATTGATTTTAGCTACATTTAAACAAATGCATTAAGTTGAACTTAATCAATTTTAGTTCAACTTAATGCATTTGTTTAAATGTAGCTAAAATCAATTGTGTGCAACCACTTACGATAAAAAAATGTATTAAATTCAACTAATCATTTTTTTCAGTGTGTCAACATAGTAATTTTCTTATAAACATCTGATTAGTTATAAAATCTGATTCATTTGTTCAGAAAGTTTATAGTGAATCATAGTGTTTTTAAACTAACAAGCATGATTTCTAGTATGATATTGTCAGGTTAGACGCCATATTGAATTTAACACGGATGAAAACGAGGCTGTGAGGGATAGACTTACAGTCTTTACAATGGCACGCACTGTATAAAGATTCTAGATTATGTACATTTTGAAACTCACAACTTTTAAAGTTGTCTACTGAAAAAACTTGACTACTTTTGGAAAGATGTTTCATCCGCTGATCAATGTATGTTGTTAAATATGAATTAACCGATGAGTTTAACGCACATCTGTACACCATATATTGTTCTATCCCTCAAAGCCTCATTTTCATTCCTGTCAGAACTTAAATATGGCGCTAAAATGATTAAAGCTACACTGTGTAGGATTTTCTCCCATCTAGTGGTGAAATTGTTTATGACTACCAACTGAATATTACTTTCAGCCCCTCCCATTCCGAGGGCGTTTAACTCCTACGGTGGCAGATTCTGCGCTTACGAGAATACTTGATTAGTTGGTAGAAGTAATTACACATTAATGAGCACATCATTTTGAAAGAACAAAGTGTTTTTTGCTAAGAATCAACTTAAAAAATTACACAGTGTAGCTTTAAGGTCCATAGCTCCAAATGAAGACATAGCAGAGAGAACCTTTTCTCGAAGCAACATTTTTTTTTTCAGAATAAAAAATAAAATTGTTAGGCAAAAGTTAGTCACACTAATAATGTATTTAAGAAATAAAGCTGTAATTGTGAGATATAAAGTCAGAACCTTGTTTTACCTTTTATTAAACTCTCAGGTTGGAAAAAACTTTCATTCTTTCTCTGTTTGATATAATTAAATAACAAATAAAGCTACATTGTGAGATATCAAATCTGAAATGGTTTAAATTGTTGTTGTTCACGTTTAATGTGAAATTATATGGAAATAAAATAAAGTATAAGTCACTATTGTGAATCAAAGGAAAATGCATTAAATGTGTATATTTGGATGCAGCAAAAATCTGACTTTTGAGGCCTTTTCTTGTCAGAACAAGCCTAACAACTCCAAACTAAACAGATACACAAGCCCACAGTTGAAGCGCTCATAAATTCTCAGTGTTTAGAACACACTGTCTAGATAAATAAACAGCGCAGAGGACTGTGAGCGATGTGAAAACGGCTCCCCTCCAGGTATCAGCTCCTGCTGTACAAACACAGCACACCCATCATTTAACATGCATCGCAACCATAAACGACACACCAAACTCTCAACTTCTTGATTCTATATGATCAGATCGTTTGATGTTTTGATAAACCGCCGGCTGATCGCCCTGACAAAGTTCACCTCTCATTATTTGGGCTTGAAAAGAAGCGAGGTCACTTCCCACACTGACCCCTTTCACCACAGATCCCCCCGCTCTAACAGTCGGGACATGTCGAGGTAGACGTTGCCCTCCGGTGTGAGTCTTCGTGTCAGAGCGCTCAAGTCTGTTTACACTCTAAAACATTCCATCTGCTTTATTCCCTCCAGCTGGAGCTAAACCAGGATCAGTTATAAAATAAATAAATGCCCACAGTATCCAAACAGCTCGCCACATCAAAACCCTGGAGGTGAGAGGTGGCGCTCCGCCTCATTTCCTCTGTGTATTCCGAGGCTTTTCTGAGAGGCAGGATTTGGGGGGAAATAGGGTCGGTGGTCGCTCATCTCTTGTCTCCTTGATCCCATTCCTGTCCTCAATCCCACATCCCAAAGGAATTCTACTAATCAAAATTCCAAAAGAGGGGGCTGTCTTTGTGCAAAAGTGTGTGTGCTTGGGAAGTAAAGGTAAAGCATACGACTCTTATGTTACACTGTGTGAAGTGATCAGAGGTGTCTGTTGGTCTGCGAGACTGCAGAGATTATTTCCCATCATCATCCCATCTATTGTGATGTGATAATCACATACTGTACGTCGTCTGATCCACCATTAAATGGTTCTTCTTTTAAAATGAATCCGGACTGGACCAATTGAATCAGAGAGAGTGAGTGGTTCCAGCTGACACACTGAACAGAAAACGATAATTTTTGGACATGTTCGACTCGATAGGCAGAGTTAGCAAATCAGTAATGGGAACCAACTTTTTTAGAGAACCGATGAGCTAACCGATAAAAATGAGTGGAAAGGAAGTTACTTTATTAGCCAAATAGCAGAAAAGTTACAAAAAATTTTCAGCATACTGGTTTTAATATATGGCTGACTTTTTATTAAAATGTACAAAACTTTTCAGAAATTTTTCAGCAGAATAGCGGAAATGTTACAAGTCATAATTCAGCCAAATAGCAGAAAAAAATGTCTTCAACAAACTGTTTTTAATAAATGGCTTTTCAATAAAACATACACTATACGTTTTACACACAATATTTAAATATACATACATATTTTTCAGTACATTTTTGTAATGTAAATATAAATGTGTATTATAGGTTTTCAAGGACCTAATTATAACTAAGATATTTTTAACACTTTTTATTTTTTACTTAACTTTTTATGAGTACAATCATAAGTTCAACAAACTGAACAGGGATGCATTAATGCCCTTATTAATATTTAATATGTGCCAACATGTGACTTTACTGAACGTTTTAACTATGGCATGATGTGCCACGGACCACATGATACGTAAAGAACTGCTGAGTCAGTTTATTAAATCGATTCATTAAAATAACTGTTCAAAACAACCGATTTGCATCTGAGTCAAATTAGCAAGCCTTATAAGCGCCTCCGAAACGAGCTGTATTGTGCCGTAGGCGCACACACACACACACACACACACACACACACACACACACACACCAGATCATGTTGTATGCCGTTTAATTTCCCTGTAGTATTTCTGTTCCCAGATGGACTTGAGCTTGTGAATCACATTACATAATGATATGCTGTGAAAAGCCTGTTACCAAAGGAGTTTGTCTCATTTGCTCAATGGGATGGCCCCATTACTGCACACTATTAGCTAAAAACAGGTTAGGTTAGACCAGGGCGGAGTACCAATAATTATGCAAGCTTCTCCATAGTTTTGCCAACACTAATGAGGTCTTTTATCTGAAATTAGCGATTTTAATCATTTGAGCTGTGGGTGCATTGAAACACTGAGGTAAACTGAAGGCCTGTGTGCATGCGTCCATTCTAGCAGAGAATTAATCAAGTCCAGAGGGTAAACTTATCCAGGAGACCAAATAGATCCCTGCATACACAACTGTTTTTCCAGTTGCAGACTAATTGACTTGATTTCTTGAAGTCCATTTGTGATGAATTGGTAAATTGTAACAAAGACCAGATTGTCAGCGGAGGAAATGCTCAAACATCAAACAATGAATAACTGCACATTTCCTTTTTGCCAAATCGTTCTTCCATTACACTAAAGCAAATGCACCTTTTTTCCCCTAAAATGTTGGAAGTGTGTGTGTCCTGGTCTAATTTGTTTGCTTTTTTGTTTGTGGTTCACATTAATTGCTGCGAGTTCCCTCTAGGGAGAGTTGTGTTCGGTGCGACTCAAACGCAGAGGAAACACTGGTAGCCCTCAAAAAAAAGAGTTAAATAAACAAGTCGGAGTAAAATTATTTGCAGGTGTAAGCTGGGAGACCGAGCCGAGAGTGGTTTCCTCTGCTTTACAACAGATCGGTGTACTGTGCTATGAACGGACACTTATGTAATTGCTTCAGCTGTTGCTGAGACTCATGTATGTTCAGTGAGAATACAGATTTCACTGCAGGAAAACTGGGAGCTTTTGTCATCTAATTCCTTCCTAAACTGCAAGGCGCCATGGAGACAAGCCAGATTTAGTCATCATTAGAGCGTTAATAACCTGCCATCAACCTTCTATCAGCGTTGCCTGACCCCAGCTGACCTCCTGTGACCTGCTAGCCATTTCCTGTGCCTGTGGGCACTTCATCCTTTCGGGAGATGTGACGAGTCACAGGTTACGGGGCGGAAGAAAGAAAACAGACGAGGAACTCCGATTAGAAACAATAATTTAGACAACCAGCATTTGTGGACTGTTTGTTTGAGTGCGCATCAGATGCAGAGTAAGTGGAGGATACAGCTGCGTACGAGACTGCATTAGTGAGTGATAGCGCATCTGAATGCTGAAAGCTCTTGTGTTCGGAATTGAATTGTCGTATTATATTGTGCCATCGCGTTCCCCAAGAGCTTCACTCTGTGTGGGAAACCAAAATACAAGTCTGTGTGTGTTTGAGAGGGAGAGTTCAAGATCGGAATGGCCAACAAATGCCTTTCATGTCACTGCGGCGAAGGCCGTGGTTAGAGAAGTGCAGGGTTGAGATGCGGCTGTGCTTTGCAGAAACTGTTGGATATTTATTATACGGTAGAGCTACAGACCACACTGGAAATCTGGGACCTAAAATGTAATTTAAAACTGGAAATAAATGAAGTTTTTGGATTCTGATAAAAACAATGACACATTTTTAAAAATGATAAAAAGTTTGGGGTCAGTAAGGTTTTTTATCTTTTAAAAAATGTATTATTCCGCAAGGACGCTTTAAATTGATACAAAGTGAAAGTAACGATTTTTTACATTGTAACAAAATAATTTTAAATAAATGCTGTTCTTTTGAATTTTCTATTCATCTGAATATTATGGTTTCCAAAAAACAAAAACAAAAACAAGCAGGAGAACAATATTCAACATTGATAATATTAGGAAATGTTTCTTAAACACCAAATCATCATATTAGAATGATTTCTGAAGGATCATGTGACACTGAAGACTGGAGTAATGATGCTGGAAACTCAGCTTTGCCATCACAGGAATAAACTACATTTTAAAACTATTTTAAAATATTCAAACAGAAAATAGCTATTTTAAATTGTAATAATATTTCACAACATTACAGTTTTTACTGTAGTTTTGATCAACTAAATGCAGCCTTGGTGAGCAATGGAGACTTCTTTCAAAAATCGAATGACCCCAACATTTTTAGCGGTACTGTACATGTACAAAAATTAGAAAAACTAAAGAAAAATACACTTTCTATCTTTATGCTTTAAGTGTGTGTGTGTGTGTGTGTGTGTGTGTGTGTTTTAGACATGCATATGAATCAATAAAGGCATGGTGTTAGTTTGATTTTAAACGCACCAGCAGCAGTTTTTGCAGTCAGATGCTGAGATCAATAAATTGGCAGACGTGCTCACTAACATTCGATTAGTGAATTGATCAGGAGCTTGTGTGTGCCATAGATCTTCTGTTAGTAATCAATCAGTATTTTAACATGGTGTCCCATCATCAATATCACTACAGAAGCTCTTCAATAAGTGTAGCAGTGCGAAACCTGTCCTCTGTCTGTTGCCATAATATTTACATAAGAAAGTTCTCAACATTACAGCTGCTGTGGATATCCTTCATCGGGCTACTATACTTACAATAATAATCCATTTTTATCTAGCAGCCAACTGTTTCGGATATTGCAACACAAATCCATAAGTAAACGTCATTCTAACAACTTTGCACCATCAAATGTCACACTTGCACCATATTAAAACATCATTAAAACATCATTCTGAGGCTGCATTCAACTGTAACACGCACCATATTTCATGGCTGCAGAAGACTTCAGCATTTCTTCATTCATATAGAACAGAAATTTTCAACGTTTTTGATGCCAGTGAGTAAGAACCCCCAAATATGATAATACGTGTGCCCCTTTTCTAAAATATAAATTCAGCTATACACATAAGACCCATTTACTGTATACTGTGTGAGGAAATTAGTTAGCAACATTATAAAGACTACAATGTAAAATAAAATAAATAAATCCATTTATTAAACATTATTATTGTTTCTTAATTAATTAATTAATACATTATTATTATTATTATTATTATTATAACAACCATACAATTTGTCTGGAGTCTTGAACTGGAGTTTGCAGAAACATTCATAGATTTTTTTTATTTTTATTATTAATAATAATAATAATACATTTAGATCAAGAAAGTAATAAAAATTCAAAATTAATAGTAACAAAATACATTATTTTTCTCTGTTGAAAACACCTGACACATTACTTTTATGTATTTTTTTTTTTAATAGTATAATTAGTATTAGTATCATTTATTAGTATATGTATAATATAAAAACTACTTCCTTGTTTAAACAGTGTCAAGGGTTATGTCTTATTTAGTTGTGTTTTTGTTCATGTTTACCCTTTCAGTTTAGTCTTTATTGTGCCCTAGTTAGTTTCCTTAGTTTCTGATTATGTTCACCTGTTTTTCATTCAGTTCTCTTGTAAACTGTGGCTGAATCTGAAATCGCCCCCTATACCCTCATAGGGCGTTATTCAAGGGGACATCCATTTTTAGTGGTGTCTGAAACCATAGTGGACGTTATTAAGTGCACTCATTCAATCCCACATTGCACCGCAATAACGAGTGTACATTCAATGAACACTTAATGACCGTCCAAATTCGCTCCCTTGTTTACATTCACTCCTTTATGTGAACTGTATCATTGGACTAATGTAGGGAATAGGGATTGAGGGCTTAGGGGGGGCGATTCGGATTCAGCCTCTGTGTGTATAGACATACTCCCTGTTCTGTTCAGACCCTTGTCAGTTTGCGTTTTTGAGTTAAGTGGGGTTAGTAAATATTCTCTGTATTTATTAAAATTATCTCGGTTGATTTTCTGCATCTTCTGAACACCAGCATATAAGTGACAAACAGATGATAAAGTCCAAATTTTACGAGACGAGGCGCGAATGTCATAATTATCACATTTTGCTGGTGTAGGATAAAAGTTGCAACAGTGACGTTTCCCTCATGAAAAACCGCCTAGTTTACATCAAAAGAAAAAAATACACACATACTGTGCACAGGAATACATGTTACTCAACAGGAGTGAGTCATCATAACACCGCTGGCCTGGCCCGGCTTGAAAAGACCTTCTCAAACTCAACTCTCGGCTCTATGCGGTTTGGTGCGACAGGATAATTAGAAGCTTGAGCAAATGAGCTCTTTTCTAATTCGGCTCTTACAGACAGACAGGACTGTTATCAGCCTTGTACTTATTCACCATTACATGATCCAGGCTGCTGACAGAATGGAACAGAAGTCAGTGGGAAGAGACAAACGGAGAGGCTGGTGAAAGCTGTTTAAAGAGTAAGTACAGCCATGGGATGTAGTGTCCCGTCTAAGACAAATGAGTGTGTTTGCTGTGAAACTATACTCTGTATATGTGCACAGTGACATTTACAACATATAAAATTTGCTTTTAGTGCTCATCTATTTGATACAATCACCACCACAAGTTCAAGTAAAAAGGATCTGATTACAGCAATGCTTGGCTCGTGTAATGAAAGCTTTCATCAGTCCTTAACTACAAGAAACACCATCAACTCTCCATAAACCACTGACTCTTTGACTCTGAGTCTCCTTCTAATAGAATCAGTTCAGTGTCCTACTTTACACGGTGTCTGAAAACTTGACAAGAAAATGCGGCTGGTTGTCGGAAAATGTAAAATATCACGTATAGTGCTTCGTAAACAAGAGCCAGCAACCCGTGCGGTGTACAGAGGATGACTTCAGATGGAAATTTCACGGGGATAAACATCTCAAAAACACTATTACCTCATTCATGCGACATGGAAGATTGGTTTTGGAAAGTTTAGTTTGCGGCCTTTAAAAAGGAATCGAGTAAATACAACCAGTCGGATCAGTTCAAATTAATTCAATGAATGCAATTTTGACAGCAAACTAAATGTGCTACACTGTAAACCCAGATTTTGTTTCTAATTAAACTTACGAGTAATCATTACTTATTATTTTATGTTTAATAAAAACCTGCTATCATTACTAAACAACATTAGTTGTTTGCACTATTTAGCTGAAAGATTCATTGCACTAATCATGTTAAGCTGAGATAACTCGCTATGTTAAGCTTCTGTAAGGGAGGGGCGTGGCCTATTTAAACAGGTGACAGTGCGTAGAGTGCGCCATTTAAAGTTTGAACCGAAGAGTTGAACATTACCGGTAGGGATGGGGCCGATCCGATCCAGTATCGGTATCGGGACCCGATACCAGTGTATTTCACGTATCGGATTTTCCCGATCCAACCTGCGGAGATATCCGATATCCATGAGTCATGTCTGCGCTTTAACGTTGTCTGCTGAAATCCAAAAGCGAATCCCGCCGGCGAGTCTGCTAGCTGGCTGCAAACTGCGGAATGGATTTCCTGAACGGAGGCGCGGCTCAATGAGACAGAGTTATGAGAGAAATCCGTTCCGCAGTTTGCAGCTAGCCAACATGTCCGCTTTGTGTAAATACTTCACACTGGAAACACCGCAGAGCAAGACAGCTAAATGCTATGTTTGCAAAGCCGTGATTCAGAGCTCTTTAAAGCTCCCTCGCGTCGTACAACACAACGAACGCAATCAAACATGTTAAAAAGCACCACGTTACTGTGCGTTCACACCAAACGCGAATAGCGCGTCAAATTCGTGTCTAGTTGGACGCTTGAATATTTTGAATCCATTCGCGCGTCCAGTACGAAATTGACGCGCGTCTGAGGTGAAATCCGCTTGTCTGTTTGCAAGATGCTGATGTTGATCGAGCATTCATCGAGAGAGTTACTGCATCGGAGCGAGGATCTTCCTTCAGATAGTGTGTGTGTAAGATGTTTGCACTTTTCTTATATTTCAAGACTCAAGTATTTGACATTTTGTGAATGTAGGCTAATAAATATTGACATTACAATCAATTTGAAACCCTTAAAGTTGCATATTTGGTTTCATACTGGGATTTTTCCTGTTAACAGGATTTCCTTTTTTTTTTACTGCATTTTCTGAACTTACATCAAGTTGCCTTTTGAGACATGCATGCATAGGCCTTCATACATACATACATACATACATATATGCATGCATATCATACTTGCATGTTGAGAGAAGTTTATTTCAGCAACATAAAATAAACAATAATGATAACAAAAATATTAAAGCAAACAGTTCTGGTATCGGAATAGAATCGGTATTGGCCGATATCTGAATTCAGGTATCGGGATCGGATCGGAAGTGAAAAAATGTGGATCGGTGCATCCCTAATTACCGGCTTAATTTATTACTAAACAGACTGACTTTATTTCTGTCAGACGTCTACAAAAGATCTTGTTGAGAATCAACAGAGGTTTAGATGGTGATTATTTATTGTTTTATTTGTAGTCACCATGATGGTGAAAGGTGTTGGCTTTAGTTGGGCTCTTGCCTTTGACATTTAAACATTATATTTTCTCTGGTTGCTTTAACTGTGAATTTAAAAGGCACAATAGTTATAGCAAAAAGCCAAGAGTAAAGTGATTAATTGTCTATAACTGCCTGTTGATGATGTTATCAATAGAGATTGTAAGTCACTAAAGTCAGTAGCACTTGACTTTTCCTGTGATTTTACAGCAGGAAATCCAACAGAATTGTACATGTATATGAATCTCATCAATGGTGACACTTGCAATGCATGCTGGGTACCCAATAGTAAACCTATTATCCTAAACCATGTAAATACAACTCAACATGTTTAGTTTCTGCTTGTGTAAAAACTAAAGTGGTATAAGGCAACGGGTTTCCTCGCGATTTGCGAGTAAAGTCAACTAATTCGGGTTAAGAGTGTATATTAAAATAAAAAACAGCCATCTGTTTTAAAATGAATCCAGTCATTCCTGCCAATCCAGTCAATCCAAGGGATTGCACTTTTGCTTGGATCAAATAATTTTCAGTTCCTTTTTAAGGAGGAAGAAAAAAAATGTATATATGTTATTTGTGATATATAATAGCTAAATACATTGATGTCTATCATGTGACCGTTTTTTAAGATGTGGTGTATAGTAGTTTATCTGAGCTGGCAGCCAAAAGGTTAAAACATTACAAAACATAAACAATCACTATTGTCATAGAACAAATACTTCACCAAAATATTACAATTCTAAATCCCAAAATTGTTTACTCACCCTCTTTTGAAATATGGTGCTATAGGAGAAGAGAAATTGCCCATCCAGATAAAATACATATAAAGACATTAAAACAAAAGTTCAGAAAACACTCACATATGGTGTTACGGCCCTTGCCATAACACAAAAGAGGGTTAACATGGAAGGCTCGGTCCAACAGGGTTTTTATTAACAAACAATAATCATAACATAGGCTACAATTTGGGAGAAAAGGAATAGGGAAACAGAAACAAGGAAAACGAGCGCCAATAGTGCTTTGGATCTTTTTGTTTCATACTGAACTAAACAGTGCAAATATGGAGGTTTTTGTCTCTCCCTAAAAGCCCAGATGTATTTTTATCCAATAAAAAAAATATATATATATATATATATATATATATATTTCTACATATTGAATAAATGTTTAGTATTTCACTGAACTACTAATTATATTTTAAAAAAATATATAAAAAAATAAATTATATGAATAGCTGATCTTATTTATTTTGATAAAATTTATTTTATTATTGTTATATTACTTATTTTATATAAATGTGTTTATTATTATTTTTAATCTTAAATCCCAAGAATCTATCTTTTTAGTCAGTTTTCAGTTGATGAATGAACAAAGCTTTGTAGTGCACCTCCCATCACAATAGGCTTTGTGCTTTGTTACTTCCGATATAAAAACAAAGTCGCAGCTTTCAAATTCTGTCAATTTTATTACAAAATCAAAACAATAAATACAGTTTTGGTGCTGTTTAATGAAGCGTGACAGATCGCTGTAGCGCCTCAGTTCAAGCAAAGCAACAGAACCGACCATGTCGTTTGCTTTACCACAAGCTACAGCACAAAAAACATGAATGAACATCAGAAGGTATGTTAAAAAATACAGTACAACTTACCGAAATCCACATCATGTCACTTATGATCGCTAAATCAGTTCAACCTAGGAAAGACAGCTTGTATCGAATTGCAAGCTTGAGAATCGAAATTGAATCGAATTGTGAAATTTGTGTCAATGCCCAGCCCAATTATCATGTCTCTTCATGACGTATGTCTCGGCGGAGGGTGGGACTAAATATCACAACTGACTGCAAACTGGCACTCCGACACCCAGCTTCTTACGATCCAATCTATTCCCATGGACAAAATCAAGTCCTACCCCACATTTTTTGTCATTCCAGAAGCCGTTTCACTCTAATATACGTCACAATAGGGAAGAAAAGACTATCGGAACTTCCGTTTCATGCCGACTTTACAGTTCAAGAAAATTCACTGTTAAAAAATGTTCAATAAATGCATTATTAATGGTGGTAATTGTGATGTCAATATTAACCAACATAAACATGATTAGTTAGAAGCAGTCCAGACAGTCATCCTCCATCACAAGCTTCATGTTCTCTTATTGGTGAACAGTTGTTACGGGAATTGATGCATAAGCTGTTAACACTTTATCTTTCTAATATATTCCAAACTGCTGACACCACATTCACACACGCGCACACAAACACACTTATACATGCATGAACGGGCACATATTTATTCACGCACGCACACATGGACAGGCTGAGGCATTTGGGCCAAAATGAGTCAATAGGTGAATGCATAATTGAATAAATGAATAAATGTGTGCTAATGAAGGTAACGTTGTATTGATGTGAGACTCATGGGAAATCAGATGGCTTGTTAAGGACGCTTTAATTGTTGTCAGATTTCAAACAACGTTCATGCAACGCTGTCAGCAGTTTCACCGGTCACTCTTGCATCGCCTTGACATGACAACACTGGAAGGTTCTTGGGGGTCCCGACCCGCGACCCTTTACCCTACGGCTCCTGGGTGTTGTTGACATTGCCTGGTGAACCACTGAGGGAGAGCAAGAGAGAAAGAAAGAGAAGTGTCCTCAGAGGGAAACACTGTGAATGAATAAGGAGTAGATCAAAGCTGAAGATAAGCGCAGAGGTCACGACCCCTGCTGGGTCGGCTGTCAGGAGGTGTAAAGGATACAGGATATGCTGTGTAACACAGGTAATGTTCAGCCACACACACACACTTCTATTAACGACTCATCTGTCTCTGGAATATGTGCGCACCGGAAGATCCCGCCATGAACACACACTCACGCATTGATTTATTATCGTGACACTGACGCGCTGAGGGAAGCGTTTAATTCTGATGGATGGAAAAACGCAGGGAGCAAACTGCTTGAAAAAATGGATGTGTGTAAACAAAAGGAAGGCATCTCCTGCTTCACGGACAGGAGAGAGGTCAGTCGTCCTTCCCAACAGATGTTGTGATTTCCCCTGATAATGCACAGCAAGTTCAGTTCAATGGACAAGTGATTCAACTGTTGTAGTTAACGTTAAGGACAAAGGAAATCTATTTTAGCAAACTTTGTCTTCACTACACAGTTTTTTGTCCAACCAGATCCTGGAATGAGAATGTCCCTCCCACTAACAGCAACTGCAACTGACTAGCAAGTAGCAAATCATGTGCCAAGTCCTCTTGGGAAGTTCCTAAAAGTTTGGAAATCATAATTATGACATAATGAAGTGATTTTGGTCTAAATAAAATTGACTTTTTTACGGAGCCCCTAAAGAGACATGGTGATAGGGGAAAAAATGAGGTGGAGAAGAAAATGCTTTTGCATTTGCTCACAAAACTTGTGATTTAAATAATATGAGGATGGAGGGGAAACTATATTTCAAGCAAATGCAAATGCAAAATAACCATCTCCTTCCATCTCATATTTTTTTCCATCACCATGTCCCCTTAGGGGCTCCTTACTTTTTTATTTGCCAGAAAAATGTCACAAAAAGTGCAAAGGAGGAACATCAGGAATGAAATGTGTTCAAAATGAAGTCTCCTCAATGACCAGATAAATGAGTAGTGTTTTCTGCCAGGCTTTATCACTATTCTTCATCAACGGTACACAAAATGCATAAATTAAATTGTACCATAAAAATTCATAATTACAATTTAATTTGCTTCCACTATGATTTTAAAAAATGAAAAATGGCCAATTCAGAAGGTCAAGGCTTGAAGAAAATTCAGATTCCTACTAGAAATGAGGACTTTCAAGTACATTGAATTTGTAAATACAACCATTCTGACATTACTTGAATCAAACTTATGGCGTGTCAACTGTAAACTGCACTCATCAAGCCATTTCATAAGGTTTCAATATGTAGAATACTGTCCATTACAACAGCAAATTGAATTTACATTAATGTACTTGGAAGTCTATAGGGCAAGGCATTGTAGAGTGTTAAAAGCACAAACGTGAAACTTAACAAAATAACAAAAATATACAAATAATTATCATGATCAATGTATAAATTTATAATAATATTAGGACTTCTGTTCTTCTACAGACATAATGACGTGGATCTAATTTGCTCCTTGAAAATAGAGGACATTCCTATCCCTTTTTAGTATACTTGCAAGATTTAGATGAGTTTATCAGTTTTTACATGTTCACATTGGATATAACTATGTGACAAGGTGAGTACGCAATCGATAATGTACTTTTTTGTGGCTATACTATTGAAACCATGTGCATTTTAACGTTTATTCTGCTGCAATGCCTTTCCCCTTAGACCTGCACAGTAAATGCATTATTTTTTGCTTGTATGAAGGTCAAAGTGATGAAAATCAATAAAGCTTAGCTTATATCAAACCTGGAAAAAAATGTTATGAATAAAATCTGTCTGCCTTTTTCTATGGACCCCATTCAATGTGTGTGTTCACCTCTCAACATGTGTGAGTGCATATGTGATCCCTGAGAACAGGCTGGGAGTCTGGTCTTTCTCAACTAAAAGAATTAGCCCATCACACACACACACACACACATCTGCTGGTAATGAAGAGCTTGACTACACATAAATTGGACAAAGCTTGAAAGAAATTCCATGTCTTATGCAGAACACCTCTTTCGACTGAAGACACGTCTAGTCTTAACAAGGATTTTACAGGTCGTCTGCAAAAAAAAAACATGAACTGCACCCTCAGAAATCCTCAGGATCAGCCAGAAATTTCCAGCCATGGGACCAAAACACCAGCACACATAAACAAGGGAAGTGCATCATTAGTCTACCCAAATGAGTCTCAATGATGATGAACTAGACTTCTCAGATCCTTTGAGGAACTGCTTTCTGAGAGCCCTAGGACAAGAACATGAGTTATTGCAGAAGTGGACAATGAAAGAAAGACATTATTCAAACCTTTAAGGGACAGCTCATCCAAAAATCAAAATGGTTGTTTCAAACCCAGCTGACTACCTTTATTCTTCGAAACACAATACATTTTGTAAAATGCAATTGGCTGACGTTCCCCATACTTTCAAGTTTAAAAAGGACACGAAAGCAATGTAAAAGTGTCATAAAAGTAGTCTGTATTACTATATTCAAG
Organism: Vimba vimba; assembly: GCA_022828995.1. Taxonomy (NCBI): domain Eukaryota; kingdom Metazoa; phylum Chordata; class Actinopteri; order Cypriniformes; family Leuciscidae; genus Vimba; species Vimba vimba. The sequence continues at coordinate 4,446,156 of CM040832.1, read as the reverse complement.
AGTCTTCTGAAGCCATATGATAGCCCATAAGCCACATTTGATGTTATGGCATATAATTAAAAATTAAAAATGTATACAATTTCCAAGTCTAAATTTAATTATTTTAAATAAATTAAATTTATATTCAGTTCAGATAAAAAAAGATTATATGTAACATTGTTATTCAATTCTTAATGTTTGTAAAGATTAACTTAAGTTATTAAGAAAGTATAAGATGATGGCAAAGGTAAAATCTAAATGTAAAAATAGGGGAAATTAACAATTAAATAATCCATCGACTGATATCGATAAATGAAAAAAAATCCAACATCCGTTGATAATCCATAGAAAACTGATATAACATGTACCTTTATATTCACTGAAAAGATCTGTCTCAAATTTAAAAAAAAATAAATAAAACACGATTCGTTCTCAAATCAGATATTGCAATTTCTCTCCCTGACTCGCATGAATGTGTGAAAGAGAACTAAGGTGGAAGCCATCATTTTTGATAATGACTTAAATTTCATTTTTTTTCCTCACCCAAAGCTATTATATAACTTCAGATTATTTTAAATATAGCGCACAGAACTTTAATAGATTTGTGTGTCCTCATTTATTGTAAACTGAAGGGAAATGGAATGTTGCACAGAAGAAATAAAGTCATACAGGTTTATAATGGCAGAACTCTTGGGTGAAGTATCCCTTTAGATATGCCATTCAGTCTTGTTAACCAGTGGATGCACAGAGGACGAGACCAGCAGAAAGAGAAAGCGAGAAAAAGGAGGACAGAAAGCAGGACGTATCCCAGACCAACAGGACGGAAATCAAAGCTGTGCTGCCTCCTCCCCCTCATGAGACACACCAGTTCAAACTCATCAATCAACCCTGGAGAAGGAGGGGCCAAAGCTCTCAACACCACATACACACACAAACACTTCAGATAACAGCAATAAACAAAGATAGCCCATATAAACAACTGTGAAATGATTAGAATAGCTGAGAAGGACACATTCCACATAATGACTGCATTGTGTGTCTACACAATTATCCATTTAAAACATCATTATATCTTCCTCAACCAACGTTTAGGACAGATTCAACTGGTTTCCTAGCCTAGAAATCTAGACGCACCCTAGCGGCAGCGCAGCCAGTGTCGTCTAGCAACTCTCCGTCGGCTTGCGAGCTGGAAAAACCAAACTCTAGTCAGGCCAATCACATCATGTATAGAGTCGGTGGGCGGGCTTAACATAATGACGGCAGAGTCGTGACGGTTTCCAACAGCGGTCTTTCCAATCGGCTTTGGCCGCGACTCTGGAGGACTTGGAGTTAAGCTTTTCTTTGAGAGAATTCTTAAAAAAGGAAGATGTGTTCTGATTGGTTGTAGCGCTATCCTATTGCGTGCAGAGGGAATTTGAAAGACAAGCGTTTATCCCGCCCCTCGGATTGAGCCCTGCCAATGGTGTGTTCCCAGACCCACCATCTTGATGTGGGTCTGGCTTGTCAGGCTACTGGTTTCCGGAATTCACAAACTGAAATGACTGAAACCAAACCCAAGGCAGCGACAAGCTGTATATAACACATCAAAACCATGTCCACACCTCAATTACCCATGATCATCTCTAAGTGCTCATATCAACAATCCAAAGCATTGTTCAGAGGGTCAACCCCTGACCTCTGACCCCTGTATTAACCCAGGAGATCTGGAGAAGGGTGAGGAGAGGGTGCTACTATATTGCGCTGTGTTTCCCATGAGAAAGCTCTGATTGGTTTAAGGCACTCTCCTCACACTAACACACACCATCTGTATGTTTCCGCCTTATGTTTGCTGGTCGGAACAATCCGGGTGGCGCAACCAAAGCGCCTTCACTGACTGGTTGTTCAGGTCTCTGACCTCTGACCTCCCACAACACCAACATCACGAGATCCTCTGTGCCAAAACTACTCACGAAAGAAATACAACCAGGCTTGACATTACAAATACACAGTCTCACACTGACATATCCCAGAGTATGTGAGCAGTGCAGAGGGAAAACCTTTTTCTCAAGTAGCGCTCCATGCGAACACAATTAGTTTAATTTTTAATTTTAACTAATTTTAATGTCAGTAAAGCATGAAAGTATTATGTATTTATTACTATTGTGCCCAACCATCTGTAATATTTTTTTAAAAAACAATATATTGAAATAGCTTGCCAGTGAAATAGGAAATAGAGAGCAAAAAATGGACAATCCGCAGTGGAGTGATTATATGTCCTCCGCCCACATACGTGTAACATGTATGTTCTGTTTTAGTTTTGTTTTCTGTCTGACTGCGTCTGAAAACTTAGACAGCTGACTTGATGCCTCGCTGCCCTATCAGGCAATGACTTTCCAGGCAGCGTTTGCATACGAAGGCATCTCACGAAACTACGAGGCATCTACGAGGCAGCGTAACGGTTTAATGATCTACTGCAAAGAGCGAGCTTTGGTGAAAACTATATAATTACTACAATAATAATTTCTCACTAGAAATGACCAAAAGTGGAAAACGTTGGTCAAAAACGTACATTTACACAGAACATTGTGTCCTTCGAAGGCAGTTTTATTTATTTATCAGTTTTCTTTTATTTATTTATCAGTTTTCGGATGTAGCCTCTGTTTTCTCTGTTCCCTGTACATATTAGCTCTAGTTCTAGTTCTTGCTATGGCTAATCTCTGATACTAGATTCTGTTCACCTGTGTTCATTTGTTCCTTGTGTTTAAGCCCTGAGTTTCATTCTGTTCCCTGGTCCGGTATGTTGGTCTATGGTCTATAATGTGGTTGCGTTTGGATTTTTGTACCCCTTATCTTCTGTGATCTACTGATTGTTCATTTTGGATTTATTAAAGACAGTGTTTTGTTCCTATTACTTCACTGTGTGCTTTATGACATCCACATCTCTACAACCAAAGTGACAATACTCTGACATAAAATGCATATCACGCAAAAAACACACAAAAAGTGCAGTACAAAAATGACTAATTATCAGTGTGTTTTGGATATATAGTGTCACATGATGTTAATTTGAGATGAAGCGGAATGTGTGTGCACACATAAGAATGCTTGTGTGTGTGTGTGTGTGTTTCACATTTCCGTCCTCTCCCCTGTCATCAGCTACAGAGACTCACAACTTCTCTTATTCAATTAAACTGAGTGCCAAAGGAAATGACAACATTTTTCAGTACTTTAGGAAGGAGAAAATTCCTGCTTAAATTAAATTATGCAAACATGTTGTATGTGGGTGTATATACTTAAAGGGCCTATATGCAACTTTTTCCCCAAAATAAACGTAACAATAGCCTTTTTATTTGACTATGTATGACTCAAACATCTCCTGATGAGCATACTGACACCTTGTCAGCTCACAGCGGGTGCACCTATAAGCCTGTATCCTATTTTTCCTATTTTCTGTCGGGTCGGATTTTTCGCGCGCTGTCTGCGGATGTGACGTCAAGCGCGTTCATGTTAAACGTTTCAGATCACTCTGCCACCACCGCTAGTCAGCAAACAAACTTAGTTTCTCAAACAATATATGTATTTGACTGTTCTTACCTCTGTAAACATAATGTAGACTTCTTTGCAGCGGATGACTTGTGAAGTGTGCACGTACGAGAGCGAGCAGAAAGGAAGAGCAGTTCCGTTTTTTGGCCACAGGTGTCAGTCGCGAGTTTAAATTTCAGAAAAAAGCATATAGCCCCTTTAAGCAAAAAAGCAAACTAAGATAAATAGGACAAAACTTATTTTTTTGTGACATCTGGGATGTGTTCAATTGGAAAATCGATCAATTCAATTTGATTCTGATTAACAAGATTCTAATTCAGTCGGGCATGCATGATGTTTAATTCAGAAACTGCTGTGATGGATTCAATGAGTTCATTCAGTGAAGGATTCGTAAGACTGATTCAGACATTCATCTTTCTTTGTGTTCATCTGATCACAACCAGCTCATCATTTTATTCTTGAACAGGACTGCACTGGTTGCACTATGTTTGTGATTCACTGATTCTGCATGTTTAAAAGAGTCATTAGCTATGTTTCCATTCAAAGTTGCGAACTTAACTTTCATGAGATATCCCAAAATGCACATAAAAGTACTTTGGATGGAAACATAGCTAGTAGTCAGTGATCAAACTATACTCTCTATGTTTTAATTCACTAACAATAACCTGTTTAGATGAGTCACATGTCTGTGAATCGGACTCATGCTCACACTGTATGTTATTGTGTGCAATATTGTGGTCAAATATGACTTATGTTGCTGTGTGACTGTAGTTTCAAGAGAAAGTGGGGCAGAAAAAGATCAATCTTGCGATATTAAAAATAGATTTTTATATAAAAGAGAGTTTTATCGTTTGTCTTCAAAACACAGAATATTATTGCAGAGTAAATAAGAATATTAAGAGTCAGTGGATGTAAATACAGAGAACACACATCCTCCTTTGTCAATTCCAAGGAATGGAATGCTATCATTATTGTATCTTGTCTGTTCATTGTGAAGAAAGATGGAGGGGGAAAGACAGAGTGACTGAAAGAAAGAGACTCATTAGATGCGGTTATACGCAGACACCAGTCAAAGTCACATGAGTCTCATATGAATCCATATTCGCCCCGAAGGCTGCGAGAACCTTTACGCACATGACAGGAACATCAGCACACTGCATCCTGCTTATCAGAGATCGAATTAGGGATGCATATTTCAGAAGTGAGATGCTTTTTTAAAGATCCAGGAAAACCACAAGTGTGTGTGCTGCATGTGGCCTCATTTTTGCCCTTTTTCCGGTTTCTTTCCTTACATAGAGCTATATGGAGTGTGTCCCAACCACGTTCAGATCCGGTCGGAACGGTTCCACGGCCAAACTGATTGAAACGGAGGAAAACACCTCTAGCACAGGAAGCAGCAGTTGCATGGAACAAACACACACTTCCTGTCCTGGGGAGACACACATCCACTCACAAACATTAATCATAATGTGCCGGCACAATGCCATGACATCATTTACAAGGTTTGAAAGAACGGTCCTGTTTGTGTGTGCATATTTTTGTGTGATTAAGACACAAGGTCTAAGAGGTTTCATTGTAGTGTGTGTATGGGTGTGTTTGTGTATGATATGAGTCGCAAGCATATAGTCTCTCATCCTGTCTAGCGAGAGCCCTGCAATGCTGCTTTTTCTGTGCTCACTAATTAAAACACTTTGCAGCTCAATTAGTCCTCTCTTTCCTTCAGCCCTCATGCCGACAGACAGAAAACCCTCATTTACCCCAATAGCACCGTGATCCAGACCTCTTTCAACATATACATACCGTTACAGTGAGGAATGAGCCACACACACACACTGTACATGACACAGGAAAAGCTCAGGCACTGCGACATGGAAAGAGGGCATTTATTGCTGTGGAGTCAGAAATCATATGCTACCGCTCAAAAGTTTGAGGTCAGTACATTTTTTAAACACTTTTATTCAGCAAGGAAGCTTTAAATTGATCAAAAGTGACAGTAAAGACATTTATAATGCTAAAATACAACAATACACAAGAGGCCATATATTACAAAGATGTATCATTTTACCATGGTTAATGAGTGTTAATGGGTGCAACATGAAGAGGCATGATAAAATTAATAATAATAAAAAATGAAAATAAACAGAAATCTGCTAAAAGACTGTCAATTAAACATATTAAAGGGTTAGTTCACCCCAAAATTTAAATTATCCCATAATTTACTCACCTTCAAGCCATAGGTGTATATGACTTTCTTCTTTCAGCCAAACACAATATTAAAAATATCAATATATTAAAACGATATCCTGGCTCTTCCAAGCTTTATAATGGGCGTGAATGGGGCCCTAGATTTTGAAGCCAAAAAAAGCACATCCATCCATCATAAAAGTAATCCATACGGCTCATGCCACACCCGACGCATGAGTCATGACGCATGATGTAGGATGTAGGATGAAGGAGTAGCGTAAGCTTAGGTGAGAGTAGACGCCTCTCGCGGTTCAAACAAATAGAGCTGGGCAACAAACTCAAGCTCATCTTCTCTTATATCCAAATCCTCTGACATTTCTCTTTAAAAATTCTCGCTTTAGACTTCTAATTCGTGACCGGTGTTTTGCTTTGCTCTATCCTCTGCGCTTCGTGTTCGAACATCATGCGTCGGGTCAGAGGTCACTCTTCCGCCAGAACTAGACTCGCGTATGCCCGTTTCCGGAAGCCAGTGATTATAGCTTATAAAGTTATAAATATGCCATTCACTCTCATTATAAAGCTTGGAAGAGCCAGGATATCTTTTTAATATATTGATATTTTTAATATTGTGTTTGGCTGAAAGAAGAAAATCATATACACCTATGACTTGAAGGTGAGTAAATTATGGGATAATTTAATTTTTTGGGTGAACTAACCCTTTAATATGTTTAATTGGCAGTCTTAGTGTAATAATTTTTAGCAGATTTCTGTTTATTTTCATTTTTATTATTATTAATTTTATTAGGTGTTCATTTTATCATGCCTCTTCATGTTGCACCCATTAACACTCATTAACCATGGTAAAATCTTTGTAATATATGGCCTCTTGTGTATTGTTGTATTTTAGCATTATAAATGTCTTTACTGTCACTTTTGATCAATTTAAAGCTTCCTTGCTGAATAAAAGCATTTAAAAAAACTTACTGACCTCAAACTTTTGAGCGGTAGCATATGATTTCTGACTTATTTAAAGTCCAACTCCACAGCAATAAATGCCCTCTTTCCATGTCGCAGTGCCTGAGCTTCTCCTGTGTCATGTACAGGGCTCATTCCTCAAATATCAAATGTGGCTCAAATATCATTCCCAGGATATTTTTTAATATAACTCTGATAGTGTTTGGCTGAAAGAAGAAAGTCATATACACCTAGGATGGTTTGAGGGTGAGTAAGGTATGGGATAATTTTCATTTTTTGGATGAACTAACCCTTTAGTCAACAGTGCTAAACTTGAGCATTTACAGAGAGCAGGCAGAGACATTAGCCGCTCTTACCCCGTTGGGCCAAATTGTTCTCATTGCTTAACCATTCTATTCTATGATCAGATATTTCTTTTAATTATTATAAAGTATTATTAACTTGTGTTAACTTCGTTCAAATAGGCCTTTATCGCATCACAATAGAACGCTGGAAGTAGCCGCGAAACCCGCGTCTTCCGGTCATTGCGTTCACCATGGCTGCCTGTTAACTATCACTGGACTACTTCACTCTCGCATCTCCCAAAAGTTTTTTTTTTTTTTTAGTTTTCTTGATTCCATTTTAATGGTTTAGTTAAATTGTTATAACCAATTATTTAAAATGTAATAATTTAAGCTAAACTTTCTTTGATGGGTTGCCATGTAGACCTTTGGCGGGTTGCCGTGCCGTCTCTCTGTGTTTTATGATATGACGATATGATTGATTGATGGCTGTGTTGATGAAGTGCATTAATGTCCTCATATAGGCTGAAAACATCGCGAGCGTCATGCGTGCCTCAGTGTGTGTGTGGTAAATGAAACAGCGCGTCTGTGCCATTCATTCAGACACACAGAACATGCATGATTCCTATTTAAATAGTCTTTATGCAGTTTAATATTGACAGACACTGGTCTATATTGCAATTTTATTTAAAGGAGAACTCCGGTCAATTTTAACATTGAGCTCATTTTTTTGTAAATTTGGAGTGCTGTCAGTACAGAAAACAACAACAAAAATCGGTGTTGCCTACACCATGTTATCCTCTTTTTAAATTTTGCACCCTGTTGACTTCAGTGGGGCAAGTTTTAAACCTGCTTTTAGCCTCTTAACATCCTTGATGTGTCATTACAAGTGCACAGCCAATGTGAGTGATTCCTTTAGAGTGAACACGGGTGAATCTGACTGCAGTAGATGTGAAAGATATGAATAAAAAGGGATGTTAATTCAGCCAGCGTACATACCTGTATTTACATCCTGTTTTCTGTCGAAGTCCATAGTAATCGATTGTCGAGTTCACGCACGTGATCATAGGTAACTAAACCTATGCGCGTGAACTCGACTGTCGACTATGGACTATGGACTTTGACCGAAAACAGGATGTAAATACAGGTATGTGCGCTGGCTGAATTAACATCACTTTTATTCATATCTTTCACATCTACTGCAGTCAGATTCACCGTGTTCACTCTGAAGGAATCACTCACATTGGCTGTGCACTTGTAATGACACATCAAGGATGTTAAGAGGCTAAAAGCAGGTTTAAAACTTGCCCCATTGAAGTCAACAGGGTGCAAATCTTAAAAAGAGGATAACACGGTGTAGGCAACACCGATTTTTGTCGTTGTTCTCTGTACTGACAGCACTCCAAATTTACAAAAAAATGAGCTCAGTGTTAAAATTGACCGGAGTTCTCCTTTAAGTTTACTGACCTACTTTTCACCTAAAGGTAACTAAGTAGCCACCGGAAGTGCGAGTACACTGCTTGGCGATTTCGAACGTTCCGAAACCAGGAAATGAGATAAAGGTCTATAGTGCGCTTGGTCAGCTACAGAGAAACTGGCAGCCAGGCAAGAGACAGGTGACCAATCCTGAGCGGCGACATCACTACATGCATTCTCCCAGCTTGGTTAGCCAACAGTGCTGAGAAATGTTTTTTGTCCATGACTTTCCCCTGGTAATCCCTGCAGATTCAGCATCACTCCAGTGCAGCTGCTGAGGCTAAAGATTCGCTCCACATATCTAAATAACTCCAAATAACTGTTATGGTATGGCTTCAAAGGAAACCCTCTTAATTCTGTCTCTTGTGAACTTTCCTTCTGTTTCTCTTTTTCTCCCTCTCTCTGGGTGGTTTAAAGAGGTTTAATCATGCTGATTGCCGTGATTATGACCATCTCCCATGGGTCTACTCTCTGGCCCTGGCCTCCACAGGAAGTCACACTGGCCACTGGCGATCCGTCTTCCTGTTCCTGCTCTTCTGCACACACACAGCCGACTGCCCCTGCATTCAGTAATACAACACACTTCCTCAAGCTTCCTATACTCACACACACTTCATCACCTCACTAAGAGAATGATTCATGAATCAAGGTTTAGGGTTTAAAGGCATGAGGCTGTACAGACTTGCTGATATTCAGTACAACTGCACAGTTTTTCTATACACAGGAAGTGTATATCGAGAAACTTGCATTTCAGACCAAATTCGATGAGTCAATGGATGTTCCTGTCCCTCATTTTCTAAAAAAAAAAAAAAAAGTTATAGTGAGGCACTTACTTGAGCTTACTGAACCCAGGACATTCCCTTAATTCAAAAATAGCACCAAAAGAAGCCAAAACATCAAGCTTTGCATTAATGTAATAAAGGTCAGGGATTATGAGAGTCAACCAGACCTCACTGTCAGACGGAAGCTCTCTCTCTCTCTCTCTCTCTCTCTCTCTCTCTCTCTCTCTCTCTCTCTCTCTCTCTCTCTCTCTCTCTCTCTCTCTCTCTCTCTCTCTCTCGCTCTCGCTCTCTCTCTCCACCCCCTTTCCTCTCTCTGATACCAGCTTATGCGAGGGTGGAAAGTTGGCTGGGTAAAGCTGGCAGCGAGACAGGAATGCACAGAATAGGCTGTGAATCCAACAGGAGGCTGTTTGAAGCTCACAAACATTCCTCACACACTCCGTGTGACCAGACGAGAGAAAGCCAATACTTGTCATCTGAGAGAGAGAGAGTCAGACTCGTTGAATGGCTACACAGTGAAAGATGAATAGGAGCAATAAGGAAATGACTTCAGTCCAGAGGAATGTCAGATTTAATTGATTTTAGGATCACATGGTTATGAAGTAGGGGGGTCAGAATCAAGATGAAGGCTCTGCCGAGGGCGATCGATGACCCCGGGGAGGTCAAAGGTCACCGGCTCAGTGCTACCGCTGTCCCTCTGCACACAAAGCTCAGAGTTAAGAAGAGGGCCGAGGCTGACACATGAGTCAGGCTAATATTTGTCTCCAGTATGTGTACATTGGCCTGTCTGTTTGGACTGTGGTTTTGATTGGAATGGTCTTTGTGTGTTTAATGTAAAACAGGTCAATTTGGTTTTATTTCTCTTTCAGTTATTAGCTTGGTAAGGTCATGTTTTCACTTGTAAAGGTTGGGTCACATTAGTGAAATTCTGGCTTCTGCTGGCAAAAACTGTAGCAATGCATGAAGCACAGCTCGCAGATAAGTCGCTTTCAAACCAAGCAACTTTCTGTTGGTCGACACAGTGAATTCACTGTGAAATCTGTGTTTCTGGGAATATTTTCTCCCTCATGTGAGACTCCTGATTGCACAGATTCCTCTTCAAATGAATTGATTTCGCCTGTGTAATTTCAGAGAGAAATGGTGAATGTGACTAGCCTGGAAATCCAGACCTAACTCTGAAAGATTAATGGTCTGGCGTTGACTAATGAAGATCGGCCAGCTCGAGGGGCGGCACCAAGCATGCATTTGAAACTCTCACTGCACTCAACTGGATAACACTACGACCAATCACAACAATAAACCCCATACGCTTAGCTACCAGCGGAGCTAACTGGTAGATTAGACTCTTACCGTATCCGGTCGGCAAAACAGCAAAAACGTCCTTCTTGCAAAGGAACGATTCGAGCGACATCTTCTGTTCCTGTTTTAGATAAAAAGCCAAGTCTAACTCGTTCATTGTAGCGGCCAAAGCCGTTTCAAACAACTGGTGTTCATCCATAGCCTTCTTGCAATGTTTACTAATGACTTCGACGTCACAGCGCTGTCATCATCTCGCCTCTGGCCCGCCTATATCAGATAACCCGATGTGATTGGTGCAGCTCAGATCGAGGGGCATATTTAATGAGCATCATTACTGGACACCAGAGTAACTCGCTGAGCAAATTCAACTTGTGCTCTCGCGAGAACTCTGGATTACCAGGGTAGAATGTGACCACACCTTAAAGGGATTTTTTTCTATAATATCATAAAGTCAATGGCTACCAGCAACTGTATGGTGACCAGCATTCTTAAACATATCTTCTTTTGTGTTCAACAGAAGAAAGAAAATCATACAGGGTTGGAACAACGAGAGGATGAGTAAATGATAACAGAATTTTCCTTTTTGAACGAACTGACTAATTGTAAAGATTATTACAATATCTTTATCTTTTTAGACAATCAAAACTCAATTTACAAATAAGCAAAAATGGCTTCTAATAGCATTAAAGTTTAAACTATAACCACTTTAAGTAAACTTGTTGTCTAACACAAAAGTGGTCTTGGACTTTATACTGATACCTGTAAGTGGGGATGTAAGTTGCAGATGATGCAAAAGAAAACACTTTTGGAAATCAATTGTGCGAAAAAGACTTTCGAAGATAAAGCAAATAGTATTCGACTGGTCATGTGACTGGTTGCACCCATGATAATGTAGAAAATATATTTTGTATAAAATCTATTTTTTAAAGCCACTGATTTGACTGAAGTCTTCACCTGATGTTAAAAATTGTTAAAAAAGTTAAAAATGATTTTAGTCTTAAATGTTTACAAGGAAAAAATTATACTGCAGCTTTAATATTTAAAAATTATCCTGACATGTTTTGTTTATTTTTGGATTGCGTAATATACTGGAGTCTTTGCTGGAGTGTGTGTGTGTGTGTGTGTGTGTGTGTGTGTGTGTGTGTGTGTGTGTGTGTGTGTGTGGGTGGGTCAGTTTAAGCTGTTGACATAGGTCATCGGCAGTTCCTCATATCTGTCATCATCTATCTCCCCTGAGTCTGGGAGCTCAGCCTGTCCAGACAGATGGAGCGGCTTGTCATGTCTGGCAGGTTTCCTCACAACAGGTGAACCCAGTGGACTAAGCGCTGGAGAGTGTGCTGTTTTTTTTGTTTTTTTTCACACCAACACACACAAACACACAACATTGTGGAATAGCATGCATTTACAGTTTATCTTTTTCAGACTCTAATTATGTAGGTTTTTTTTCTTAGAGATTCATTCAAATCTTCAGAAAACCGGCTTGTGCATCACTGCCCATCCCTGCCAATGCAGCTCTTAATAATCAAGCGCTGACCTCGTTTTTGTGTGTGAAACAATTACCTAATTACTTGGTTGCATTTAAACAATATGGATATTTTAATTCATCCAGAACTTAACCAAGGCCATGCGCCATCCAGTCAGGTCAGGAGAACAAAGGGCTTCCTTTGCCATGTAGAAGAGGACACGGTCTGATCTTCATCCACATTCTAATGGCCAGTCAGTTCGTGTGTGTGTTGAGTGGAAAACGTCTTGGACACATTCCTGTCAATACCCTCATTTCACCCAATACATCAGAGACCTTGTCGTGACAACATTGGGGTGTCGTTTTGGAAGAGAAGAACACGATGACAACAACTGCACTTCATTGAGACACACACACACACACACACACACACACACACACACACACACACACACACGAGTCATGACTGTGCATGTTTTATGTGATTTGTTTTTATGACTCTGTCAAGGCAATTATTTTTGTCAATACACTTATTACACAATAAAGTGATTTATTCACTGAGAATTCATATTCAGGTAATGATTTAATATGATACATTTTAATAATAGCTATATAGAAAATTGCATTTGATAAAATGTCAAATAAAATTTCAGGGGGGGAAACAGTATATTATTTCCAATAAGAAAGAAAAAACACAAAAAAATTAAGACTGGAGTAATGGTTGCTGAAGATTTAGCTTTGCCATCACAGGAATAAATTACACTTTAGAATATAATAAAGGCAGGGTAAGGCGATTTGTTCAAGAAACATTTTTTGTTATGCTGCTTAAAAGTCTCTTCACATCCTGATGTAAATCTTAATCTGTGGAAGTCTCAGGACTATAAAATGTCGTCCAATCATTGCATTCGGGCCGAATGACTATCAACATACATATGTAGGCTATTTCCACACCTCCGCACACTAGGGTTGAGTACCGAACTCAGTACTTTTAATGGCACCGACCAAATTACGTCGGTACTTCCGAGCACCGATTCACATTAAATCAATCGGCGCCAATTTTCGGTACCTGAGAAGTGAGAACGCATCTGGGCGCGAGAGTAAGAAATTTAAACATGAATTCTGCATGTTCTGCATATCTCTATGTGAATGAGTGGTGTGGACGCGCAGTTTCGTTTACCACACACACACACACACTGAACCAGCCTGACGCTCGCTGTGTTTTTCAGCATCTGCAGTCTCACTATAGGAGAACATGAATGCATTTCAAGAGCCACTCTAAGAGTCACTGAAGTTCATCAACATTTTACAGTTTCATTTAAGAAAAACTATTGTTATATCATTAACAAACAGAAACTCAAATGTCTTCACCACAACCCGTCAAAATAAAAGTTTGGTTTAACTTGATAATATATTACTGTTGTACAGTCAGGTGGTACAGGTCAGTGCTCTTTAAGCTGGTTAAGTTATGTGTTTTGAGACATGAGGTAGTTTAACGCCGTATCTCGTCTCGTCTTGCCTTGCAAACTCTTCTGTGTGTGTTCATGTGTTTTGAAGAAGGCGTGGCTTTGGAGACGCTCTGAATAAAGGGCGGGATCTTATGCTTTCAAAGCTAACTTGTTATTGCTAGCCACTCCAAAAGTTGCCTACCCTACCTTCAAAAAAAAAAAAAAACTTATTATAAATTGTATTATAATTTCAAAATAGTAGTGTTTTTAGTGTACTATTGATCAAATGGTGAGCATAAGAGACGTCTTTCAAAAACATGTAAACATATAACCGACTCCAAACTTTTGAACATTAGTGTATGTCAACAATTGACACATTTGCTACAATTACATTTTTTCCCAAGGAGAAAGATCAGAGAGAAAGCTGATACTTAAACCTTGCATACGCATGAGCTAAGATAGAGAACAATCTCAGAGCAAAAATATTTCCCCCTGGGGCTCATACAGCTGGGAAAAAAAAAGTTTTTAAAATTAAGTAATAACATCAGACTTCAAGACAATAAGTGACATAACTACTCAGTGTTTTCATGTGCAATTCAGCCTGAGTCATGACTGATAACCACACATGCCCAGCACATCTAGTCAGTCTTGTTTTTTCACATCTTATTTGCTCGAATGAACGAGAGACAAACAGCCTCTGTTGTGCTTGTGTTCAGCGAATTTTTGAAGAGCAAATGGAGACTTTTACTTAAACCTCTTTAAAAAAAATGACATATTCATCTAAATGCAGCATTTGGATGTTCAGAAATATACTGCAGCTCACATATTTCTAACTAAGCAAAGAACAAAAAATAACTTTCCCGCGAGTTTATCGAGGCCTTCGCATTTTTGTCACCACAAGGGGAGCTGTAGCTACATAGTAGCAATAGACTGATGAAACGTATAACTTGAATTCAATGGAGGTCACTTTAGATAAAAGTGTCAGCCGAGTGCATGAAAGTAAAATCAAGGCAAAGCAACAGTTTGAAGACAATCTTGCTTAGCAAGTTAGTTAAACTGTCAACCTGGATAATAACACACGTTTAATAGCCCAGACAGTTGATGGTAACTCTATGCACTCTTGTTTCGGCCACATCAATGCAAGCTTGCAGGCTTTAGTATAATTGTTTCAAATTGATTTACAAGAAAAAACAGGTGACCAGCCCAGCCCTCATGCGCTCGCTTTCTCTTTCATGTCTCGTCTCTGCATGCTAGTTCTTATTACAAATTGGATTCTGATTTGGAGGTCTTTAAAGAGATTGGAGAATTAAAAAAAATTAATTAAGATAATTTTTGAAGATTATTATGTATAATGATTATGTCTAATAAGGTAATTTTCACTTTCAACTCTGGTTTTTTATGTGTGTTTGGGTTGCTAATTATTATTTTACGTTTTTAAATACTTTACAAACGGTTCCAAGTTATTCTCCCTCTATTTCTCACAGACACACTCACTCAGACACACACACACACACACACACAAGTCCTATAAGAGCTAAAATTATGGCCGGATATGTAAGCTTTTAGAGGAGATCAGAGGTGCCAGGAAGGTGGCAGTCAGTCCAGACAGGAGTGGAGCTCTCAAAAGCCAGATAACCCGACACACACACACACACAATCTTCCTGTTTATGCCTGCCCTTACATCCCATTCACACTCTACCCAGCCCAAACCCGTAACACTTTCCTCTATGTGGACAATCTGCTCAGATCTCACTGTGTCTTATCTCTCGCCTCCTCAAAGTTTTTTTTCCCCTCTCCTCTCTCTTTTTTCCGCTCCAACTTCCCATAAGTGAATAAGATCTGATGCAGGCAAGATTGGGCACGTTGGCAGGAAGTGTTGTAGTTCTGGTTTGGCTTCTTTTTCCTCTTCTCTCTCCATTTCTCAGTTTAAGGTGCTTAAATGTATGTCGGCGTGAGATGTACAAGAAGAGCGACCCTCTGCGTGCACAATGACACACACTAATGGAGGCGTTGAAACATATTAACCATCCCTGCCTTTGTGATTGGGCAAATGTTTACTTTCCTAATGACCCCCACTGATCCAAACAAACACACTCAGATAAAGAGAGAACCAGTGGGAGGACGGAGAGAAAGAGAGAGAGAGGGGCTGCTCCTCCATGACCTCTAGGAACAAGCCATTGGGTTCAAGTGGGTCGCAGCGGGAGATAGCCTGTTTGAGTCTATGAAAACAGAAAAACTGGATTATTGCATCCTTAAATGGCGCACGTAAACATAGTGACTATTTCCAAAGGTCTTATCTTCTCCTCTTATCCGTAGGACATGAAGCCATGTGATTTTTTAAACCATATCATCAAAGCGAAGCACTTACTCATAAGTGGGGGGGCTCCTCTCATATCTAGACACGTCTTATCTATTGGAAAGCAAACATTTGTAACTGTTAGCATTGTCCGTCCAACTATTAGTTAATAAAGGAAAAATTAAAGGAAAAAATCTGTCATCATTTACCCACCCTCATGTCCTTCCAATCCCCTATGACTTTCCTTTGTTCCACTGAACACAAAATAAGAATAGTTGAATAATGTACTGGACACTCCTTTTTTTCATGCAAATGAATGGAGCCTGGAGCCTTTTTTAAGGTTAAAAAAGATCCAAAAGCACCAGAAATACCAATGATAATGTTCCCTCTTTGTGAGCGAAAAAGAGTGGGCAGGATAGGCTTCAAAAATTCACATTTTGTGAAGAAAGTAAGTCATGCGGGCTTGGAACAACATGAAAGTGAGTAAATAATTACAGTTTTCATTTTTGGGAACTCTTATACAATTACTCTTTCTGTGCAGAATTACTGTATGTTTATAGTTTTAATGATATTGATTAATGGTACTTAATTAAAATGTTATGGTGGTATGTAGATAAAAGTACGGCAAAAACAGTTATATCTTAAGTAGCCTATATTTCGCTTTTTTAAATGTGGTTTAATTGAAATTGAAGACTCACAAAATAAACGTTAACCAGCATTGACAGGAGATTCATGGCGAGTCAGTGGATTGTGCCTCATGGTTTTTTGACTGCAACAATAGGGTCATTAACCTGCCTGTCCAAGGCCAAATTTACACACACACCGTTTACACGCCGCCTTTAAAGCTTTCCGCTGTGGTCTATCAGGGCCTCTTAAAATGAACATATTTCGCCAGAGCTATAACTCAAACTGTCAGAGCGGCTGGACAAACAAGTTTCTAAAATGACTGACAGGTTTACTCAAGGACCTTGGTTTTGTGGATCCACTCTCACAATGTGAAAGAAATGGATAAGATTGTTCAGAAGACAGACAAAGATAAACACTACAGAGGCTTTCGACATCGACCTCCAAGCATCCACAAAACATTTCAGTGTAAGAATGGGTAAACAAATGATTTACATCTGAGCATTTCCCATTAGTTCTTGAAAAGTGAGAAAATGTGGCAAGTGAGAGCTTGTATTCAAACCCAGCAAAGCACCAGAAACAGCACTGATGTGACAAACAAAAATGCTGGATTATTTGTGTTTCTTTTACGTGGCTGATTTATGAGGATGTTCACATGAACAAACTGGCTATGTGTATGTGTCCGTCTGATGTTTTCTTTGAAGCACTGATAAAATGTTATATAAAACAGATTTGTAAAATCCAAATAAGCTTTACAGATCTTTATTGGAAAGGGTTTAAACAATGTTTTTCAAGCTATTTTAAGCTAAACCTAAACAATTATTGCACATGCACCTCTAGAACAGTCCTTAAAGGGATACTTCACCTCTGGAAAGATGAATCTGTATTTAAATTGGGTCATTTATGTAGTAGAAATGTGAAATTATTTTTGAATTTGGAGCTTTCTAGACTGAGAAAAGCCAGAAAATGTATTTTTGGCTCATGTGGATGAAAGACAACAACTCCCAGAATGCACTTGCTTCGCTGCTCTACGAGGCCACTCCCAAGCCATGCCTACCGGTAAGAGCACGCAGTTAAACAACTATGCTAGGCTACTAGTTGACTCAAAACTTAAAAGACGCCGTTTTATCGTGAGTCTCCGTGACGACTCGAGTCTGCCCGGGATTTTGAGATTGCCCAAAATGTCCAGATGATTCGGCTTTTGCGTTCTACAGTCGCCATTCATCATGTTTACTGTGGCGAGCAGGAC
Source organism: Vimba vimba (assembly GCA_022828995.1). Classification (NCBI taxonomy): domain Eukaryota; kingdom Metazoa; phylum Chordata; class Actinopteri; order Cypriniformes; family Leuciscidae; genus Vimba; species Vimba vimba. Next base: position 4,428,581 of record CM040832.1, on the reverse strand, counting down.
AAGGCTGAGGGCCGTGAGAGAACGGTGCGAGGCCGGTGGCGTGATTACTGATGAGCGACACCTGTGAGACGCACCGGTCTCGTATCTCTCACGGAGGAGCGGGAATTTTCTTAGCAATGTTAAAACCGCACATCTACCGATCACTTGTTTAGCGTTCATGTAAACACTACATTCAGATTCACCAATCGGAATTAATTCAGTTAGACTGAAACAAAAGGTGTGCATGTAAACAATGAATGGCGACTGCAGAAAGCAAAAGCCGAATCCCGGACATTTTGGACGATCTCGGCGGCCGGACATGTCCGGGAAAAAGAGGATGGTAACCCCTACTACTCAGCTTTCTCCACAGAACAACAGCCTGTTAGCTCAACTTCCAAATAAAGATGGCTGACAGTGTGTACATTCTGTGAGTGAGATCCCCCCCTCTATGGGCGGGTTGAGAACATGCGGGACGAGCTCCTCCTACTGGCTGTAGTCTCGAGCCTCTGGACAAAAAATCCTCCGATGACACAAAATTACGATTTTTGCGTCATCGGAGGATTTTTTCCAGACAAAAAATACATAAATCTCTCGTCTCAGGGGGATATGAGGGAGGGAAGCATGGTAATTCGAAAACACTACGGGTTTTCTACTGATACAAAGCTTAATGCTAAATGCTGAAGTATCCCTTTAAGACACACAGTTTACATGCAGTAGATAATTAAGATCACAGTTCCAACAACTTGGGAAACTAAAGAGAGCTTTCTCCTGACTCTGAAAAACACCAGGGTATAGGGTTGCACCAGCCGTTTGTAAGTTCTTTCTTAAAATAGAGCATAAAGCCCACACTAGAGGCTTAGTAACTAATTTGTAACTATAACTCTATACTTTATTCGGTAACACCATTTGTTCTTAAGGCAGATCGTAACTAGTAGGTCGTAATATCTCCGTAAAGTAATGTGTGGTCGCATAATATGACAGATTAAATATGGCAGAAGCTGTTGAAATGCCGTGAATTTCAGTTTATCCTTCATTCTAACTTCTTTTGCCTTACGTTACTAAAGGGAAAAACAAGTTTCCATTAAATATACGATCCTACTTAATCATGAATAACATAATGCGAGTTTTATGTAAATAACATTCAGAAAGTGTATTTGAAACAAAATTAATAAGTATAAATAAATAAATACTGATGCAAAAAAAAAACATAAGAAATAACATTTATTGATTATGACTGATTTTATTTGACAAGCACAGAGTGATGGGACAGATGCTGTTTAGGATGGGTTTGTGTTGAAGAGCCGCTAACAAAGTAATCTTTTCACATAATGTTCTCTCTATTAATTAAAGTGTAAGTACGTGTAAATGCCAGCATTATCATATATATTTAAAGACTTAAAGTCTGTCAGGTAACATAAGAGCTTATTGATGCAGTTCAGTCAGTCTGCTATTTTATTCCTATCGTTACTCCTGATCGGAGGCCTCCGTAAATATTTAGTTTATATGTAGAGTTACGCTTCAACTAAGTTTAATGGTGCAACGCAAAAATATTTAGTAGTGCGAAAGTTGTAACTCAGATCCCCTTTATCTCAAAACTATGCAAAGTTGCAACTTACGCATAGCTGGTGCAACCGGGCCCAGGAGAAAGATGCGTGCCTGATCACATGGCTATACATGCCATAGTCCTGCTGCAGGGAGGCATGAGGATTGCAGATGTGACCAGAGCAATAAACCGCAATGTCTGTAATGCAAGACGCCAATGACAGTCCTAAAGGGAGACAGGACGGACAGCTTATCATCCTTTCAGTGCCAAACCAGTTGTAACCATGTCCCCACAGATGTGTCCGAGAACAAGCAGGTGGAGGAAGCAATGTTTCAACATTGATAATAATAAGAAATATTTCTTAAATCAGCATATTAGACTGCTTTCTGAAAGATCATGTGACACAGAAGACTGGAGCAATGTCTGCTGAAAATCCAGCTTTGCCATCACAAGAATAAATTCCATTTTAAAATATGTTAAAACAGAAAATAGTAATATTATTTCACAGTATTACTGTTTTTACTGTATTTTTGATGAAATGAATGCTTTAATTAATAATCTTTGTTAATGGTTTACTGTAAAGTCTCTTTTTAGAATGGATGCAATTCAAAAATATTCTTAATAGTTTTAGATGTTGTATTTTATTCCATTTTTGAAAACAATACAGATAGAACACTCCATCAATGCTGAAAGAGGCCATTGAATTTATAGTTAAACTGGAATATACCCATCTCTAAAGAGACGTAAACGGTGGGTAGTCTCAAACGGGATGAAAGTGGAAGTGGTGGTCGTGCACCTCCTCCACAAATATTTCTGCTCCGCTCAAATAAACTTGCTGGGGGTTCATCAAAGTCTCATCTGGGATGAAAATGTCTGTTCAAACAGGCCTCTGTGGTAATAAATCATTCTCAAACTGTGTGATACAGTGTGAAAAACCGAGCACAGTACAAACAAACCAATGAGCTTTTACACGGTCAATCACACACTCGTCAGCTCTACCTGCAGTCTCAAATGTAAGGCAGCGTGACCTGTGGAAATCCCGACAGGAGCAGAACAGCCTGGTGCACTGGGTCAGTTAGGTTACATGCTTGTTGCAAGCCTGTCTTCAATTGTTGTTTGGACAATGGCTTGAAGAATCTGAGCAGTGGTGAGAAAAAAGGCTGCAATGAAACCAGGAGTGAGAAAGAAAGAAAGAAAGAAAGAAAGAAAGAAAGAAAGAAAGAAAGAAAGAAAGAAAGAAAGAAAGAAAGAAAGAAAGAAAGACCCTATGTTTGGCCTTTTATGGCAGTAAAAGATGGAGTTCTTCAGCTGATGTTGTGGTAAAGACAGGAAAGTGCAGAGATGTAAAGGGAAGATTCTATGGTTACTATTTCAGTCAGCGATGTGGAATTTCCCTAAAAACTAAGAAGGGCTGATGTATTCTTTAACTCTATCTTTTATCTCTGTCCACTTCAACCAGAGGGGAAAATCAAACAAAAGCAACATAAACACTCTAAACACACACACACCCCTACAAGTATAATATACATTAGACATCAAGAGAGATACAGTCAGATCTGTGATTTGAAAATAAGGCCGTTCTATTATGAATCATTTATAGTATTTGAGAGGGGGAAAACAATTAACAATAATAAAGATTGTCAATAAAAACTTTAAGTTGGGTTCACAAAGCCTTGTTTGACAGTTTAAAATAGCTTTAAAGCTTGAAGGTTAAACAGATACTTTATTAGATTATCAATAAACAGAATGGACAGACAGATGATAGAATGATAGATTCAATGATAGAACGATAGACAGACAGACAAACAGACAGACAGACAGACAGACAGACAGACAGACAGACAGATAGACAGACAGATCATCTAGTCAAATAATTAGAAAGTTCATGACACAGGAAACATTTCAAGTATCTTGGATGCTTTCTGATTGACTAAATTCCTTTAGCATTTGCTCAAACTTGCACTTGCATCCAAACTGACTAATATGCACACCTCTGCCAAACAGCGAATGTTAAAGAATGAAAAGATATATGATGACAGAGGGAGGGAAGCATGCCCAAAAGATGATATCTCCCACTTTTATCCCCTTCACTATACCTTCATTACAGGTCTATCAAAGAAGCTCTGATGTCCCAAAAAAAAAAAAAAAAAAATTTTTTTTACAACAATATCTGTCACGTTCACCGTCTGTTTCTGTCTAATACTACAATTCCCAGAATCCTCTTTTGGCACACCTGCATTCACCCTCCAGTTCATTGATCACCCGCACCTGTTCACCATCAGCAACCTCGTCATCAAGCACTATAAAACTCTCACTGTGATTTCAGTCTGGGTCAAGTCTCCAACAGGAACAGATCATATGCTGTTGTCTCTGTTACCGCTGATGCATCAAGACTCCAAGAAGTATGTATACTTACCTGAAACACTAACCTCTATATCTGGTTGTGCCGTCTTCAGAATTCCTGTCCGATTCCATGCTGTCTGAGATCCTATGTTCCTTTGAGTGTCCAGTGTTTCATCCAAACCTGATTACTGCCAACCGCATCTGAAAGAGAAGAGACAAAGTTACTGAATTGTGATTACTTGACATCAGCTTATCTAAAGTGAACTTGCTTACCTGCTATCTGCCTCACTTCGACTCATCACGAAATCTGCACTTGATTTGAATTAATACTCACCTCGCACTCTGATCATCTGTAAATAAAGCTGTGTTTGATTCACTTACCTCTGTCTCCTGGTCTGTATCCTGACAGAAGACTTGACCATACTGCAATGGATCCAACACAGCCCGCAGACCGCGCTTCCGCGAATACCAATGAATTCACTATGTTTGACCAGAATGGTAGAACTTTGGAGGAATTTGCTAAAGTTTACCTTAACCTTTACCAGGCTGGGAACTGGGATGAGGAATTCCTTCAACAGGAGTTCTGGACCGGATTGAATGATCCACTCGCCCAGATGCTGCTGCTGGATGATCTCGAACTACCTCTCATCAAACTCATTGACCGCACGCTGTGGGTGTGTGGTTCATCACTCACTGTGGAAGACATCCAGTCTGATCTCCACGTCCAATCTGCTTCCCTCATCAACGCAACAAAACCCAGGCATCCAGTCAGCCCAAGCCTGCCCGAAAAGGTAACGGTCCTTCACCACTCCGGACCCATAGCGGAGATCACCTGGCCTAGGTCACGAAAGCTGGTTTCAAACAGTGCTGATCTGACGTCCAAGTTATTTGACCCCGCTTTAATGTCAGTCCGGGGAGCTCGCAGATCTGCTCTACGTTTCACCAAATCCACCAAACCAGTCCTCTGCCCAGTCAAACCAGCACTTCACGCCAGTCCAGCCGAGCCTGCACTTCACGCCAGTCCAGCCGAGCCTGCACTTCACGCCAGTCCAGCCGAGCCTGCACTTCACGCCAGTCCAGCCGAGCCTGCACTTCACGCCAGTCCAGCCGAGCCTGCACTTCACGCCAGTCCAGCCGAGCCTGCACTTCACGCCAGTCCAGCCGAGCCTGCGACTGAGAGCGTCATGCCCGCCGAGCCTGCGACTGAGAGCGTCATGCCCGCCGAGACTGAGAGCATCATGCCCGCCGAGACTGAGAGCGTCATGCCCCCAGAGCCAGTCGTCGGCCCAGATGTTCCGAGTCCAGTTCCGAGTCCAGTCCTCGAGCAAGAGCCAGAGCCAGTCCTCGAGCAAGAGCCAGAGCCAGTCCTCGAGCAAGAGCCAGAGCCAGTCCTCGAGCAAGAGCCAGAGCCAGTCCTCGAGCAAGAGCCAGAGCCAGTCCTCGAGCAAGAGCCAGAGCCAGTCCTCGAGCAAGAGCCAGAGCCAGTCCTCGAGCAAGAGCCAGAGCCAGTCCTCGAGCAAGAGCCAGAGCCAGTCCTCGAGCAAGAGCCAGAGCCAGTCCTCGAGCAAGAGCCGAGTCCAGTCCTCGAGCAAGAGCCGAGTCCAGTCCTCGAGCAAGAGCCGAGTCCAGTTCCGAGTCCAGTTCCGAGTCCAGTTCCGAGTCCAGTTCCGAGTCCAGTTCCGAGTCCAGTTCCGAGTCCAGTTCCGAGTCCAGTTCCGAGTCCAGTTCCGAGTCCAGTTCCGAGTCCAGTTCCGAGTCCAGTTCCGAGTCCAGTTCCGAGTCCAGTTCCGAGTCCAGTTCCGAGTCCAGTTCCGAGTCCAGTTCCGAGTCCAGTTCCGAGTCCAGTTCCGAGTCCAGTTCCGAGTCCAGTTCCGAGTCCAGTTCCGAGTCCAGTTCCGAGTCCAGTTCCGAGTCCAGTTCCGAGTCCAGTTCCGAGTCCAGTTCCGAGTCCAGTTCCGAGTCCAGTTCCGAGTCCAGTTCCGAGTCCAGTTCCGAGTCCAGTTCCGAGTCCAGTTCCGAGTCCAGTTCCGAGTCCAGTTCCGAGTCCAGTTCCGAGTCCAGTTCCGAGTCCAGTTCCGAGTCCAGTTCCGAGTCCAGTTCCGAGTCCAGTTCCGAGTCCAGTTCCGAGTCCAGTTCCGAGTCCAGTTCCGAGTCCAGTTCCGAGTCCAGTTCCGAGTCCAGTTCCGAGTCCAGTTCCGAGTCCAGTTCCGAGTCCAGTTCCGAGTCCAGTTCCGAGTCCAGTTCCGGAGCAAGAGCCAGTCTTCAAGCAAGAGCCAGAGCCAGAGCCAGCCTACGAGCAAGAGCCAGAGCCAGTGCCAGTCTTCCCAAAAGCTCTTCCTTCGCCGGTCTCACCCAGCTTAAAGCCCTCTTCGCCGCTGATCCTGCACAGCCCCGAGCTGCCTTTGTCGCTGGTCCTACCCAGCCCAAGACCCTCTTTGCTGCCGGACCCCCACTTTCCTGTCAATTTCCCCATTAAAATTTTGGGGGGGCGCAGTATACCTGCTAGGGGGACCGCGGAGGTCTCTCCGACGAGGTTTCCAGTGTCACCATGGCTACCAGAAAAAACATCTCCGCCATGGCCGCCTGAAGGGTCATCTCCACCATGGCCACCTGAAGGGTCATCTCCACCATGGCCACCTGAAGGGTCATCTCCACCATGGCCACCCGAAAGGTCATCTCCACCATGGCCACCTGAAGGGTCATCTCCACCATGGCCACCCGAAGGTTCCTCACCACCATGGCCACCCGAAGGGTCCTCACCACCATGGCCACCCGAAGGGTCACCACCGCCTTGGCCACCCGAAGGGTCCTCACCACCATGGCCACCCGAAGGGTCCTCACCACCATGGCCACCCGAAGGGTCCTCACCACCATGGCCACCCGAAGGGTCACCACCGCCTTGGCCACCCGAAGGGTCACCACCGCCCTGGAAGTCCGAGGGTCCGACAGCTCCGCCCTGGCCACGCCCACAGCCTGTTCCGCCCTGGTCTCCTGACCAGCCTGCTCCGCCTGGACCGTCCTGGAGTCTAGGATGCCCACCCTCCCACCCCTTTGGATGTTATATGGCGCGAGGACGCGCCTTCGAGGAGGGGGAGGTACTGTCACGTTCACCGTCTGTTTCTGTCTAATACTACAATTCCCAGAATCCTCTTTTGGCACACCTGCATTCACCCTCCAGTTCATTGATCACCCGCACCTGTTCACCATCAGCAACCTCGTCATCAAGCACTATAAAACTCTCACTGTGATTTCAGTCTGGGTCAAGTCTCCAACAGGAACAGATCATATGCTGTTGTCTCTGTTACCGCTGATGCATCAAGACTCCAAGAAGTATGTATACTTACCTGAAACACTAACCTCTATATCTGGTTGTGCCGTCTTCAGAATTCCTGTCCGATTCCATGCTGTCTGAGATCCTATGTTCCTTTGAGTGTCCAGTGTTTCATCCAAACCTGATTACTGCCAACCGCATCTGAAAGAGAAGAGACAAAGTTACTGAATTGTGATTACTTGACGTCAGCTTATCTAAAGTGAACTTGCTTACCTGCTATCTGCCTCACTTCGACTCATCACGAAATCTGCACTTGATTTGAATTAATACTCACCTCGCACTCTGATCATCTGTAAATAAAGCTGTGTTTGATTCACTTACCTCTGTCTCCTGGTCTGTATCCTGACAATATCCTCTTTGACCTCATCACACCCAATACTCATACTTGCAGGTATGAGGTTTTCCTTCAAAAATGAAAATGGTCAATTTCCTCAAATCTGAAAGACTGTCTTACTTCATCTGAACACAAGAGGATCATCTCTGTATATTTATAGCTTCAAAGAGTAGCTTGACAGCCTCAGCTCTTTCATTATATTGAAAAAAAAAATGTCTAAGAATAAAAATTCACCTTTTGTGCTCCACAGCTGAATGTCATACATGTTTAGAACAACAAGAGGATGAGTAAATGATGACAGAATTTCCATTTCTGTCACTTTAAAGGGTTTAGCGAAGGCACTTTAACTGTGTGGGGTAAGAGGTTGGAGGTTACTAATTGAATTCCGCCAAAGAGAAACAAAGTTGAATTTTTCTGTCATTTGTTAAGGAATTATGCCACTGTGGAATCTGCTGTGATTGACAAGTCTGCTGATTAAAGGAGAGGCTCATCTAGAGCAAAGTCCTGAGAGCATGTGTTCATTGAGAGAAAAAAATTAGGATTACAAAATCTACACAAAGGTGGGAGACGTAAAGGGAAAAATAATCGTATTAAAAGAAAATCATTGCAGTTTGCAATATAGAGAAAAGGTATACCCATTAAAGAGCATTAACTAGTCCAAAGCACACAAAACTAAGTCAAAATGTACTTCTGACACCTTTGAGGCCGTAAACTAGCACACTGCATACCAGAGCCGAGGAGCCTGACTTCCGATCGTGTGCACTATTGATGCCCTGGCCTGCGTGCGCTCATTGTCTCCCGCCGTGTTGTCATTGAGGCTTTACGCTTTGCTTTTGTATTTTCTCTAAATATGAATGTTTTATCCAAACTGGCCCAATTGCTTAACCATCCATACTCTACTCCACCCACTGCTTCAGTAAGACGGGACAACATGAGACTGAGCTGGATGAATGCACACACAGACGCTCTCTCAGGCATCTTGACGAGTATGTAACATTGGCAATTTCACGTGTTTTAATGGGCAGATATTAAACTGCTAATTTGAAATGGAATAATAAACATAGAGCCAAATATGCAGCCATCATCACAAACGACTTGCGCTGAAAGCCATTGTTTGAAAACTAATCCGTGAATCATCTTGATGTTTTTACTTGCAAATTTATAATATGAAAAATATGCAAATCTTATTGAGGCAACAATGACGGCATGGACATATTAAACGCTGACTGACAGTACCAAACGTATTCAGCTTCCCACTCCCCCTCACTTTCACACAGGAAGCTCTTCCTGAGCGGAGGTCATTGAGATTGGGCTCTGGAGGAGCGCTTCAAATCCCAAACCCTCTCTTATGGTCTCTGTCTTTCTCTCGCTGAGTTCCCACAGCAAACTGTTTTCACAAGAGAAGCAAATGGTGCACAAGTCCTCAAGTATAGTAAAGGAAGCCAGGGCTAGATGTCACATGGGGAAGTGGTTACAAAGGTTATATCTCAATAACTAGAAGACTTTGAGTCAAGTTTAATTGCACAAATGTTTTAAAACGTGGTTTTAAGCATGTAGTTGAGAGAAGTCTGGGATCAATTTTGTGGATTCTGTCCTCCAACATTATTATATTTGAATAGATTTGAGTAAATTTATATTGAACTATATGGATGATTTTATAACCAATATTCTTAGGACTATTTGTTTTTACAAATGTCAGGTTGATGAAAATGTTCATATTTTCGTGGAGTTACAAAGTCTTCAAGGTAAAGCTCCGAAATAAACAACGCTATCTCACGACCAATTCGTACGAATTCGTACGAATGATAAAAAGTTGGCTAATTCGTACTAATTCGTACGACCTAACTCGTACGAATTTGTACGATTTGTCTAAACCCACGTGATGGGTAGGTTTAGGGGCGGGGTCAGGGGTAGGTCATTCGTATGAATTCATACGAATTGGCCAATTCGTAAAATATGTACGATTTTGCAAAAATCGTACTAATTCGTACGAGTCAGGTCGTATGAATTCGTACGAATAAGCCACCTCGTAGAATTTGTACGTTTTCCCGTGAGATCGGGCTCAAATAAACCCATTAGGAGAAATATTCACTTGATTTTTAACGAGTCTGCTTGAGTTAATGAATGCTATCACAATAAACAATGTAGAGAGGACACTTTAAAGACAAAGACATATACGACTCCGTGTCTCTAAGAGTCTACAACATAGCAATATATTACAACAAAATTATCTATTATATATAAATATATATGCAGTACTGTGCAAAAGTCTTAGGCATGTTAATATTGTGATTATGTGATTACATGAAGAAACAGAAAAAACTGACACAGACTAAATCCAGAAGAACTGCAGGAACGTCTCAAAGATGCTTGAAGAGGTTCCCGCAGTTCTTCTGGATTTAGTCTGTCTCATTTTTTTTCTGTTTCTTCATGTAATCACAGACGGACTCGATGATGGTGAGATCAGATCATCCTGGCTGTTGTTGTCAGACTCCTTGTACACAAATCTCACTGTATTATTACAATTAATGGCAAAAAGAATGTTTGGACATGTAAACTGATATTTCCTACTGACACACTACAGCAAAAGATTTACATAACTGACTTAAAAACTTTTTTTTGGGGGGGGGGGGGGGGATATTAACATGCCTAAGACTTTAAAATACAGGTCAATTATATTAAAAAATAAACCCTATGAGACTAACTCAATTGATTCAAAAGTGTTACAACTAGCTTTATATCTCCCCTATTAGTAGTTCCCTTTTGGTCAATCTGCTAGCTAAAAGAGGGACGCGATAAGGAAATTAATATCATTTGAATATCAACTGGAACTCAGTTTTCTTCTCAACTCCCCCTTTAAAGAGTGTGATAGATAAAAACGCCATGGGTTCAAACGAACGAACAATTACATAGGTTATCAGAATCTCCTCCTACAGTCCCCATCATGCCCAGCCAATCGTACACCCAACGCTATAAAATTAAATTATCACAATCACTACAAAAGCTTTCATGTTGAGGGCTGATAAGAATTTTAGTGGGTGAGCAGCGACACAAAATATACCTCTTGCGTCCCACATGGCGGCAGACGTGAGTCGACACTGGTGATGGGATGCGGATCGGCGTCACCTCACTGACCTGAACAATGAGAAGAGATGCTGACTCGCTCTGATTCATTCACAACACTCATCCTGTGTGAATGCTTATATACTGTACAACTACATTTATATTCTGAATAAAGCCAGATTACACGGTAGAGCAAAAATCAAACCCATTCAATCACATTTATTTCAGTCAAATAAATTTACATTAAAATGTAAATCTGCTCCAAGCCCTTGAAGGGACAATTCATCCGAATCTAAAAATTCTGACACCATTTACCCACTATGTCGTACGAAAACACCAAATGTTTGGAAGAATATTGGGGACTGACAGTCTCTGTCGCCGTTTACTTTCATTGCCTTTTCCCACACAATGAAAGTGAATGGTGACTGAGATCTGCCATTATGTCCAACATTTGCTTCTGCGTTGCATTAAAGAAGTCATATGCTACGTATTTTGAACATGATGATTAGGCCTACTTTTATTTCTGAGTGCGCTATTCCTTGGTTATCGGCAAATTAAACACCTTAGACAGACCAAAACAATGCCCCTTCGAAAGAAAAATCACACAGCAAATGTCCCAAAAACGCAAATACCTCGCCCAGAGCTCCGCCCACCGGGGGAGGAACCAACACATCTCCTAAACGCCAGCAGCGAGAATAATACTTCACAGTCCGAGATACAGAAGCGACAGAACAGTCTTCAGTGGCCGCGGTGGATGTGCGACTCCAAACGGGAGGCACAGTGACTGCGATAAAGAAGGGACAAGACGCACTCAGAGGTAAGACGCCCAGGTCTTTTAGTGTCACCTAGCTGGTTTCATTTACGCGAAATTTGATTTCTGAGCTATTTACCTTTCTGCACGACTTGTTGTTGAAAGAGTTTGTGTCTCGTGCTACAATTACAGTCCAAAGTTTAGCGAGTTAATGAAAGCTATCACAATAAACAATGCAGAGAGGACACTTCAAAGACATCTTTAAGCGTCTACTGTAAAGAACTATTAGCCTACAGTAAATAGTGATTTTATTTCCTTCACATTACCCCCAAATGTCTTCGTTATAGAACAAAGGCTGTTTTAGAATTCTAACATTGTTATTATTATTAATTATTTTCATTATTTAGCCTAATAATGATAATGATGATGATAGCCTTAATAATAACAATAATAATAAAATGATCACAAATCTTCATGAGCTCTTCTATTAAGAGTTTGTGCTTCATGCAGCAATACAGTTCAAAAACTTTAAATGAGCTAATGAAAATGTCCACACAGAGGACGGTGAGATCAGATGAAAAAAAAAAGATGTTGTGTTTGCCATTTCCAGTTTGACCTCCCAGTTGTCTTTGGGACAAAGACAAATTATTTTAAAAGCTGTGGTGATTCTAACACATCGGTTTGTGTCTTTCACAGGGAGAATGCCAGCTAAAACAATGAACTCCGATTTCGAGTTTGACTCCTTGCAGCCGTGTTTCTACCCAGACGAGGATGACTTCTACTTCTGTAGACCAGACGCTGCACCGCCTGGAGAGGACATCTGGAAGAAATTCGAGCTGCTGCCCACTCCTCCTCTGTCCCCGAGCCGGGCAGCGCTTCCAGGGGATCCGGGGGAGCTGGGCGCGGTGGCTGAGGATTGCTCGCTGATGGGCTTTGGATTAACGGACCCGTTGGACTGGGCTTCCGAGCTTCTGCTCTTACCGGAAGACGACATTTGGGGGGCGTCTGATGGAGACCTCTTCGGCTCAGTTTTGGATACTACGGACAATTCCATCATCATTCAGGACTGCATGTGGAGCGGCTTCTCGGCGCGCGAGAAATTGGAGCGGGTGGTCAATGAGAAACTCGGGAAAGCCGTGTCTGCTACTACCGTTACTGAAGCCGGTAAAGACACGACAGTCAAGCCGCAGGAAATGAGCCACTCTATACCGGAGTGTGTGGACCCTACCGTAGTTTTCCCTTATCCAGTCAACAAAAGAAACGGGAGCAGCAGCAGCCAAAGTGTGACACAGCTGAGGAGCCAACAACAGCCTCCAGTCAGTGCAGAGGAGACCCCAAGCGACTCTGGTAAGTGTCTCCTTACATGCTGTTAATGTAAAGATAGTAAGTTGAGTGTTCGCACGAAACTCTTATGAAAACCCGTTATTAATAATCATGATCAGCAGCAGCAAATTATGATGGTGGTGATGCTGCTGCTAAAAAGTTTGCCAGTCTATAGTTTGGCCTAGTTTGTAAGTGGTTATTGAGGTAATTGTTTAAGATCATATGACAGACCCTGAATCGGATTAGTGTGTGACATTCCAGAGTGTCTTTCACACACAAACCCGCGCGCACACACACACAGTGGTGTTAGTAGTAGTAGTGGGCGGTGATGTGGAGTTTATGTAATACTCGATCTGCATACCCAGTAGATGGCGGTAATATTTGATGTTGTCCATGATGTCGAGCCATTTGGCTGAATAGCTCTTGGTTAAATTTTTAATGCAGAGAATAGCGTCACTGAGCCATATTAAATAGGAAAACATGTCCTTATCTGCCCTCCATTAATCCATGGGAGTTTATTAGGTCATTTGATTTGGTTTCCTATGACATGCAAAATTGTTTTGAAACATAAACATTATTTTATATTTAATTATTTATTTACTTTTAAGATTGAGAGCTCTTAATGGTGTAAAACCACATGCTCAGATATTTAGGGTGTGTGCGTGAGGGCAGATTTCATAAAAGCCAAGCCCCTAAATTCAGTGCCCCCCAATAAGTCGCTTCCCTTCTAAATGAGGACTTGTTTCAAATGCAAATCCCAAACGACAATCACACGTGGGTGAGAGAATAAGAGCTGGCAGTGGCACTGGGCACCAGCATGTTGTAAAGGAGGCGTGCGTGTGCATCTACGAGAAAGACAAACCCCCCCCCCTTCCTACCCATTGGGCTGAGCTTGGCAGGCAGAGAATCTTCCAGGGAGGTGCAGTGAATGATAATCACAAGAAAAAAAAAGACGAGGAAGGAAAAAAAGAGATGATGGGTCATCTCTCTTTACAGGGTGACGGCTTTGAACAAGCAGAGCCTTTCCTCCAGCTGTCTACTTGGCACTTCTCCAGGGCAGCGGCTTAAGACACCATCAGATCAGTGTTACTCGGCAAAGCCCGCGAATAATTGGACCACGCGATTACAATGCTAGTTTTTCCCGCCTGTGCTGTTATCCCTTTTCGCGGCAAAGCAGTGGAAAAGGGGAACGCACTGACTATCTGCGTTCTTTTGGAGACTAAATTGCCTGGTTTGGTCTCTCCTTAACGCTGGCAGACGGTTTCCTGTAGGGAGCATTTGAAGTGAGAGGCTGTGGGCTCCAGTAAATGCTAAACAGTCTTCATGTGTGGCTTAGCTGATAATCACGTCCATTATCTCATAAACATAGCTCTCGGGCGTCACACTGAGGACGTTTTGCCATCTAAGCTTACAGTAACTTGAAATGTGTCACCAAAAGGCACCAAGCGAAATGTCTAACTTGACAGCAAAACAGCTTTTTGTAAGAAAATATGACATGACGAAATGCCCATGTACTTGCAAACCCCCTTATTAGACGCCCTAAATAGAGGGTGTGTGTTGAAGTAGAAAGTAAATTCCAAGGTGGTCCAGTCTGGGGAGAAACCAGCTCCTCTGTGTTTGACAGAGCGTGTTCAGATGATTGCATTGAGCAATTGTCTCATCTGCCCACACATAGACATTAACTTGTGCACACACCCAGAGAAAACACAGGCATGTTTCCGTTAAGAGCGCTTGTTCATACCTGTGTACCTCCAGAGGAATGGTTGCACAACAAACCTGCTAACCTAAATCTCCTTCTCTTCCTCTAGATGACGATGATGATGATGATGACGAAGACGACGACGACGATGAGGATGATGAAGACGACGAAGAAGAGGAGGAGATCGACGTCGTCACGGTAGAGAAAAGGCGTTCCATCACCAGCAAGATAAACGGCACTGGCCTGTCTGCCGTCTCAAACTCTCAGGCGTCCACAGGAGGGCGGTTGGGCTCAGGGGTGAGCAAAGCTCCACAGGAGCTCATTCTGAAGAGGACGGCGACAGCCTCTATCCACCAGCAACAGCATAACTACGCAGCCCCATCCCCTTACTCCGAACAGCAAGACGTACCCAGCGCTCCCCCGAGCAAGAAACTCCGAACCGACAACAGCACTATAACTCTACGCACTGGCAAGAGCCAGAGCTATTCCCCGAACTCCCCTACTAACAGTGTACCAGGACAGCGCATGAGGAAGAGCGATTCCAGCAGCCCGCGATGTTCCGACTCGGAGGACAGCGAACGGCGGCGCAACCACAACATCTTGGAGCGCCAGCGGCGCAACGACCTGCGCTCTAGCTTCCTCACTCTGCGCGACCACGTGCCCGAGCTGGCACGCAACGACAAGGCGGCGAAGGTGGTCATCCTGAAGAAGGCCACAGAGTACGTCAGTTCCCTTGAGGCTCAGGAGCTCCGACTCCAGCAGGAGAAAGACAGATTGCAGGCCCGACGACAACAGCTCCTCCGCAGGCTCGAGCAGGCCAGGACTCGCTAACCCTTAACGCTCATTGGCTGAATGCCTCACGGCTAATGGTCGGCGTCAAATGGCGAACGACAAAGCACTAAGGCTTACGGCCCAAAATGAATTCTAGGGACACTCACTGCTGACACTTTTTTGCACATTTTTTGACGTCAAGAATGTTTCAGGTTTACTTTGTCACCCCAATCACGCTACAACAATGAGGGAAGGTGCTTACCGGGAAACCCAACTTCCCCTCAATGACAAGACCCTTATGAACACAGTCTTCGATACGCGATTGGGTCGATGAACTTTGCGTTCACGCTCTTCCTGCAAAATGGACACTAAGCAAAAGACACGAGACACTTCGAATGGCTATAATCTCTCACACCTCACTGGTGCTAGATCTCATGGATGTACCTCTGCGCACCTTGATGTCAGACACTTTTGTAAATAGTTTAGATTTTAAAAGAACATACACTCAGTCTGCCTTTTTTTGTATACGATTATTGTCTTTTGGTTTTTTTTATAAAGATGTCAAAAGCTGCCAATAACTAGACTGGAAGTTTATATACCATTAACAAGTACTGTAAGACCTCAATTTTTGAGGATTTTTGTAATATAAGGACACATTGTTTTGTTTTTGGATTCTTTTGTCTTATAATCTCTCTGTTATGACACGCTTTACTAATTTCTACATTTATGCTTTAGTGTGCTTCTGATACATACTAAATTTGATACTTATATTTTCGTATGAAAATGAGTTCTGAGTAGATATCACTTTATCCTGTTTTTATCCTTTTTTCTATACCTTAATTTCTTTTGTACAGAAAATTCTTTCTATCTCCATTTATAAGGCTTCTTATACTTTACTGTCTTTCTCTTTCTTTGTTTATATATTTGTAAGTATTGGGTTCATAGAACTGGGTCATTGGGAAAAAAGTGTTTTTTCTCCTTTTCTATAATGTACATTGAGTGCTGCGACTCACGGCACTTTGAAATACCTCATTTTGAAAAATAAATAGACATTCTGAAAACAAAAGAGCTTGTTGTCAAAGGATGAGTGCTTCTGTGCCGCCGCTAGTGGGGTTTGAGTCCTGTCAGGTACTGAGAAACTATACGCTGAACTGCATTTCAGACATGCTTGAAGCCCCTATGTGGGCGGCAACATCCATATTTCAAACAGCCCTGAAAAAACTCGCTAAGTTATGACTTTCAAGGGGATTATGATTTTGAAAGCAAAAACCCACAGTTAAATCATATTGTCAAATAAAAATACCCATGTCACTCATTTGAAGCATAAAAAAGGAGCTGTCCAAGTGTAGTTTTTCTCTAGGATCACGTTTTGTGTGTGTGTGTGTGTGTGTGTATATATACACATGCGTGCGTGTGTGTGTGTGTGTGTGTGTGTGTGTGTGTGTGTGTGTACATGTTTTCTATCCCAGTGGGGACTTCAACCTGAATGCACAAAGACTCATGGGGACTTGTGTCACCGTGGGGACCTAAATTGAGGTCCCCATGAGGAAACAAGCTTATAAATCATACAGAATTAGTTTTTTTTTTTTTTTGAAAATGTAAAAATGCAGAAAGTTTTCTGTGATGGGCCGGTTTAGGGGTAGGGGTGTAAGGGGAATATACAGAATATACCGTTTGTACAGTATAAAAACCATTAGGCTACATCTATGGAGAGTCCCCACAGTAAACAAGATGTGTGGACTATACTGTAAACTTAAATTGACGAAATTTAAATCAAATCTAATATCAATATACTAGAGTTGATTTTTCGTACAATACAAACCTCGTATTTTCTGCATGTTTTGGGGCCTTTTCCCCTCTTTTCTATTCAACATTTCCTGTTTTTCATTCGTCAAGCCTTTCTCCCTCCATCTGCCTCGCTATGAAGAGAGATCTGGTTGACCAAGCCCTCTCTCACAAAGGAGAACGAGTATCTCCCTCGTAATTCTCTCTCTCTTTCTTTCTCTCTTTCTCTCTCTCTCTCTCTCTCTCTCTCTCTCTCTCTCTCTCTCTCTCTCTCTCTCTCTCTCTCTCTCAGTTGATTTTGAAATGGGCACATCCACATGCACTTTCAGGCACTCATACACAAAAACAAACGCTGGCACACACACACTCGACGCGAGTGGATATGAAAGCGTGCGCTGCGCACACTCAGACTGGCCCCCGCAGCTTCTTACCTCATTGTTCTGCACGTTACCATGGAAACTGGAGCAGCTGCAGCGTGGCAGACTTCAAGTGCGAGTGTGTTTTATTCTATTTGTGCATGTGTGTACGTGCGAGGGGTGCGTTGCGGAGTCTTTTGTGAGGAGGGCATCGTGACCTGTGCGTCTAATATCCTGCTGGACTGAGAAACTGGTTCGTGTTTACTAACTTCAGTCACATGGCCTGGAAGCTGACAAAAGCCCCGCCCACCAATGTGTCACAATCAACGTTTTTCTCTCGTCCAGCGTAAACAGATAGAATTATAATTCTGCCCCTGCAGTACCGGCTACAGGAGAAAGAAGGTTTGGCGGGACACACAGAGAATAAGACACCATCGATTATAAACTGGACCGTCTAGACTGTTTGGTTACATAACAGTCTGTGCTGTATGTGCGTGTCTGCGGTGTTTGGTCCCCGGGATGAGGTAACCATGGGACCCCACTGTGCCATCTGGCCCATGGCTTATCCTGCCTGGTTATGGAAAAAACAAAAACAAAGCCTCGAGCTAAGACAATAACACACCGCTATGTGTAAACTGATAGACTTGGTCACAAAGCACTGGTTGTATCTTATTTAGATTTTCAAACCTGAGATTTTGCACAGATATAGGCTGAATCTGGGTAAAAATCTGATCATTTGGAATTGATGTTTTTATTTAAATTTTATTATTATTATTATTAGATATGCAGCTAAAGTTTATAGGAATAGTTCACCCAAAAATGAAAATTCAAAAAGCCAATGGTGCCACAAAATTGGTTACCGACATTCTTCAAAATATTCTTTTGTGTTCAGCAGAACAAAGAAATGTATACAGGTTTGGAACAAATTGAGGGCGAGTAAATGATGACAGAATTTTTATTCTTTTGTGAACTATCCCTTTAACTCATAATAATAATAAAAAAATTCTACACACAATAATAAATATTTAAAAGAGTTCAATATCTCCACTACATATATATAAATAATACAACTAATAAAAAACTATGTAACTAACTTAAATAAAAAAGACATTGTTTTTACATTACATTCAGTACATTTTGAGATAATTAAATACACATTAAATTGATTAAAATAACATTAACATTTTAGGATGGGGGTCACATGAGGATGATCATATGTGTGGGTCCGTGGCATCTAAAAGTTTGAAAACCACTGCACTATAAAGAAGAAAATGAAGAAATGTTGAATGCTTAATTGAAAACATACCGATATTCACCCTTTATGTCACGTGTATGTTCTTTTTTTCTCAAACACAAGTTATTCCTCTCTGATTGATATGTACTGGCCTCAGACACCATGTTGAACTATAATAAACTTGGAGACGACGGCTCCATATTATATGACTGTATGATTGTTTATGGTATGGTTAAATATGTGTGTTGAAGTTTGAGTCTCAGGAGGGGTTATGAAGTTCAGTCAGCGGAAGGGTTTGAGTTCAAAGCACAGATTTTGAAACACCATCAAAACCCATCAGCCATAAAATGCATACTATAAAACGCAATAAATATAATTGATAAACATAACATTAATGTGCGCTAATGTGTAAATACATCTGACATTTCATATATTAATGTTTAACCCTTTTCCTTTCAGACAGAATGTCACATACCAGACACACAAGCTTTTGTGGTTCACAGTTTATTTGTATTTTCTCAGCACAACATTAGAGAGCATTGCCTCACACTCTTGTGTCAGTATATTCATTTATTTTAATGTGCTTTCTCTCTTCTTTTTTCCTGCAGATCAAAATATGGATACTATATCTTCCATAATTTGCCAAATAAATACAACAAATGAATTAAATACAACAAATGAATTAAATAAATAAATACAACAAATGAATTAAATAAATAAATACAACAAATGAATTAAATAAATAAATACAACAAATTAAATAAATACATAAATACAACTAAATAAATAAATAAATACAACTAAATAAATAAATAAAATACAACTAAATAAATACAAAAATAAATACAAAAAAAAAAAATATATATATATATATATATATATATATATATATATATATATATATATATATATATATATTTTATATATATATATATATATATATATATATATATATATATATATATATATATATATATATACAGTGCTATGCATAAGTGAATACACCCATGCTAAAGTTGACTAAAAAGAGGAATAAAAAATCATATTTTGGAAATTGAACTTAATGCCTTAATTTAAAAAATTAGGAAAAATCCAACCTTTAAGGACACCAATTTTCTTTGTGAATGAATAATGTATCGTAAATAAATAAATGTTCTTCCTTAAAATACATGGTGCATAAGTGAGTACACCCCTATGTTAAATTCCCATAGAGGCAGGCAGATTTTTATTTTTAAGTATTTTTTATTATTTTTTTTAGGATACTATGCATCCTGATAAAGTTCCCTTGGCCTTTGGAATTAAAATAGCCCCACATCATCACATAGCCTTCACCATACCTAGAGATTGGCATGGTTTTATTTCAGTTAGCCTAAAAGCTAGTTTGATTTGCATTGAGAGATGATCTTATGGAAAGTACCCCATGCCAATCTCTAGGTATGGTGAAGGCTATGTGATGATGTGGGGCTATTTTAATTCCAAAGGCCAAGGGAACTTTATCAGGATGCATAGTATCCTAAAAAAACCCTTAAAAAAAAATACTTAAAAATAAAAATCTGCCTGCCTCTATGGGAATTTAACATAGGGGTGTACTCACTTATGCACCATGTAATTTAAGGAAGAACATTTATTTATTTACGATACATTATTCATTCACAAAGAAAATTGGTGTCCTTAAAGGTTGGATTTTTCCTAATTTTTTAAATTAAGGCATTAAGTTCAATTTCCAAAATATGATTTTTTATTCCTCTTTTTAGTCAACTTTAGCATGGGTGTATTCACTTATGCATTGCACTGTATATATAACAAAATGTCAAAAGCTGAATTTTCAGCAGCCATTACTCCAGTATTTAGTGTCACATGATCCATAAGAAATTATTCTAATATGCTCAATAAATAAGATTTTTATTATTATTATTATTATTATTATCACAGTTGAAAACAATTACACTCATGCGATTATTTTTGTGGATACTATGATAAAAATTTTTTTTTCAGAATTCTTTGATGAATAGAAAGGTCAAATGAACAGCATTTACTTGAAATATATATTTTTTGTAACAATGTAAGTCTTTACTGTCAATTTAATCCTTGTTGAATTAAAGAAGGCCTATTAATTTCTATAAAAAACACACACACATATGTACATACACACAGACACACACTTAACTTGAGGGTAAATAGATCCTCTGGTAGAGTAGTGTCCTCTGGAATGTTCACACGGCAGCTGTATTCAACAGATGAACTGTGCCGTGGCATATTTCACTGTCAGCCTGTCAATCAACCATATGTGTGGGGACCAGCACTTGCTGTGGAGTAACAGGACGGACAACATATGGAAAACTGGAGACAGACTAAAGACAGGGTTTAAAACAGAAGCCAAAGGCACAATAACATGCTCTGATTCTTTTCAACCAGCACCGTCAGAAATGTTCTAATCCTTATAACATGCAGAGATGCCACCCAAACAAAAGGATGCCAGCTTTAAAGATGCCCCTCACTGGATGGGCACTGTCTCCAGGGGGGCAAGAGGAGAGGGAGGGGGTGCCATCTGTTCTGGGTCAGGTGCAGAATGTGGCAATGTGTGTAGTGTAGAAGATTCATGTGTGATCAAACTTTACCAGTGTGTAGCAATTACCATACAGATGGCAGTGCCCTGTAAATGTCACACACCTTTCCTCACACTCTCTGCCCCTATCACTCCCTCAGAAAATCATCCATTATGTTTTCTTTGTTGCTTTAACTTGTTTTAACCTCCAGCACGTGTGCAAACACAGCCTTTCATCCATGACACAATGAGGCTGACCCGCAGGAACACACACATACGCACACAAACACACACACGTCTGGTTTACTATCTTTGGGACTCTCCATAGACGTAATGGTTTTTATTACTGTACATTCCCTTTACACCAACCCTACCCCTAAACCCACCTGTCACAGAAAACTTTATGCATTTTTACATTTTCAAAAAAAAATAAAATAAATTTGATTTATAAGCTTGTTTCCTCAAGTCCCCACCGGGATAGAAAAACATGAACACACACACACACACACACACACACACAGAAGCAGCAAACCCTCCAAACGTGGTTGATTCAACTAAAACAATGTCTTATTCTGTTCCTGTCAGAGCTGCATCATGATGATTATTAATGTTGATTACTTTGCGATTTGGTGCTCAGTTATTGCCAATTATAACTGGCGCTCAATTATTAATAATGGTTCTAATAATTATCAATGTTAAAAACAGTCATGTTGCTTAATATATTTGTGGAAACTGTGATTGATTCTTTGATGATTAGAAAGTTCAAAAGAAAAGCATTTATAATAGAAATATTTAGAAAAATTACAAATGTATTTACTGTCACTTTTGACTAATTTAATGAGTCCTTTCTGAATAAAAGTATTAATATCTTTCTTCTTTTTTTTTTTAAATCTTACTTATCCCTAACTTTTGAATGGTAGTGTATCACGGTTTATAGAAAATATTAATCAGCAAAAAACTGTTTTCAACTTTGATAATAATAACAAATGTTTCTTGAGCACCAAATCAGCACATTATGATTTTCGAATGATCATGTGACACTGAAGACTGAAGTAATGTAATGATGTAATTGATGCTGAAATGTAATTGATTCAGTAATGATGCTGAAAATTCAGCTTTGCCATCACAGGAATAAATTACATTTAAAAAGATATCAAAACAGGAAACAATTAATTAACAATAAATTGTAATGATATTTCACAATATTACTGTTTTTATTGTATTTTTCATCAAATTCATCAGCATAAGAGACTTCTTTCAAAAACAGTAAAAGAATCTTTATTGTATGTTATGTAATCGCCGTAGACATAATTGCAATAGTGATTATTATTCCATTACTTGTGTTGATATTGATCACCTTGTTTTTGACAGACTAATTTAGCAGTTGTGTTGAAATGATGAGCTCATTACACCATCTAAACTGTGATCGTGTCCGGCGCTGGTTGGTCCATAATATGTACTCCAGATGTTGCCAGGGGATTTTAGGGTCATAACTCAAACTACCCTGTAAAAAAAACTCTTACCTTTTGCCCTGAGAGTAATGAGCGATACACTATATGTGTGTGCTTTGTGTGTCAAAACCATCATTCTTACACAAAAGTCTGTGTACAAATGTGCCTGGCCTGATTTATTATTATTTTTTTGTCACTGTATAAACTAAACTTACCATTTCGGAGAACATTACGGCAAATTACACATAGCCGGGTCCTTGACTAGCTTAAATAAACCACCAGGACAAATGAGTTAATTCAGCAGCGCATGCTAAATGAGACAGATTATGAGCCACAAAATGAAAGATACCATTTCTAAATACTTTTTGTCAGTTTAATCAAATATGTTTTACATAAAACCCAAATTTCCAAGCAAACATCATTACATTTAAAAAAAAGTGAGCGGGAGACTCCTGAGAGGTCTGACCTGTCAGAACTAAAGATGAAATGCCCATTTCATGCTAATTAAAGTCCCATCTATAGGTTTGATCTCCGTGACCTAACAGAATAGCACCTTTAACCCAGTGTGAGACACACTTATGAACACTCTGAAGCGGGATGATATAGCGGGCTAGAGATGGCACAGGCCTTTCAGCATTACACAAGCCTGAAGAGAAGGGCAGAGGTTAGGAAAGCAAGCGTAACAATTCAGGGCTGGTAGGGGGCGGCGCTATTGTTCAACGTCCTGATCTCTCCGGCTCTGACAGTTATCTGTCTGTTTGATCACAGAGGAGAAGTTGGAGCTTCTCAGACAAATGTAGGACAGCCCTCAAAGGAAATCAGCTTAATGAACCTCAGTGAGGCGACTGAGTGCCATTAGTGTGTGTGTGTGTGTGTGTTGTGGAACACACTCATGGGCAGTGATTTAGCGCTTCATAAGTTACTTCACTGTATTGATTTGTACTGGTACATTGTAGTTGTAAACAGATTTTCTGAAAACCTTCCTTTTTGGCAATTGTTTTGTAGTCAGTCATTTATTCTGTCCTGATTGACTAGATTTTATTTCTGTTTAGGGTCTCAGAGATCCCAGTGCTATATGTGTAAATAATAATAAAATTACCAATCATTTTCCTTTTAAATTATTTTAATACGTTCTTCTGAACTAATGAAAACGCAGCGGACCAAATACATAATAAAAAATTATATATACAGTATATATATAGGGGAAGGCGGGGCACAACCTAACGCGGGGTTAGTTGTAACACGCTTGTTT
Source organism: Vimba vimba (assembly GCA_022828995.1). Lineage (NCBI taxonomy): Eukaryota > Metazoa > Chordata > Actinopteri > Cypriniformes > Leuciscidae > Vimba > Vimba vimba. The sequence continues at coordinate 4,404,821 of CM040832.1, read as the reverse complement.
TAAATACTTCCGCACAAGCTTGGATGACGGAACTTTGTTTATTTACTAGTTGCCATATCAACACTATATAGAAAAAAAAATCCGCCAAATTTTTTTATTTTTTTGGAAGATATCCATAGACATTTATTAAACCAGAGCAAAAGTAAATTTCTTACTTAAGTTAATTTTTCATCTCTATTTTTTGTGTTTATTTAAAATAAGACAAATCTGATATTATTTTAATCTCCAAGATGTTATTTAACAGTTGAGATAGTTCTTTAATGCTTCGCTAACTAGCAGAAGACACTAGCAGGGTTTAAATCCCAGTTGTGCAGGCGAGGGCATGTTGTAACACTGCGTTACAATGTGCCCCTATTAGAAATATGCTATTATATTCTATACTTTTATTAATTTTATTGAGAAAACGTGAGAAAAAGGTGAATAAAGACTGAGAGTCAATGTTCGGAAATTACTAATTATTTATTTGTTTTGAACTATGTTGTATAGCTGTGTTTTCATGTGTTCGTAGTCAAAACTCAAAAATGAGTTTCTATTTAATTATTAAAAATTGCCATTATTTTATATGAAAAAGTTTTTTAATTGTATTTTATTTAGAAAATATTTTAGTTTGTTTTGTATATTTTTTTTATTAGATCAGATAACATTTTAAGCCGTCATATGATCATGTTACAATGTGCCCCACGACATGTTACAATGTACCCCACCTATGGGGCATGTTGTCACATTTCACTTCCATTCTTTCGGGGTATATCAAGAAAAAGTATATACTGTATTAATAAAACAAAAACACATAATTGTACTAGACATGTGGGAAATTAATGTGGGAAAAAATAAATACTCTGAACCATAAGTAGATTTACACAAACTGAGAAAGTCAAAAAGCGTTAGGTTGTGCCCCGCTCTCCCCTATATTACCGTTCAAAAGTTTGGGGTCAGTAAGATTTTTTAATGTTTTTAAAAGAAGTCTCTTCTGCTCACCAAGGCTGCATTTATTTGATAAAAAACAATAAAAAAACAGTAATATTGTGAAATATTATGAAAATTTAAAATGACTGTTTTCTATTTTAATATATTTTAAACTGTAATTTATTCCTGTGATCAAAGCTGAATTTTCAGCATCATTACTCCAGTCTTCAGTGTCACATGATCCTTCACAAATCATTGTAATATGATGATTTAATGCTCAAGAAACATTTGTGATTATTATCAATGTTGAAAACAGTTGTGTACAATTTTTTTTCAAAATTATTTGATGAATAGAAAGTTCAGAAGAACAGCATTTATTTAAAATAGAATATTTTCAAACATTATAAATGTTTTTACTGTAACTTTTGATCAATTTAACTCATCCTTGATGAATAATAGTACTGATTTATTTTATTTATTTCCCCAAAAAATAAAATTAAAATTCTTACTGACCCCAAACTTTTGAACGGTAGTATATACAGTGCAGTGCATAAGTGAATACACCCATGCTAAAGTTGACTAAAAAGAAGAATAAAAAATCATATTTTGGAAATTGAACTTAATGCCTTAATTTAAAAAATTAGGAAAAATCCAACCTTTAAGGACACCAATTTTCTTTGTGAATGAATAATGTATCGTAAATAAATAAATGTTCTTCCTTAAAATACAGGGTGCATAAGTGAGTACACCCCTATGTTAAATTCCCATAGAGGCAGGCAGATTTTTATTTTTAAGTATTTTTTTACATTTTTTTTTTAGGATACTATACATCCTGATAAAGTTCCCTTGGCCTTTGGAATTAAAATAGCCCCACATCATCACATATCCTTCACCATACCTAGAGATTGGCATGGTTTTATTTCAGTTAGCCTAAAAGCTAGTTTGATTTGCATTGAGAGATGATCTTATGGAAAGTACCCCATGCCAATCTCTAGGTATGGTGAAGGCTATGTGATGATGTGGGACTATTTTAATTCCAAAGGCCAAGGGAACTTTATCAGGATGCATAGTATCCTAAAAAAAAAAAAAAAAAAAAACTTAAAAATAAAAATCTGCCTGCCTCTATGGGAATTTAACATAGGGGTGTACTCACTTATGCACCATGTATTTTAAGGAAGAACATTTATTTATTTACGATACATTATTCATTCACAAAGAAAATTGGTGTCCTTAAAGGTTGGATTTTTCCTAATTTTTTAAATTAAGGCATTAAGTTCAATTTCCAAAAGATGATTTTTTATTCCTCTTTTTAGTCAACTTTAGCATGGGTGTATTCACTTATGCATTGCACTGTATATATACAGTACTGTGCAAAAGTCTTAGGCATGTTAATATATATATTTAAATTGATTTAAAAAAAATAAAATAATAATAATTATATATATACATATATATATACATATATATATATATTTTTTTTTAATTAATTAATTTTTAATCAATTAATACAAAACATACATTATACAAATCAAATAAATTAAAAAAGAAAGTGAATTGTATTTATTTAATTTTTGACACATTGTAATGGAGAACATGTGAAACAGGTCGGGTTTTGGGGTCAAACACATCACAGAGGTTAATTTTTGAAATGTGAAATAAAATGTTAGCTAATTTTATCTTTGCATGTAAAAGTTAACAAAAAGTAATAAATAAATAAATAAGCAGATCATATACAGACCAGCAAATTGATGATTTTGCATCCAGATCCATATGAGAAAAAAACTATTTCTACTTTACGATATTAGGTCATGGCAAACGACGGCGAGCTGCTGTTCTGGTGTCCGAGCGCAGAGAATACAGGCCATCACCAGCCCGTCAGTCCTTCTGATGGATCACAGCACAATCTAATCACAGACGCTGTACCCTCACCGCACACATGGCACCAACACATTCACCCAATTAAGAGAACCTCAAACAAATCCAGATTAGTTCAAGTGCCTTATTTTAAGGGATCTGTTTCTCTTCCTGACCCCCGTTCACACAGCATCAAAGATTAATTCTGTTCTTTTACGGTGGACTCCAGGCTGGGCTGGTAATCATTCATTTGAGACAGAAGTCCAGGCCACAGAGGGCAATATAAGACCCAGCTGATAACATATACTAATTCAACTAATTAACCTTTCTTTCCTTTCTTATGATTTTTGTTAAATCAGATTAATGAATTAGCATACTTAATTTGAAGCGCACATCCCGTTTTCCCAGCTTAACAGCTGTTGAATGTTAAAACAGCATTGTTGAAAGTATAAATCAGCAGTTACAATCGAATCACAGCGACCTTTTTGGATTCAATCTGCATATTTCCCAGCAGTCAGCAACTCCTCTTATATGACGCTCAAGGTTAATTGTGTTGGAATCGCAGTCATGCAAATAATTACTCTGAATTTATGCAGAATGAAGACATTCAGGCAGTGCTTGCTTGGTTGCTTTGAGTGAGATTCGGTATGTGTACTTGAGTGAAATGAGCCATATCTCAAATCTATGTAGCTGCTGATATAATTATAGTAGATGATGAATGATTCTTACTTTTGTAAGTCATTCTGGGGGAAAATCGTCTGCTTAACGCCTTAATTATTCTTTCTTTCTTTTTTCTTAACATGCATGTTACGATCAAATATTCACATTTATCTTTTATCTCCCTTCCCCCAAATGAGTGTTGATTAGGTGTCAAACAGCACATTCACAGCTAATTGCAAAACCTGTAATTGTAGGCTTGTGAGGTTGTAAGGTAACACATGGTGCCATTCAAACTGTTGAGTGTGCACTTGGATGAGCACTCTGAAAGGCAGAGGGCAAAAATGTCATTTCATTGGAACATGATGTTAAAACTAATTCAGACTGGGGTATTGCTAACTGGAACTAAGAATTATTGAAAATCATTTTCTGTAATAAAGCAGAAAATTGACAAATTGAAAAAAATTTTAAATAAAGCTAAAATTATAATTAAACAAAATATTTTAAAACAAAAATTAGAAGTTATAAAATTATAAAAGTTTAAGTTGACATACTAAAATTACTAAATCTTGAACTGTAATTAAAGATAAATAAAAAATATTGAAAAACAGAAACTAATAAAAATGACTAAAACTACTAAAACTTAAACAAAAATTCAAATGAAAACTGAAACTGTAACTCAAAATATCAATAAATACTATAATAGCATATGAATCATACTATTACAACACTAGACCTTGGTGGCAGTTCATTATTGTGCATAATAGTGAATGAGCAGGAAAAAAATGCCATATACTCTTCCATTTGCCAAAGGCCAAAAATAGCACAAAAAAGAAAAAGGACAGTATGTGAGCCCTTGTTAAAAGGAAAAATGTTTAAAGGAAAAGTGATATAAAGTCATGGATCACTGTAAACCCTAACGCTCATAATAATTAATTGGTTTGAGTAGGATAAACTTAAATGAATCTAATTAGTTCTATCAAATGAACTTTTATGAGTATTTAGCACTTTTTCTTTCAAGTTCACAGAACTGATATATTTTAAGTAAACTGCACTGTTTCATTGTTTTGAGTTTTATGAAATTATTTCTTTTAATTTAGATGAACTTAAGTTTAACTGAAATGGCTGGGATGTCTATTTCCCAGCATGCTTTGCCGATGGCACTCGAAATGGAGAGTAAATGCTAAAATTAAGTGTAATATAATGTTTTTGTGTGTGTGTGTGTTTGTGCAAGATTAATGTTAAGTGGGAGATTTTGTAGTGATTAATGTTTTGTTATGCTGATTTAGAAGAATTTCTCAAAACTCAAACATTTCAAGTTAAGAACAATTAAAATATATAAGTACAAAATCTGCCAGTTCTGCTTACTTAAACTTTCAATTTCTTAACTTAAAAAATTTGAGGCAACTGATTGCCTTAAATTTTTTGAGTTTTGCCAACTTATTCGGGTTTACAGTGATTTGTGTGTGTGTGTGTGTGTGTGTGTGTGTGTGTGTGTGTGTGTGTGTGTGTGTGTGTGTGTGTGTGTGTGTGTGTGTGTGTGTGTGTGAGTGAGTGAGTGACTGGGTATGTTTAAGCATAAACCCAAGTAATAAACAAATAAATCTAAGAATTTGGATCATAAATTCAATATCTCTTTTACTTACTTAAAAAGAGGAAAGAAGCATATAGGCCTACTGAACAGAACTGGTAACACGTACATGTTCTGTTAAACTAAAAAGAGAAAAAGACAAGATTGATAAGAAACTAGTTACAATTTGAATGTTAAAATGCATAGACATTTTAAGAAATCATTTACGTGTTGTGAGAGTGTGTTGAGAGAGTGTCTGTGTATAGATGGTGGAGCTCCAGAAAACCAGTAATGAGGAGGCTTTGACCGTTACAGATATGAAAAATAAAAAGGCGGGAATTAAGAACCCTAAACTCTAACACAAAGAACCATTTTAGTATAAAACGGTTCTTCCGGACGATTTGGTTCTAAATAGAACTGTTACTATGTGTAAAGAACCTTTAAAAACTTTTGTAATTTTTTTATTTTTTTTTACATTTTTTTTAGAGTAGATACTTAAACTCTGCATTCATCTATATTTTACAGGAGAAAAAGTAATGTTTGTAAACAATGACACCTAATCCCTCCTCAAATTCGACAATAGTGAAAATTATTCTTCCCTCAAACAGTGAAAGAGTCATTGCAGAAGAATATTATCTTTCAAGTAATTTTGGCCTCTTTTCCTGACGTCAACATGCAATGATTAATAAATCACATCCTCAAAGTTACTTCCAGCAACATACAGTTTGTTGGGACATTAAAATAAAGAAGTATTTTTGAAAGCAACAGTGTGTAGACTGTGCTAATTTTGTATTTTATCAACATACAGTAACATACTGACAGTAATGTAGTAATGAGATCAGAGACTCTCCCCTTGAGGTGAGATCACAAGTGGTCACAGAAAATACATTTGAGACTCATTTCATTTCCAGGTCTAAATGGCGATCTGTCTGGGCTGCCCTATTGCTGTATGTTTGGATCACCTGAGATGGATCTTAAAACCAAGTGTAAACAGGGCCATATATTATATGTATGTGCCATAAAGGTTTATAGCGAAACTATGGGGTATTTAGACTGAAATCCATGAGTTGCTGAATAAAGCACATTTTAAATAGGCTACAACTGCACTAGGCCCCAGTTGATGCAAGAAGACTTCGGAGCAGATGTCACTGAACTTACAAGGACTTCAGAGCAGGTGAAAGCAAAAAGAAATCCAATCCCCTTTAAAAACACCTTTACGAAAACTCCCCTCAGAAACGGGACACCTCACCTCAAGTCTGTCATATCGAAGTCCAACACTCTCCCTGACTCACCATTTAAAACTTAAAACATCAAAGTCCCTCCTTAACAATGAGGCACAACAGCTTACCCTTCAAAAGAACAGCAGAAAGTTTTTTTTCCCCGTTTTTTTCTTGCCTTCGTCCCAAACAATGGCTTGTAAACGATAAAAGGGAAGGAAAAATAAAGGAAGGTTATGAGGAGATTCGCCCTTCACCTGCTGGGAGTAATACAATCACTTAACGACCACGACAGGCATTATAGGCCACGCTTTGGAGAAAGAAGACCACATGCTTTATGTCCGACAAAGACCTTAGATCCCGTCTAGAGTTGCACGGCCTTAAATGTACTTCCCCCCACTCCACCCATCGGTAATAAGTGCCCTCAGTGCTTTCAGAAGACAACAACGGCAAGCATTGCTGTGATAACACACTTAAAGGGACAGTTCAAACTAAAATTAATTATCACTCATTACTAGTCATCATTTCCTCAGACTTTCTTTATTCTATGGAAAACAAATACGTGAATATCCTGGTCACTCTTTTCACTATAAGTGTATGTCAAGATCCAAAATGACTAAAAGAGCATGATGGTTAGTTCACATGACTCATTATATTGCAAATCTTCTAAAGCCATTACATGAAAACTGGAAAAATCTGACATACACCTTTAACTTTTCTTGGCACATTCACAAGAGTGAAGTGATTCAAACATTGATGAATGAATAATTATTTTGATTCTGATAATTTCAGAGAATCATTTGAACCAGTTCATTTCTGTTTGTCAAAAAAAATAAAAATAAATTTTATATACTGTATATATATATATACACTGTAGGGCTTCAGATAACTTGTAGCGCAAAAGTTGCATGGACCACTTTATGATACTTTATAGTGTTTTTGTGCTTTTTGAATCATGAAAGCTTCATTCATTCATTACAATTGCACAAAAAAACAAATCAATTATTCAAATGAAAATAAAAAAAATAAAAAATAAAATACTTTTGTGTTGCACTGATAAAAAAAAGTTTGGAATGGCATGAGCATAAGAACATTTTCATTTCTGGATGAACTATTCCTTTATACAAAGTCTGAGAGAATGACAAAGAAGGTTTTAATGGAAGATAGAGTGTGAGGAGAGAAAATTGTCGAGTGGAGATAAAGAGAGGGAAGGAGAGGGAAGAGGTTGTGGTGTCAGGGTTAGGTGTGCTTTACATTATCAAAGGCTCAGCTCATTTAACAAAAGTATGTGACACTCACAAATAAAAAGCATGCTCATGCACACACATAAATTGTGCAAACAACCCACTTAAATTCTATATTTGGCCTCTTGATTTAAAGGCACAATGGAGAGATTAAAGGGAATTATGATGGGAAAATGTTGCAAACCTTGCCAAGGTTCAATGTGTTAGGCCTATGTTTTTTAACCACTTAAAGCCCAAGTTTTTCTGCACCACTTGCAACACAAAATGAACCTTGAATTGTTTCCAAACAGGTTTCTCAAACATGAACCCCGAATACCATCATCACACAGGTTGTCCCACCCCAAACTCTAGCCATTGGTTGAGCTAATTTAGCCGTCACATTCAGCTATGTACTTGTCTCTACATTAAAGTCAGGTAACTGAAACATGTAACTGAAATAGCGACAGATATTTTCTGCCATATTTCCATATACATCCGAGTGAAACAGATTATCGAAAAGGCTATGTTCATCAGTTGTGACTGATGGAGGCAGATGTGAATGTGAACTACAGTTGATTGTCAAAAAGGGCCAGGGTATTACTTCGTTACAGAACTTTACTTTATCAGAGTATTTTTTTTTCTTGGTTTACTTTTACTTCACTACATTCCAAACCATAATATCAATTTTTTTATACTCCACTAGCCTACATTTCATAAAAACATGTTTAACGTTTCTTGTTATTTTTAATTAAAGAAATCCTTACCTGCTCCAAGACGTGATAGTGGTGTCTGATTCATGAACGACCTGATTTTTTTCTGTTAAATCGTTTGGCAAATTGCACTCGACGATTCATTCGTGAAATGGACTGATACGATTTCATCTGCTTGCAAGACAATAACTCACTGATTCAAATGATCCAGTAAGAGCGAGTCTTCAGTTAATAATTCCCTGAATCTGACTCAAAATGAGCCAAGCCAACACTAGTGCACACGCGACTGATGCCGCGAAAAGTAAGTTACTAAAGCAGAATTTTAGAACTTATTATTGTAAATGAAAATCATTGTTTGTGAACCAAATCTGCTGTAAAAGGGCGAGCTGTTTAAGCCCATTGTATGAAATGCTTGAATGTGGACATGAACATATTTGTGTATTATTGTCTAAACGGGGAAGGTTTTATGAAACTCTCCTACATTCAAGTGTTGATAAAAAAGAATGCAAAAAGCTAGAATAAAAGGCTCCATTCTTTCTTTTGATATATTGCAAGTTTAGATATTCATACAACAAAATATTCTAAGGGCCATGAAAATTTTGTGAAAATGATAAAAAAATGCTGGCTGTGGCTAGCAACTTAAAAAAATCACATTGTAGCCTCACTGGTGGGTAAAGAGAATAAAAGTGTGAATGTGAATAAAAGTGAGATTAATGTTTTTGATAAAAGCGTTTTAATAACTAAAACCATATTGACAATAATGATAATTCTTCATATTCCAGCCACTAAACTTCTCTCAAGCTCAAACGGAATACATACAATCATGTGATCTGAAATGTGATCTGGTGACCGTGGAGACCATTTGAGTATAGTGAACTCACTGTCATGTTCAAGAAACCAGGAATGATTTGAGCTTTGTGACATGGTGTGTTATCCTGCTGGAAGATCAGAAGACACTGTGGTCATAAATGGATGGACATGGTCAGCAACAATACTCATGTAGCGTTTAAACAATGCTCAGTTGGTAATAAGGGGTCTAAAGTGTGCCAAGAAAGTCCGGACCAAATGCCAGACCATTACACCACCACCACCAGTCTGAACCGTTAATAAAAGGCAGGATGGATTCTTACCCTATCTGAATGTCGCAGCAGAAATCGAGACTCACCAGATCAGTCAAAGTTTTTTCAATCTTCTGTTGTGTAATTTAGGTAAACCAGTGGGAATTGAAGCCTCAGTTTGCAGTTCTGGTGTGTTCTTCTGCTGCTGTAGCCCATCTTCAAGGTTCGACGTGTTGTGTGTTCAGAGATGCTCTTCTGCATAACTCAGCTGTGAGTGGCTATTTAAGTTACTGTCGCCTTTCTATCAGCTCGAACCAGTCTGGCCATTCTCCTCTGACCTCTGGCACCAACAAGGCATCTTTACCCACAGAACTGCCGCTCACTGGATATTTGTTCTTTTTCGGGCCATTCTCTGTTGTGTGTGAAAAACCAAGAAGATGACGACTGATGATGACTGGCACCAACAACCATGCCACATTCAAAGTCACTTAGGCCTCGTTTACACTGTCAGTGAAATGTGATTTTTTGCTCATATGTGACACAGATCGGATGTGTTCTATGACAGTGTAAACAGGAAAAAAACACATGCATTCAGATATTTCGAGATCGGTTTCAGGCCTCATTCATATGTGGAAATAAATCAGATATAAATCGGATATGTGCCAGTGCGACTGTCATGTAAACAGGCAGATCGGATTTTCTGAGGCATTAGGCAACGTCTCCGCAGTTTAATGACGAGAGAAACCTCGACGCGCTTCTGCAAAGGGACGGATGGCCTGACGAAACGTAGGAGAGGAATGTGGACAAACGTTGACACAACATATCAAAGGTTGACTTGCTCATGCTAAAATTTCGGACCCACTGCTCCTCGTTAAAGCCCGCTTCATAATCATGGTGATGTTTGGTGAACTTCGCATATCTCAGAGCTAGCATCAAGCATATTTTGCGTTCGTCCATCTGTGCAAGATAATTTAACCCTTTAAGCATGCGTGATGTTTCAGATAGTATGGCAAGTGTAAACACGTGAATCGGATATGGGTCACAATTGAAAGAACGTGTAAACGGACGGTCAAAAAATCGGATATGGGCAACAAATCAGGCAACTTAAATCACCTTTCTTCCCGATTCTGATGCTCAGTTTGAACTTCAGCAGATTGTCTTGACTATGTCTACATGTCTAAAAGCATTGAGTTGCTGCCATGTGATTGGCTGATTACATGCATTAATGAGCATTTGAACAGGTGTACCTAATAAAGTGGGCGATGAGTGTGTTTGTGTGTGTATATATATATATATATATATTACTCTCATTGCTACTCAACCCAAATTTCTGATCTGTCATCTACCTTAACCTCTGACCCACGCTTGAGGGGAAAATTACCTTTAGCCATGGCTAACACAAGCCAGCGCTCCCGCCGGCCCTGAGAGGAGCCCCCAGCAGCCTAGCGCTGTGGAATAGCAGCATTAACTCTACTCTTTGTCTGCAGAATAGCTCCATTGTGAGAGCCCCCTATGAGCATGCTGACTAAGGCTACAGAATGAGTCCTCTTCTAAGCCTGACCAGGGGGGCAGGAGAGGGACGGGGGTCCAGCTTAACTCTCCACGCCCCCTTCCCCTCCCTCCTGGAGAGTTCTAGGAATTTCCTGATTCAATATAACTTTCTAAATACCTCCTCTTCATCTCTCCCTCCCTCTATATGTCCAATCCTCTCATTCATTCAGTCACTCATTCATCCACCTTTCCATTCACTCATTCATTCACACGCCCTATGGATTTTTTTTGTAATGTTGGTACAATGACATATAAGAGCAAACATGGAAAAGAAAACGAGTAAGTCTGGTGTAGAACGTGTGAAGTTCACTTTTAAATTGAAATGCCATGTGGCGTAAGCAGAAAGTAAATCACACATTTCCTAGATTAGATGTGAATGTACATGTGAATCTAAATAAATCAATACATTTTAAAATATACTTATGGTCAAAAGCAAATATTACAAACATGATCAATTATAAATTAATAATTAATATGATATAATTAATATAAATTAATTTTTTGTGGAGTCTAAGCACACAACATTTTATCCCTGGCTCATGGCATGGCGATATACGTATACCATGAACATGCAAAGAATATGCAGATTTATATTTATGTAAATAGTGTTTTATGTGCAAAAAAATGTATTCCTATAATTTATATAATTTTTTTCCTTCAATCTGATTTTTGATAAACAAAATGAATTGAGGAGGTGCATTCGATTGTTATTGTATTTTAATGTATTTTTTAGTAGGACAAAAAAAATGTGTAGGACCTAACCTATACGAGTCTGTACGGGGGTATACTATGCATGTGTTTGTGTTGATCAGAAAGCAACATCTGCTCACATTATTCTAGAGTGAACTGAGGAGTGCTTCTGTTGGTCTTTTGAGGCATTCAATAGCCATAGGTACTCTTTGATGCCAAAGATTGTCTCTGTGAACACAAAGATATTCATTTGCCTAACGTGCATTTAATTGGCCTAAGTTACTGTTCAACTTCTTCCCAAAATGCCCCGTTAATTCATCTCAATCACACAACAGTCACAGGTCACATAGTGCTTATTGTAGGCCGCTCACTTTAGCAACGACTCGGCTACATTTGCATCCGAACTCAAAAGGCCAGCAGTTCAATCCCATAATAGTCAAAGAAATGAGAGTTACAATGTAGCCAAAACGGCTGTTGTGTAAATCTAAATCAGCCCCTTCACTCTCTTTGTCTCTTTGATTAGAGTATGGAGATTAATTCATCCTCTTATGGTGGTCAGTTTCTTTAAATACCAAAATTAAACAGCGCATTCGCAGAGACATCAGATGCATGTCTTGAATCCAAATGTACATGCATGTTGTTCCTCTCTTTGCTGTGGATAAAAGCCACTGCTAAATGAATAAATGTAAATGTGCACGAGGCCTTTTATTTGGAAACCCATTCAAAGGGTTCTCGCGCTGGAGCTTTGGATACATGATTCAGTTTGGTTTAACTCTAATTACATGCCTCTGAAAGGCTGTCTTCTCTGATCTTGAATACCACCGTGAACTGAATCTCTCCAAAAGACCCAACCGAAACACTTTTCAGCAAATGCTTCAATTTCACAGCCTTATTGTTCGAGTCGTAGCACATTTGTGAAAACATTAAGGCTGTCTAAAGGGAAAAATGATTTGTGGCTCATGATTAAAACCACTTGAGATCAATGACATGGTTTATTACGTTGATCTGTAGCAGCACCTCCGAACGGCTTGAGTGTGGATCATACACAGTAACTAATCCCAGACTCACACACAGTCATCGCGGTTCACACAGAGTCGAGCCATAAAACCACACTTCCGCTCACTAACCCTGAATCACTCCCTCGCTTTGCTGACACGTACCTGTTGATGACCGTGCGATGCGGTTCAGGCACGAGAAGCTGGATGAGAGCCTATGAAACAAGAATTGGATGAGGCTTGTGTCTATAACTTGAGATTTACTGAGACAAAGTGCTCTTGTTTAAACCGGCGGCTTTTTTGAAACGGGGCGCAGCGGCAGAATTGGAGGCATGTGTTGGTGCAGCGACGGGGTGGGTTTATGGTCTCTGCTAGTGTTTGATGTGCCATAATGAGGAAGTGAGTGACTTCCTGTGGTTAACGGGAGCGAGGGAGATGGATGACGGGGGAGGCCGTAAATGAAAAGCAGCAGTAGCGCAGTTAACAGAGGCCGGGGTGTGCGGGTTAAACGTTTTTCAAATGTTTTAACTGCGTTCTCTTCGACACGACGGGGGGCGAGGATATGTCAGGGTCAAGAGGTGACAGGCGAGATGTGTGCAGTCCTACATGTCATTATTTCCTGGAAGATAGGGTGCACTTGGTGTAATTATGTGAGCCCAGATCCAGATGGATCTGGTTGGAAACTTTTGGAGTCCATTTAACTTTTACTGTCATCGTAAGCTTTGTGTTGAGTTCACGGTCTTTTGCTCTTTTCAGGGAGATGTCAAAGACGGCGGCGTTCACACATAAGAGATAAAGCTTGAGCTTATAAGTTCAAAGACAGATATGAAGATTAAATGCATGTACATAAATGGTCCTAACTGATCAAGTACTCACTAACTTCCTGCCCCTGACATTTTCAAAAAATGCACGGCCTCTCTTTACATTTCATTGGTTGTCGTCAAGGCAACCCAGTTACCCTGTTCCTTTCCAGAACACCATTTGCTATTGTATGTGTCATTTCACCTTTGACCTCTGTGGTGGGAGCTGTGACCTTTCAACAAGCCCACACAGAATCCACATCCACACAACTCCTGCAGATCTTTTCCCAAAATCATAGCAGAATATACAACAAAAGAATGAAGAAGAATGTCTCAAGAAGAATGATTTCTCTGAGCACTTTAACTGGGTCTCACTGCACATTTTCTCAAGAGATATCTTTTCCGATTCATAAGCTCTCATTTCAGTTCACATGCAATTTGATTTCATTCAGATTCATTTGGGTGCATTTCAGTTACAATGTCCAATTTGTATAGATCAAATTCAAGCAGGAATTTAAAGAGGGATTCATCAGATTCGATTACTAACTCCTGAACTCCTGACCCAAAATAGTAATTTGTTCATGAATCAGAATACACTGGTTGTATTGTATATTTTTGATTCACTTAAAAAAAAACTGGTTCATAAGAGTCAGTTGTTTGTGACACTGGTTATGACTCTATGGCTTGCCATAGGGCTGTAGATTCAGCAGTGGCTGCAAAAAAACAATATTAAGAGTAAAGATTGTTCAAATGAAGATCGTAATTAATCAGAAAGCCTATTTTTACCCAGGTTTAAAATAACCAAAATCACAATTTCTAATCTAATGAAATTAGCGAAAGTGAAAATCTGCAATCCCGTTGAACCACTGCTGATTCTCATTACTTATCAAGCCACACCATGAGATAACCTCATTCATACTCTTCAATCAGTCCCATTGTCCTCACTGGGTTTTACCTTCTACAACAGTGAAGTGAAGTGGAATGCAGCAGTGAGACGTCATAAATCTCTTCAGGATGATAACAATGTGTTTTAAGAGTCATAAAGTGGCCTTAAGTATCTCCAGCACCACTGAGGATTAGCCTGTAAGCATCAGATCCCCTGAGGCCCGACTCATTCATATGCAATGAGCGAAGACCCCTTACTGAACACACACACACACACACAGTGCTGAAGGGCCCAGCAAGAGGCTATGAACCCTTGAGCATTCTTGGGCTGGTCAACCGTGCAGCCAGCCAATCAATCAACCAATTACTAATCAATCAATAAATCACATATGTGTTTTTATGCAGTGTGTCGAGGAAACAGCCATGAATTAAACGTGTCATGGTGCCAGTGGGACATGATGCGATAAATAGTGACAAATGCACACGCACACTACGACAGAGAGCTGTGGGAACTAACGGGAAAGAGAAAGTGCTATTTACACTGAGCACAAAAGTAAGATTAACTCTTGCCATAGATTTACTCTTTGTTTATGTTTGTGTGCACTCTCTTTGTTTACACACTGATTTGATTAGTGACCCTACAGATTCAACACGACTTATCCCTGCTCTGGGATTTCTGCAAGCTCAGAGTCAGTAATGATGTCATTGGAATGTGCAGAGCATTGACCAAACATTACGAAATAACAGCAGATAACATTCTTCAAAAGCCATCTTATCATGCAACATGGGAATTGGCTGGGAATAATGTAGAAGCCAACAGACTGTTTTGCTTTGAGTAAGAGAGGGCCGTATCTTGTTATGCTTGCCACTGATTCAGCTGACGCTGAAATTCCAGACACCCTCCCGCTGGGTCACAGAACTTAGCTTTTCCATGCTTTAATACCACACACATGGACACGCTGATATTTACAGAGATTTATAGAGATTCAGTAAGGAAGAAGAGCAGAATACAGTATGATAATCAGTGTTGAAGCTACTCTTTAACTGTAGTTCACCAGCTTTAACCTACTCATTTTAAAGCTACACTGTGTAGGATTTTCTCCCATCTAGTGGTGAAATTGTTTATGACTACCAACTGAATATTACTTTCTAGCCCCTCCCATTCCGAGGGCGTTTAACTCCTACGGTGGCCGTATTATTTCAAATCTGCCGGCAGTCGCGAGTAATCTCCCCCTCGCATTCGTCACGGTGCCACTGAGTGTAAAAACCCGAAAGGCGAAGCTTGAATTTCCAGGTATGTCCCTCTTTGGCTAATGTATTTTCAAGATGGAGGCGCAACATGGCTGCCGCCATTCGAGTGACTCGCTCGTATGGCAAGGCAAGGCAAGTTTATTTATATAGCACATTTCATACACAATGGCAATTCAAAGTGCTTTACATAGAAGAAATTAAAATAATAAAAAGAAATAAGAATAATTAAAATACAGTACAGTACAAACAGTCGGACGAACAGCGGCACAGTGCTCATTCAGTAAATGCATAGCTAAACAGAAGTGTTTTGAGTCTGGATTTGAATGTGACTACTGTAGGAGCACATCTGATCTCCTCTGGAAGCTGGTTCCAGCTGCGGCTGGCATAATAGCTAAAAGCAGACTCGCCATGCGGACTCGCCAACAGGTATTTCTAGCTGATATGATCCTAATGATCTGAGTGATCTGTTGGGTTTATATTCAGTGAGCATATCTGCAATGTATTGAGGTCCTAGGCCATTGAATGATTTATATACCAGCAATAATACTTTCAAATCAATCCTAAATCTAACTGGGAGCCAGTGTAAAGACCTGAGGACTGGTGTGATATGTTCATATTTGCTGGTTCTGCTCAGAATCCTGGCGGCAGCGTTCTGTATGAGCTGACACTGTATGTATTCTAAATTATTCTTACGAGAATACTTAATTAGTTGGTAGAAGTAATTACACATTAATGAGCACATATGATTTTGAAAGAACAAAGTGTTTTTTGCTAAGAATCAACTTAAAAAATTACACAGTGTAGCTTTAAAGGGATAGTTAAAAAATGATATTTAAGCCATGATTTACTCACCCTCAAGCCGTTCGAGATGCATATGTCAATCTTTTTTCAGACGAACACATTTTCAGTTATTTTAGAAAATGTCTTAGATCTTTCAGTGGTTATAATGTGAATAAATGGGGTCCAGCTGATTCAAGTCGCAAATTGTACATGCATCCTTCACAAAAATAATCCATCCGGCTCCAGGGGGATAGACGAAGGCCTTCTGAGGGTAATCCGTGCGGTTTTGTCGTAAAAATATACATATTTAAAACTTTATAAACGAAAATAACTGGCTTCCGGTGGCAGTCGGCGCGCGTTCATGGAGATAGAGCTGGTGTGAGTGAGTGGAGGCGGGGTTAATTTGCCTATTCATAGAACCACGTTTCTGTCAGGACCACTATCGTCAAAGACGATTGACAATTAGCATACAGTTTGGATTGGCGGTATGGTTCTGTTCTGGGCAAGAACTCCCTGCGCTTCATGCAGCCTAGCATGGATAAGAGCAGCAATACCCCCCCCCTTAGGGTAAACAGAACAGAACCAACACGAATGTATTGCAGATATCATTACTTCAAAATTTTAATGTACAACATAATTCGAGAATTTAGTCTGATTCAAAGGGGAATCAGAATGCCAAATCCTGACTGGACGAGAGGAGCTGAGGATGTAGGATGGTAATCAGCTCTTGAGAAACGCGATTGCTGTTGATAATACAATTGTGGATAAAATGATTGACTAAAGGGGGACTTTTAATAACAATCCAGCTTTTTTATGTTAGCTACACAACGAACTACACTAATAACAAAAAATAATTGAAAAGGCAATATTTTCAAATGTAAATATACAAATGTTATGCTTTATTTTCATATTTTTCTAGTCCAGTTAAGTCAAGTAAATAGATAGATAGCCTAAATAAATGATAAAGAATTAAGCAATGGATAAAATAAAACAAGAAAAAATTTAAAAGAGGGAAGAGATAACAAAAGGGTTTTGAATGAATGTCATATCTAAGGTACATTTACACTAAATACAACAACAACAAAATAATAAACCATAATTTAACCATAAGTTACTCAGTTGAGCAATAAACAGCAGCATTGAACTAAATTAACTATTTTAAATTGCGAATCATGAATAATTTTGTGATGAACCAATTCACTAAAATGAATCACTTTTTTTGCTACATATGAGAGAGCAAAAGGGAGAGATCAGTTAAATCAAAGGGGCATTCTGTCCCCATTTACTCAAACCTGTTTGACTTTTTTTCTGTGTTAAACACAAAAAGGAGATATTTTGAGATATTTTAACCAAACAGTTCTCCATTGTATGGCCAAAAAAAAAACATTTCTCAAAAAAATCTTCTTCCACATTCCTCAGAAGTACAAAAGTTACACAGGTTTGGAACGACATGAAGGTCAGTAAAGGATTTTTTGGGTGAACTACTATCCTGTTAACAGCAACGTAGCTCTCTGATACACCTCTACTGGTCAACCTGTGCAAAAGGCCACTTTTCTGATTAATACATGTACAGGTGTTGTGTTTAGAGTTTAACATATTCAACTCAGTTTGTTGCCACAAAGTTAAGTGAACGGCTTTCATGACTCCCCACATGATCAGACACTGACACTTGACACTGTGAATGCCGGCCACTCCAAGTCTTTTAAAAAGAGTATCAAAAAACAGCCCATCACATCCCTTTCTTTCTTCTGTCCTTTCACTCTCCCACATAGCAACTTTTTCCCCCTGTATCTCTCTCTCCCCGTCTGATAGCTTGTTCTCTCCCCCTCTCTGGACTCTGTGCTGTGGGTCCTCCTGACAAAAGGAATTGTAAGGATGAGCCTAACCGGTATTGGCCCACACAATGGGCCCGAAGAATGCGGAGAGGGACAAAGGGTAGCCATTGGCTGTGTTAGCCCTGGGGTGACAGATCCGAATGGACGGATGAACACGGGGGCTGCGCTCAGGTCTGCGATGGACCGGCCAACCCCCCGCCAGGCCTGCCCGAAAAGCACCGCGGTCAGGGCCCGCAAACAATCGACCAGCGCTAACTAGCCGCCCCGCTTGGCTCTCCCCCACTCGTGGTGATTGATATGGGAAACGCAGAGCGCACTGTCCCGTTATTGTGCTTTCAGTCTGCAATTATCACCCTCGCCTCATGCAAATATCAGAGATTAGGTCGCTAGCATTTAACACTGATTTCGTATACATAACAGGTTTAGATGGGCCTTCAAATACCCCGGTTATGCCCAGTGCCCAGCGAGACCATCTGAAACGAATGCAAGAGACTAATGAAAGCGCTCCACTGACATAAGTATAGAGGCATAGAGATGAATCCATATGTGTTGCTGTAAGAGTGTATGGCTTCACTCATGGGATGATAAATTAAAAGAGAGGTGTGGATTTGCATGGTGGTCAGACATGTGATGTGTGTGAACATTTTTTGGGCAGCACATGTGCTGTTCTTCAGGGTTTCAGTGTACAAAGCCAAAAAACACCATTAAATCAGATTTCATCCATCAAATGCATCAATATACCGCATATGAACGTAACTCAACGGCAGCGGTTGTGGTTCTCAACCAGGGGCCCACCACAAGATGACTTTAAATTATTTCAAATAAGACAAAACAAGCATTAATATGCCAAAACAACTTATTTTAATTCACTGGCAAAACAACTGTATCAAAAAAAACAAAAAAACTGGATTTCTATATCTGGACAAGACAAGACATATTGTTATGCCAAACTCGAAAATATTTTAATGGGTAGGAATTGAGTATTAAATATTTTTGAAACTCCTTATCCTTAATACTTGCGCAGTAAATCACAAGCAACTGGAAAAGTCATTGGGTCTTTGAATATTGTTGTGTTCATAACTGTTGAACTTCGTAACACTGACAAAGTTATTGAACTGAACTGAAACAACACTGAATTAAATTTATGACACAATTTAATAATGACACTATTGTCTTCTGTAGAGCATCTTTACTGCTGAAATTGATTTTGTTTCATACTGATTCCTTTTACAACATTATCAGTTATTTTCCTGTTTATTAAAGTGAAGCTGCTTTGAAACAATCTGTTTTGTACTGTAAAGTGCAATATGGGAAAATAAAATAACTTTATAAATAAATGCGGTCAAAATGGTTGAGAACCACTCTATAGCCATATAAATCTATTTATACTGTAAATCAATTTCTATTTAAGCTTCATCGCACCTCCACAGACTGCTGACCTGCAAATACCACATAGAAAGAAAAAAGAAGTGTCAACAGGTTCACGCTCATACGGATCCATCTGCTTCCTACCAGAACATGTAAAAATACTCTACATGCACATGGATGAACATCTTACAAAGAGCATTTTTACAGTAGCAAAGCTGGGAGACAAATCCAACTGGCATCATAGCTATCCAGAGAGCAAATCCAAATACCTCCAGTTACATCATTTCAGAGGAAGCATCTGCAGATGGACTTTTGTTCCAGTGTCTCTGTTGTTTCCTTTAGCTGTGCTTAAACAGGGCACAAGTCCAAATACACAGAACTCTCCCAAACAGCACCTGGAAATGACATTCACTGCACTACAGTCTTGCATTTCAGTGAAAAAAGGTACTTGAATGCTTATACAAAAGAACAATGGTGAGGCAGATTACATTAAACGCACAGTCCGTTTGTTTGATATACCTGGAATTTGATCCCAACATCTTACGAACCGCATCACTAAAAGGATGTGCACGGTTTAATGCACACTGAGACCACATAACGTGCTTTTATTGTACACTTAAGGCATTGTCTACATGGATGGATGACCGACTTTTGAAAAGAGGAGGTAAAGTTCTTGTATATAGACCACCATTTGCCTTATACTATCAAAAAGCAACCATACCACTATATTTGTATGTTTGTGTAAACATATTATCCATTAATGCAAAGTCATATAAAAATCTGTAATTCATGGCAATATTGTGTCAAAATAAATAAATAAATAAATAGGCATCACTGCAATATCTGTACTGTTGCAATTAGGCCTATTATTATTCATATCACATACCAATATGTCATCATTATTTTTATATTTTATATTTATATTGACTAGGCTTTGTAATAACAATTATATTCACATATAATATTTTATCAATATTATATAATAATATATTAATAATATACTGTAAAATTTAAAATACAACCTCATTTCCAG
Organism: Vimba vimba; assembly: GCA_022828995.1. Taxonomy (NCBI): domain Eukaryota; kingdom Metazoa; phylum Chordata; class Actinopteri; order Cypriniformes; family Leuciscidae; genus Vimba; species Vimba vimba. Next base: position 4,384,438 of record CM040832.1, on the reverse strand, counting down.
AAAAATTGGGATATTTGGTAAAATCCAATAAAATCAAGAATCTGTGATTTGTTGATTCTCTTGAACCTTTATTTAACTGACAAATGTACAAAGAAAATATTTCCAAAGTTTTCACTGAGCTTTTGTAAATATAAACAATTTTTGAATTTGATGGCTACAACACACTCCAAAAACAGTTGGAACAGGGGCATGCTGACCACTGTGAACACCTTTTCTTTTAATTACTCTTTTTAATCATTTGAGAATTGAGGATACTAATTGTTGCTAGCCTGACGTCGTCATACTCAGATTCTAGTCAGAATGTGAGTCTGATCTGCTCCATTGGGCTGTGATTATGGGGCATGTTTCAACCGAACCAGGAAGGAAAATACCTCTGCACTCAATTGGATAGACCTACAACCAATCAGAGCAATGGAGTAAGTGATGTATGTTCTTCATTCATCTTTCCGATCGACAAATGCCTTGATCGCGGTTCTCTGTTCCTCTTTTAAAATGAATGCGCTGTCGATATCTTCTATAACAGATGCGATGGCGGAATCTACACATGATGTTTCAAAAACAAAGTTCGGGAGGAGCACGTTCAAATAATCAATCCAATCAACTTGTCATCAAACAATTACCATGTCTACCCTATCAGCATGAGAGGAAGCTTATATATATTCACTCTGTCAACTCACCTACCATTCCTTGACAGTTTTCAGCATCCCTCCACTCACTCTCGGCTTGTTCTTCCACAGCCAGGAATACGGGTGGAGAACTTTGGGTTCGGGCCGAATACCGAGCCCGAAGCCTCTCCTCGGACAGCACGCCGAATATGCTTTTATTTTGTCTGACTTATTTGTAAGTGTGAACTCGTGAAATCTCAATTCTCCAGCGGCAGTCATCTTTGTTGTAAACGAATTCAACCCAAGCGCTCGTTGGTGACGTGGATGATTGCGTTACTGTTGATCATCTGTCCATCGTTGTATAAATTGATTATAAATTTGATTGGTCCGAACAGCTTTGGTTCGGGCATAATAGCTCCACAACGGATCAAGTCCAGATCGAACTTCCCGACCTAAAAATGTTGTGGGCGGGGCTAAGTTCGGCTGGCATCCAGGCTAAATTGTTGCAGTTGCAAATGGAATTTTTGCCAAATCTCGCCTGATACAAGACAGCTGCTCAACAATCAGTGTCGTCGTTGTATGATGGGTAATACATTTTCAATAAGAGACCGGTCTGGACTGCAGACAGGCAGTCAGGCACATCCACTTTATGGTGTAGAGTGTCTAGAAACCACTCTGTTGTAACACGTGCAGAATGAGGCCTGGCATTGTCTTGGAAAGATGTCATTTTGATGGCAGTTTATGTCTCTTTACAATCCCAACATCAACGGTACCTTCACACATATGCAAGACGCCCATGCCGTTTGCTCTGATGCACCCACATACCATGACAGATGTTTGCTTTTGCACCTGTCGCTGATGAAAGTCTTAATTGTCCCTTTCATCTTTGGGACTGAGAACTTAAGGTCCGGTTTGTCCAAAAACAAGCTTAAACATGGACTCATCTGAGCACAGCGCACATTTCCACTGTCTTCTAGACCATCTGAGATGAACTCAGATGTTCAGCTTTCTCCTTGTGAAACAGAGATTTGAGTTGCATTTCTTGATTCAGCGTCAGACCGTGTTAAGTGAAAAGTTTTCCAAAGTGCTCTTGAGCACATGTGGCTGTATTTAACACAATAGCATGATGGTTTCTCATGCAGTGCCATCTGAGGGCTCAGAGGTCAAGTACAGACAGAGATTTCTCTGGATTCCCTGAATCTTTTCACAATATCATGTAATATGTATGGTAGATGGTGAAAGACATGAATTCTTTGCAATCTTGCATTGAGAAATGTGATTTTTTTAATTGTTTGGCAATTCTCTCATGAAATTTGGCACAAAGTGGTGAGCCATGACCCATCTTTGCTTGCAAAGACAGAGAAGCTCCTTTTACAACCAATCACAATACCCTCACCTATTACCAATTCACCTGCTCATTGTGGACCGTTTCAAAAGAGTTTAACTTGGATATTCTAAAATCTTTTCACTTATTTTGCCTTGTCTCGCGTAGCCAGACCTTCAGACTGACGACAGAAGATCTGGATTCTATCGCAGCTTTCATTGGTCAAAGACCGCCAAAGAGGATGTTCGACTAACATAATGTAACCAATCACTGCTGTCCCTGCAATAACAGACCACCATGCATCTATTAATTATTCATTCAAGAAAGTTGTGCAAGTTTACTGCAACAATGGAGCTGCGAATTTCACATACTTTTGAAAATCCAGCATTTAGTTGATCCTGGTAAGCGCTCATTGTCACAGTTGTAAACATGACGGCGTTCTTCTTCCACGAGTGGGTTTGGCGTCAAGGCATTTGTTTCCAGGTGGACTGTTAAAAACGCAAGACACACGTCTCCTGGACATCCTGTAGAATTCAACCAATCAGGTGACGACTTCGAAACTCCTGAAGTGTTTCCAGATAAGTGTGCCATATGCGCCTGATGCTCAGACTACCTCTGTCACAATTTTTTGTAGTGTGTTGCAGCCATCAAAATAAAAAAATATATATACATATTTACAAAATACAATTATGTTGGTCAGGGAAAACATTGGAAAACTTTTCTTTGTACTTTAATCAGTTAAAAAAAAAAATAATAATTCAAGAGAATTGACAAATCACAAATTGTGGATTTGACAAAATGTCCCAACTTTTCTGGAAATGGGGTTTGTATATTATTATATATGATAAACAATTTTATTATAAATTTGAAAACAGTGCTGCTTAAAATTTTTGTGGAAATCATACAATTTTTTCACGATTTTTTAATAAAAAGAAAGAACAGAATATATATCATTTGAAATCAAATCAAAATCTTTTGTAACATTATAAATATTTTTTCTGTCATGTTCAATGTAATATGCCCTTGCTGAATATAAGTATTAATATTTTATTAGTATTAATAAAAAAATCTTACTGACCCCAAACTTTTAATCAATTAAAAAGGTTCAATGTTCTTATAATTAATTAAAACTACGCCGATAGCCTCGTGGTTAGTGTGCCGACATTATAGCGCAACTGCGACCCGAGTTCGTTTCCCAGCTCGAGGTCCTTGGCCGGTCCTGTTCCCCTCTCTTTACCCCATGCTTTCCTGTCAAAATCATACTGTCCTATCCAAGAAAAGACACAAAAAGGCCAAAAACATAACTAAAATAAAATAAAATAAAAACTATTATTTTATTTTATAAAATAAAATAGTAAATCCATACAATGATCCCATGATAGGAACCTCTAAAAGGTTCTATATTTGAAGGGCCTGACAGAACCCTTTAAGATTCTATTTAGAACCTTTTCTTATAAGAGTGTAGTTTTATAAAAAATAATATTACTATTAATAATGAAAGTAACCTTTTATTTCTGCATTTGTCATAACATAGTAACATGCTCAAGCTCAAGGGAGGCACTAGAATGCTATTCTGTTAAAAAAAAAAAAAAAAAAAAACTTGAATTTTGTCACATTTCAATGGTTTTCACATTCAGCATTTTGGAGGAGCAACTGCACACCTGGAGAAGTTGCCTTAGAGTGCACACACACCTTCACTGAAGCAAGCACTAAAGGAAATGCTTGGCTCTTTGTTTGTCCTGCAGGTTATGAGAGATAGTGAATGTGGAGACGGAGTCGTTCACTCATAAAGAGCTCCCACATTGTTCTTAACGGCGAGGCAGGTGGGGGTGAAATCTCAGAGAGGTCCACTCTTATTCTCCCCCTGCACAGCAAAACAGAAGGACGGCCATATATTTTTCTCTTGGACACTTTTACAGCCTTTGTTATGAGCGAGGACCAGCTTGTTCTCACAATGAACACATACTAATGTCATATGTTAGAGCACATGAGCGATCTGTTAAGACAGCATGTACAATATGGTGCATAAAACGGTGTAAAAGTGTGTTTATAGACAACATGCGGATACAACCGCATCCATATCATGGTAGATAAAGATGATTAGATGAAAATGTATATTGCAATTTTTAATTTTCATACAATTTAATCAATTAGGCATGTTAAAAGAGAACTCCGGTAAATTTTTTGTAAATTTGGAGTGCTGTCAATACAGAGAACAACGACAAAAATCGGTGTTGCCTACACCGTGTTATCCTCTTTTTAAAATTTGCACCCTGTTGACTTCAATGGGGCAAGTTTTAAACCTGCTTTTAGCCTCTTAACATCCTTGATGTGTCATTACAAGTGCACAGCCAATGTGAGTGATTCCTTCAGAGTGAACACGGGTGAATCTGACTGCAGTAGATGTGAAAGATATGAATAAAAGTGATGTTAATTCAGCCAGCGCACATACCTGTATTTACATCCTGTTTTCGGTCGAAGTCCATAGCAATCGATTGTCAAGTAAAAAGAGGATAACACGGTGTAGGCAACACCGATTTTTGTCGTTGTTCTCTGTATTGACAGCACTCCAAATTTACAAAAAAATGAGCTCAATGTTAAAATTTACCGGAGTTCTCCTTTAAGCTATATATTCTCATGTGCATCCTCCTAATACCAGTAATTATATTATAATTTCTCAATCTGATGATGCTGCGAAATGTTCACTGATACTTTCATATGGTAACAGGTCTTATCTAACAGGTCTATCCGATGTCTTGAAGCAAAACCAGCACTGCATTTAAAAGGGAAATACCAAGACAGCGGGCCAGACGATATCAGCCTCGAGCGCAGCGAGTGAATGTGTGGGATAACCGTATTAGGGAGATTTGATACCACTGTGGTTTGTAATCCTTTTGAAGTGAGATCCTTTTTCCAGCAGTGGTCGAAACACAATCCTCAGTTACAGACCCTGGAAGTGATGGTCTTTTTTACACTTATTCAGGGAAATTTCGGAATGCTATTCAGAATGAGGCGGGAAAAAAAACTGAGAAGTAGAGCTCAACTTCAACACATTGAAAAAAAGAGGATGTGCTGCTGTTATATAGGAAATTAATGGATCAGAATGATCAAAGCACTGTAATGTAGATCGGAATAATAGAGTTGTTGATTTGATTTGATTTAATTTAATTTAATTTATAGTTGTAGTGTTTTATATTTCCGATGTATCCTATGTATCACTGAAAAGCATTTTTTGGAAACACATGAAAACTAACCTTGTTGAGTCAAACTGAGTTGAACTGAACTGAATGGAATTATATAGAATTTAAATAAAATTCAAGACAAATAGTTTAAATTGTAGAAGGAAAAATGGTAACAATAAAAAAAAAAAAATTATAATAAAATAAAATAAACCCACAACCCTACAGAAGATGATGTATCACTGAAAAGCATTTTGTGGAAACACATGAAAACTAACCTTGTTGAGTCAAACTGAGTTGAACTGAACTGAATGGAATTATATAGAATTTAAATAAAATTCAAGACAAATTGTTTAAATTGTAGAAGGAAAAATGGTAACAATCAAAAAAAATAATAATAAAATAAACCCACAACCCTACAGAAGAGGGAGGGAGGATGGATGGATGGATGGATGGATGGATGGATGGATGGATGGATGGATGGATGGATGGATGGATGGATGGATGGATGGATGGATGGATGGATGGATGGATGGATGGATGGATGGATGGATGGATGGATGGATGGATGGATGGATGGATGGATGGATGGATGGATGGATGGATGGATGGATGGATGGATGGATGGATGGTAATAATAAAAAAAAAACTGACTTTAAATTGAATTGAATAAAATGAAATTTAATTTGACTCACCAGTACAACAACATGAATGTTGTAGAGAGACAAATAAGGAATATAAAACAACAAATAACAACAATAACTTCGTATTGAGCATTGGATACAGATTAGATCATGTATAAAACATGAACTGTATATTTTTCCCATAAAACTACAGCATAATTAAACTGAGGACAAACACTCTGCCTACTTCAATTAGCACACATGGGCCTCACCTTACATGCAACCTAACCTCAGTGCCTACATTTGAGTGTGTGTGTGTGTGTGTGTGTGTGTGTGTGTGTGCATGGAGGGGGCCTACTTTGGTTGAGGTGCACATGAGATTCACAAAGCCCTCAACACATCAAGTAAAAGAAAAGGGCCACCAATGCAGGAATTGGGGACCATGGGAGTTTTTGTGGGACTTTCGAAATCACCCCAACCCACCCCGTCCTTCTTCAAAGTGCACACCGGCAGCTGAGGGGCGTGGCCCATTGAGAGAGGGCTGGATTTAGGCCTTTGTCCCTCTGGCTTCAGGGGCAAGTGACATCTTGAACGCTTCAAGAAGATTAAATAGCAAAGCCCAGTCGGAAACAGAGAGAGAGAGAGAGAGAGAGAGAGAGAGAGAGAGAGAGAGAGAGAGAGAGAGAGAGAGAGAGAGAGAGAGAGAGAGCAAGGGATAGAGAATAAAGAGGAGAGAGGGAGAGAGAGGAATGGTGAGGGTGGGACCCAAGGGTTTGTAAATGTCCGTTGGGGAAATGGAGAATTGGAGAAATGGATTCAGAGAGGAAAAGGGGAATGCTGAGGAGAAAAGAGGATAATGAGAAGAGGAGAGGAAAAGAGTGGCCTCAATGAATAGGATTAGACTGGTCTCACCGTAAGGAGAGAGAGAGATGGAGAGAAGGAATGTAGGAAGAACACGGAGAGGATGGAGGACTGTGTGTGTTCATCTCATACACTTCACATCACATTTACAATGCATGATGGGAGGTACTTGACACAACGGTCTACACCATACTAAGTCTTTAATAACAGCAAGAGTTTTTTTAAATACCCTGCGAGAAACAGCTAATTAAACAATTAAGAAAGAGATTTCTGAAATGTGCAGTCAAAGTTACTACTAATGGTGATCGTGGTACAATACTGGACATGATATGATGATTTATCTCATTAGACTGATTAATCAGCATATCATGCAATTATTTTCATTATTTTGACAGCCTATAGTAAAAATAAATAAAAAATATTGAATAATTAAAACACCATGTGAAATACCTACAAAGACCAGTTAAGAATAACTTTTTTTAATAAAAGAAAAAAGAAAAAGCTTCTTTTTAAATGAACCTCATATTATATGTAAAAAAAATATAGGCCTATTCTAATAGGATTTTAAAACATTTTATACGTACTACTCTACCATTCCAATAATTTGGAGTCAGTAAGATTTTTTTTTTTTTAAGAAAATGAATATATTTCTTCAACACGGATGCATGAAATTGATAAAAAAATTCAGCTTGCCATCACAGGAATAAATGAAACTTTAAAATATATTACAATAGAAAATAGTTCACATAAACTGTAAGAATATTTCACTATTATTGTATTTACTGTAGTTTTTATCAAACAAATGCAGCCTTCAAAACATAGAAAATCTTACATACCCCAAACTTTCTGAACAGTAATATATATATAACGTGTATAAAAATAAAGCTTATAACAGGAGCTAAGAGAGCAAAAAAAAACAAAAGAACAAGTAATGAGCATTTTACTACTACAGCGTCTTTTATGCATCATTTCCTCAGAAAAGAACCTGATCTTTCACCCTCTTCATAAAAACCAAAACAAAACTCCTCTCTTCCTTAACTCTTCTCTTCCTCGTCTCTGCACATTCAAAAACCATCAACACACAGAAATCGCCACAATCTTCCACATTTAATCTTACAAGCCTACACTAACACTGTATGTGGTTTTGTTCATTGCAGAGGATGTTGTACTGTTAAAAACGCCCCATCCCATGGCAGAACACTTTTATCCTTTATGCGTGGGTCAGCGGGCGCCCCCTGGGGGGAAACAACCCCCAGGATTAATGATATGCGTGACATGCATTGTGTGACCCCCATGGGGTGTGGGGGTGATGTGGGGTTGGGTTATCTAAACTCCCCCTCATCTTGCCCTCAGCAAAGCTAGTCAACCTGCAAAAGAAATTCAAGAATGTGCATCGGAATGTATCTGTAAGTTGAGTTCAATAAATGAAGGATGTTGCTCAAACAGGACAGAATCTGTCATTGTCTTTGCTATTGAGTCAAGTACAAGACAAATGGACAAGGAGAAAATAATGTCTAATGCATTATACATGATTGATATGTTAAATAGTGACTTAATTGCTTGAATATATTTGTATATTTGTTATGGAATTTTCCCAATTAAAATAGAATTTTATTGTTAATTTTTACAAATTAATTAAAAATAAAATAATTATAATTGGCATGTAAAATATGTAGAATTTTAATTTAAACTTAGAAGAAAGACACACAAACCTCTCTATGACTAATCCTAAGATTTTAAAAATAATTCAAATATTTATTAAAAACTGTTATATAATCATATAAAAATGATGTTTCATTGATTCATAAAATTATACCAGAAATAATAACTGTGAGAATTATGGGAAATGTGCCAAGCGTGTTAAATCCCTAGCTTCATGTCCCTTTAGAATAACCTGTGTCCCGATTGCATATTCTGAGAGTTTTTTTTTTTTTTTTTTTTTTTTTTAAAGTATGCATTGTACACTGGTACACTGGTGCACATTATTAATGAATTCACACTTAAAGCCTTTCATGTTTTCTCCTCCTGTCACTCTCTCAGCATCCCTCCATCTGAGACGGCGCGGTCCCTCGTTCCGGTTGAAAAAGAAGGGTAGGAGAGAAAAGGGGGCTTCACTTCACATCCAGTGCAGCATGAAAAACGGGTTCCTTCCCTTCACATGCAAATCTAGCATTACATAACTAGACAATCTGCTTGGGAGTCTAAAACTCACATACAGCTTTGACTCACACACACACACACACACACGCACAGTGAATGGAGAATGATGCCTTTATCCTGTATGTAAACATGGCTATTTTAGTTACTTGTAAAAGGTCAGACAAAGAAAATTGTGAGTAACACTGAGCTGAGATCAGCTTTAAAGCAGATTAATTCAATATACTAGATCAAAAACAGGGAGAAAATAAAAATAAAAAATTGAAATATTTGTTAAATAGACAAACAGAACTTTCCCTTGACTTCTTTTGTTTTTATTAATGCAAATGTCTAATCACCTAACTCTAACCCATACACTAACCCTACATTTTTATCTGCATTTATTTTTTTAAAGATATGTTTTCTTTATGTTTATTAAAAAATATATTTTTGAGATGTCCTTAATTGGAAAAACATTCTAATAATAATGATGATTATTAATTATTATTGAAATATTTTCCAATTGCACTGTAAATAATGATATGATAAGTAAGTCACGGCAACTGTAAATCAAAATTCAACTTCAATTTCAACTTTTACAAGATTCAACTATTTTTTAAAAGGGATCATGAATTGAGAAATCCAATTTTCCTTGATCTTTTGAAATGTAAAAGATCATTGTACTATGAAAACATCCTGTAAGTTTTAGAACTCAAATCTTCCTTGTTAGTCCATAAAAAAATAAAAACCTCAGAAAACGACTCGTTTCTGATTTTGTCACATTATGACATAATAGTGTAAAGAAAGACCACCTCTTTATTCATAATAATACTGAATATTATTAATTTGGATGTTAAAATATGTTCTCAGAAGTACTCTGTATTATTTGTTTATGTGCAGGTTATAAGGAGCCGGTCGCGAAATCTTTCGGTTATGAGAAACGCGGAGCAACGGTCTGAGGTCCACAGTTGCCCCGCCGAACAGTGGCCCATCGCCGGCTCAGATTTCGGCAACACACTGCTGTGCTATAAACCCAGAATAAACGAAAAATAAACGAAGTGGAGAGGAGAGAGAACTTTGAAAAAAGGCTGCAGCGAGTTTTGGACAGTGCTTTTAGTATGTGAAATATGGTCAAATTTGTTTTCAAATGTAAGTTGTAATATATTTAACTTTTAAAAAGAAATTTTGTTTAACTGTATAAGCTGTATAATTGTTGAGTTGTCATTCTTTTCTGCCCTTTTTTTACACATACACGTTGTTAAAACTCTTGCCTACTCTAGTAATTCTGTGTGTGATTTTAATTTTCAAAGTATTTTGGGTTAATTTTAAGCCAGCAATATAGTAATTTTTAATCAATAGTTGAGTTACAAAAAAACAACCCATCATGTTGGGTCAAACATTTCACCCAATAAGCTGGGTAAAAACAACCCAATGCTGAGTTTGTCCAATTTTGACACAGCGCTGGGTTGCCAAACAACCTAAATTGGGTTGTTTTTTAACCCAACATTTTTTTTCAGCAGGATTTTAAAGGATCCTAATGCTAGGAAAGAAGTTATTGATTTTCAACTATGTGAATGTTTCAGAAGAGCATTATTTGTTTGTTCGGTACATTTTACCGTGTATTCTGTGGTAAATCAGTCGCAATTTCAGTGCAGGCTTTTTACTTTCAGACTTTTACTGTAAGATATGGACCCGACAGTAATGCCATAACATGTAAGTAACTGTATTAATTCTAATGCCTGATCTGTGATCAGTGATTTCAGATATGAAATGGTGCAGTCGGACATTCTTTGTCTCAAAATAGTTTTGAATCTCTGTGAATTCACACAATGAATCTCTTCTTTACATCATGTTTGCACTGTTAGTTACGATGAAAGCATTCGTGAGAGTGCAGAAATCGAATTGCAATAACGAGATCGTCTGTCATCAGCAACAATAATCAACACTTTTCCAGATATGTTCATCTCAACAGCTGTAATAGGAAATATATAGTCAAGGTTTTCGAGAGAGTTCCACATGTAATACTTATTTCATATGCAAAGATGTTAGCTAATCATAGCAGTGGGTGTTTACACTGAAGCCTCCCCGCAGAAATGAAATATGAATATGAATTAATATAATTTAAGTTGAAATTACAACCAGTTTGATTATACTTAAAAACGTAAGGTAGCAACTGAATTTAAGTTAAGTTAGGTGGATTTATTTTACAGTGTGAAGATGTCTCCAAATGTCCTTAAAAATGAGCTTTTTTCAAATTTAGTTAACTTCTGTGGACAAATCTTTCCTCAAACTTTAGATACATAAGTACATAAATGCACAAGCATACGCACACACACACACACGGCTTCTGGATGGGATGCAGTCAGGATGGAGAGAGTGGATAATGTGGTAATTGGATGAGTCAATGACTCTGCATGCTTTAAAAGAAGATGACGCCTCCCTCCACTGCGCCTTTCATCTCCTAATTATTTATTCATCCTTTTATTTTTGGATGAATGCTCATGTACCTCCTGTCTGTCTGTCTGTGTGTGTCTGTCCTTTGGCAGCTCTCCTGATGAGATGGGACATCTCGCCCTCTGCCTAAGAACACACACGGAAGCAGACGATGAGGATTATGATGCGAAGGAGGTGCTGATTATTGTGATTTCATTTGATTTTAATTAGATGTTCAATGTTAATGGTTTAACACCCCATCAATCAACATGCTAAGAGAAAAACATGCTGAAACTTGCCACATTTCAAATCCACACAAAGGTTGTGATTTACTGAAGGTTTGCATGTATAAAAACACAAGGACAGTTCACAGTTGGACAAAATGACTGAGCCGATCTTTTATTTTATTACCATTACTATTACTATTACTATTACTATTACTATTACTATTACCATTTGTAGATGTCAGGCTTTTCCAAATGTTATAAAGATGTATGTGACCGGCAAAGTTTAAAACAACAGTTTTAGTGCAAATGTTGATTGACAGGTAAGTAGGTGGTCCCGTGATGTTGTCTGGGACGCATTAGCTTATCTGTTTATCAGGACGCATTAGTGTGTACACTGCAAATGTGATGTGGTCACATGTGGGTCACGATTGGATCACAAAATATTTTAGGCCAGATTTACATCCGTCTGATATTAGATTAGATGATCTTAATATGAGATGCACTGAGTCATGTTGAACTTCATTCATTAATCATGTCGTTGAGTGCTTGATTGATGCGCATTTGACCGATAAGGGTCATTCTTGTGTCATGCCAGCACATTTACATTTCTGTAAGAACCAATGAGTTCTCTAACAACAGCCAAGAACTGATGAGCTTCTGTTAGCCATATCTGAGCATTCTAGGTACCTTCGCTCATCTTATGTGAATAAAAAAACCTAAACTAACTCGGTTCATCACATAAAGCAACTGTGTGTCTTCAGAAGACTTCAATTAAACTGCTTGATTCATGGATTTATTTTACAATCTCTTTAAGAACGTTTTGATGTGTCAGAGTTTTAGGTGAATAGACTTTGTTTAGAAGATGAACGAGAGTCTTATGGGACTGGAACAACATGAGGGTGAGTAACTGATGACAGAATAGTGTGCCGCACGAGTGCTATTTTTAGACCGCAAGGCCGCGTGACGTCAGCAACGTAAACCGGAAGGGGGTCAACATAGAAGCGTGCTCGCTTATGATTCATGCTAGTACTGCTTGTTTTCTGCCGGTTATCCCTCAAATAAGAACATGCCGAGTAAACACTGCTGCTATGGAACTTGCAGAAACGACTCCAGACACTATGACCGTCCACATATGAAGGATGTATTCTTTATTCGTTTCCCGAAACCAAAAACCCAGAGGGATAAATGTGAACGATGGGTCAACTTGTGCGGACGCACCGGGGACATCATTCTCGGACAGAGTTAGCAGGTTTAGCTCAGTAGACATCTCGTCCGTAAACGGTTTACATGCGTCTAGCATGAGTGACACGCGCGAGTTTGACCCCCCTAGCAACCGTCGCTAGCTTAATGAATATTAATGAGAAAAGGTGACGTATATCGTGCGGTACGCTATTCAAATTTTTGGATGAACTTAACCCTTTAAAATCTCACAGTATTTGTGCTACACTGGCATACAAATCAGAAAATCAACAAGAAAACTGTCTCGGTCTCTCATTGAGCTATAAATGAACATGACTTTCTAAAGGAACAAGAACTACAGCATGTGTAAGTGTACACCTGTATCTGAACTGAAGAGTTTTGTGCTCTCCAGTCTGAGGATGAGTTTGCATGTGAGTGTTTACGCGAGTGAGTTTGTGCTTTCTCCCTGGTCTCTTTTGATCCGGCGTGTGTCAGTCTGAAGCCCAGAACATATCAAGTTACCGTGAGTAAGAGGAACCTCCTTCACACAGCGCCGTTCAAAGCGCCGTCGCCAATCAGCCAGCCGTTTCAGACCCCTCTGTCTGTGGCATCAGGAAATGGGACTGAATTTGATGGAGGTCTGGATTTTTTTTCTCTCCCCGCACTGCCTTTTATCTCCCCAAGCTTTGGATTGTAATCATTACACATCAGGTCAACAGACAGCACCAATGCACTGATTACACTGGGCAACAGTTAATAGAGAGAGATGTTGGGAAAGGAAAGGGGTTGTGGCAAGAATGACTTTCTCATTGGTGAGTGACAGATGAGATTTTCAGCCTCAGACGCACTCGCAGGAGACTAATCATTCTGACTGCGTAAGCAATCCCATCTGATGAGACTTTAATACAAAACACACATGGAGAACTAGCACATAACGCATGCAGAAAACACAAAAAATAGTGGTGGGAAATTGATGTGCTGGTTGTGACGTCACAAAAATGTGAATAAGATTTTAGGTTTTATTTTCAACATAAAACTTGGAAACCGTTATGAGTCTGTTCTTTTTATTGAATTAAAGACATTTAGCAGGATCAGTGTAGTCCAATCGATTCTTGGACAGATGATTATTACGAGTCAATGCTTTGTAACGAATCAAAAACATATTACGTAACCAGTATAGAGCTGGTAAGTCCCGCCCATCCGTAAAACCCCACTGGACCTCTAGGTTGAAAAATCGTCAATGCAAGTGAATGTGAGAAAATAATTATTTTCTGGTCTCGTTTGAATTGTGCCATGAATGTGAACATATGTTGTCTGTGAATTTTTTATGTAATTTTTCATGTTACGAGTTTGACAGTATATTGTATGATTCTTTGGTTAGCAGTTTTGGAAAAGACATAACGAGAAAGACTACATGTCGTCTATGTGACGTCACCCCATAACACATTTTCCCTCCGCTTGTCAAATCACGGTGCTAATGCTGCGATAATCTATGGAGACAGATCGAGATGCCTGTGTGTTCTGTACCCAAATGTCACCATTCAAACCAAATTGGCTGTTCTTTCTTCAGATTCCTGTTTGATGTAAAAACTAGTTGTAGTCCACAAAGTGCTCTCACACAAAGTCTAACCGTATCAAACTTCTACCCGCTAAATTGTAGCATTCTTCAAACGAAAAATTATATTAAAAATTCAACATATGTTCACATTCATGGCAAAATTCAAACGAGACCAGAAAATAATTATTTTCTCACATTCACTTGCATTGACGATTTTTCAACCTGGAGGTCCAGTTGGGGTTTTACGGATGGGCGGGACTTACCAGCTCTATAGTCTTGAAGAGATGACTCTTATGAATCAGTTATTTTCAGTGAATTAAAAATGCACAACGCCTCAGTGTTAGAGAACAACCGATTCTTGAACAGATGATTCTCATGAGTCCGTTCTTTTCAATGGATCAAAAACATGCAACGCCTCAATCTCGTACAACTGATTCTTGAACAGATGATTCTTATGAGTAGTTCTTTTTAGTGAATCAAAAACATAACATGATCAGTGTGATCCAACAGATTCTAGAATGGATGACTCTTATGAGTCGGTTCTTTCAACAGAATCAAAAACATATAACGTGACCAGTGTAGTCCAACTGATTCACGAATCATTCCTTTGACATTTCTTTCAGTGAATCAAAAGCCTGCAGCATGACCGTTATAGTCGAACGAACCGATTCCTGAACAGAATACTCTTATGAGATTTTTGAGTGAATCACACAAACCCAAAGCTTACAACCTTTGTTATGTTATAGGCTACTTAAAGCTTGTGTACTGACTGGTTGAACATATGATTATTCATTCTGAACATATAATCCTTACGCAGTAGGTTATATATTTTGGCTCCAAAATCCTCTCTGTAAAAATCTTTCACTCTAACATGACAACAAAATGAAACTATTTTTTAACCTGGCTTAAGAATTCTGTTTTGGAAATGTATGCAAATTAGTGCATTTTCAATTAGATAATGCCTAATTTGCATATTTAAATATAACAATTTAGAAAACTTGTAATAGAAAAAAATTCCGCAATTCTTAATGTAATCAATCAATTGGGGAAGCATTTTTTTTTTACCCCATTGACCTAGGGTGTCTTGCCTTAATATACAGTATTTCAAAATGTTACTTATTCCTGTGATGCAAAGCTGAACTTTCAGCATCATTACTCCAGTCTTCAGTGTCACATGATCCTTCACAAATCATTCTAATATGATGATTTGGTGCTCAAGAAACATTTCTTATTATCAATACTGAAAACAATTGTGCTGCTTAATATTGTTTGTGGAAACCATGAAACATAGCCTACTTTTTGTGATTCTTCGACTAACAAAGTTCAAAATAACTTATTTGTTGAAATCTTTTGTAACATTATAAGTTATAACTTTTGATCAAATTAATGTATCCTTGCTGAATAAAAATATTATCTTAAAAAAAGAAAGAAAGTACTGACCCCAAACTTTTGATAATCGTAATGCATAATCAAAATGAACTCATTATTTGGAATCGCATTTTTCTTTCTAATCTTTTTTGATCAAATATTACGTTATTAATAGAATCCTTAATGGAATCCCAAGGAACCGAATCATTAAGAGGAATCTGAACCAGAATCTGAATTGTTAAAACACGCAGACAAGATGCTTGACCAAAAGTCATGTTTCCTCAGTATCACATACATCAATATTCCATATAACAGTTATTTGATACAATCCCTTCTGCAAACTGTTTCATAAAGTGATGGGGGGGGAAAAAAAGTAAAAAAAAAAGAAAAAAAAGTGAGGACGTAAATGCGAGCGTGCCATGTGTGTGTCAGGCTGGAAGCGCATCACAGACACAAAAACAACATGCCAACCCTGAGTGGCCGTATCTGGGCAACCCTGCCACACAGCGCCTGGCGCCCTCCTCCTCCGCTCCTTTGTGCCAGGGCCAGCGCCACGTCAACTTCACACCACCGCACACCATGGCCCGTGCGCCACCAGAGAGAGGGGCAATGTGGGATACGTCTCAATCCGCGGGGTGGTGCCTCCCCCCTGCGCCGGCTCTCCTGATCCCCTTCTCCCGCTGTTCTCCCTCCTCTCGTCTCTTCCACTGTCAGTGTGTCTTAAGAACGCTCTCATCCACTCATCTCTTTCTTCCCGTCTCATTTTCTCACTGTCATTCACACTGTATCTCTCTCATCATCCCTCCCCCAACCTCCAAATGACTCTCTCCCTCAGCCTCCCACTCGTCTGACTCTCTCCCTCGCTCTGTCTTTTTATCTTCCTCTCTTTCTCCCATACCATTTCTCTATCTTTCCCCGTGTCTGTCTTTCTGCCTGACAGATCAGAGGGGCATAAGCTTCTTTCTTTCAGACCACAGGAGTCCTCAAAACCTCCCCTGCCAGAGAACAACGCAGTGAACCTCCCACCACACACACACACACACACACACACACACACACACACGCTTTGTAAACCCGTCTAGAGAAAGGTGAAGGATTCACATGAAAGAATAAATGAGAACCGTAACTCAATTTGGAATTTAATGTAAAAACAAAGAGGAGTGGATGAGGAATAACATAATCAGTCTGAGTAAGAGAGATCAGTCTGGAACGGTCAGTGTGATCCATCAGTCAGTGTGTGTGTCACAGCCGTCATGACAAAATAAACACAAAAATAAAAGTTTTCAGGTTATTTTATTCTATATATGGGCAATTCTTCATTTAAAGGTATGATTTAATTAAACTTCTTCAAGCTGTTTCACATGTGAAAACATGCATCAATCTCTCTCAAAAATTTTTAAACTCAACGGTTGGGTAAACAACCCAGCATTTTTTAGAGATTAAATACCATTGAATATTGATAATCTGATAATGGCCATAATATTTTCATAAAATCTTAATATTTTTAAAATCTGGATAAGCTGCACAAGATTGCTAGAGGAGAGCAAACTTTCAATTTATAAAAAAAGAAATAAATGTAATGTTTCTGAAAGAAATTCACAGATATATATAAATGTCCCATTCATATACTTGAATCTGAGAGTGTTGAATCAGAGTCTATTAATTTGTGCGTGTGTGTGTGTGTGTGTGTGTGTGTGTGTGTGAGTGAGTGAGTGAGTGCGTGCGTGTGTGAGTCTGAGTGTGAGAGAGAGAGAGAGAGAGAGTGTGAGTGAGTGAGTGAGTGAGTGAGAGAGAGAGAGTGTGAGAGAGAGAGATAGAGAGAGAGAGAGAGAGAGAGAGAGAGAGAGAGAGAGAGAGAGAGAGAGAGAGAGAGAGAGAGAGAGATATCAGACTGTGATGTCAACTGTGATGTGACAGCATCCAGCTTTCTCTCAGTCTCTCCTTTTGTTTCTCTCTACATGTCACTGTCTCCATAACTAAACTGAATCCCACACAGAGTCCCGATAATTGATTTCATTATTGAGTTTTATCAGAGACAGGGACTGCAGATGGGCTGATTCTGTTCAGTTCATTTGATCAGCGATGATGGTGGTTCATCGCTGTGCCAGACCCTCTCTCACCAGATGCCACACGACAGTTGGCCATGAACAATACGAACTGGCAGCCAGGCCTAAAGTCTGTCTCTGTTCATTCGAAATGAATGCTGTCTGGAGGACACTATAGAAATGTGTTTGTTTGTGTGTGGTTCAGAGCAACTTTTGCTCAAGGCAGAAAGATTGGGCTGTACTTCCTCTGTGAATAGCAGAGAGCTACGGGTCAGACATGCTCCTAGATCCATATCAGCACGTATCTGTCAAAACATACAGGTTAGCTTATGAGTGTGTGTGTCTGTCTAAATAGAGGAGAGGCTAATCGCACACAAGATTATGGGCTCTTTCTCTCAAGGAGGGGAAGTATTTGAACGACACACCCTTCTGACATTGAGACTGACCCCAGTGACCCCTGCATTAGAGGCCCTAAAGCATGCGAAACAAGCAGGGACTTTTCACCACTTCATCTGAATTATCATTCATTTACATGACCAAAAACACTGAGGCAGGAAAAAACTTTTATATCAACCCAACAAGCTGAAAACAACTCTGAAACCTTTCTGCCTAGATGAGAAATAATACAGATTAAAAATGTAATATATAAATGGCTGAATGCCACTGCTTTAGACGGCAAAAAAATAAAATAAATAAATAAATAAATAAATCTCTCTCTCTCTCTCTATACACACACACACATATATATAATATATAAATAATTAAACTACAGTTAAAGAGTGTCAGTTGAAAAGTTCAACCCTTCCCTTACCTCTGGTCTGAGAGAGAAGCCACACACACACTCGTACCAACACGCACACACAACACACTGAAGTCCCCTAAAGCTGGTTTGCTTTTCCATCACGCAAATTTACAAGATCCTGAAATATTTTAAATGGAAAATTGGAGGCCTTTAATCAAGGAAGCTTAAATGCAGCTGGGTGAGGGAGCAACGCTTCTCGACATCATTCCAAAGCTGCGATTAAAGAATCAAATGTGGGAAAAAAGTGTGAACGGAGATTTATAGATCTATCCTTCTAGCAAGCATTTAGAGGTCATTCAGTGCGTGTATATGTGTGTGTCTAGAGATGCTGTTTACTCAGGACAGGTTTTTTTGTCAGAGCAACTAACATCCCAGAAGCCGAAGTGTCAGCAGAATCGAGCCTGCATGTGTGTTTCTGCACTTTTGCCATAGTCAGCTCATGCTCTCTCGCTCACTGCGGAGCGGAGTGAAAAAAGAAAAAAAAAAACACTGTGTCGGAACATTTTCCATACATCTCCTTTCCCCAGTGACCCACAGTGAATGTCAAACAGAAACTACTCACAATCATTGATCCGAAACAGTTATTCACTACAATAAATAACTGCAGCATTTTTGTGTTTTCGTGTTTAAAAATGCAGTCTAGTTTAACCACTATGGCATTTTTTTCAGTGCTAAAAATTTAAGTATAATTACATATTCACAAAATTATTACCTTCTGGAAAGCGTTGGGTGGCAGCTTCATTTACTTTTTTAATCCATCATGGAAGCAGTACATCCTCAAATAAATGATCAAATGTTGAAAAAGAGCAATATAGCCAGATGCAAAAGGTTTTTTTGTTTTAAAGAGGTCTCTTATGCTCACCAAGGCTGCATTTATTTGATCAATACAGCAAAAACAGTGATATTGTGAAATATGATTGCAATTTAAATTCAACCGTTTCCCATTTTAATACAATTTAAAATGTAATTTATTCCTGTGCTGGCAAAGCTGAATTTTCAGGAGCCATTACTCCAGTTGTGCTGCTTAATATTTTTGTGGGAAAAGTGAGTTTTTTTTTTTTTTTAGGTTTCTTTGAAGAAAGGCCAGATAGAAAGACCTAAAACAGCATTTATTTGAAATAGAAATCTTGTGTGACAATATAAAAGTCTTTACTGTTAGTTCTGATCAATTTAATGCATCCTTGATGAACTAAAGTATGAATTTCTTTCAAAGCATTTTCACTGACTCCAAACGGTATAGTGGATAGTTTCGGCATTTTAAAGAGTCAGTTCATTAGTGAACCGGGTGCTAAAACAACAATGGCAGCACATATACCGGTACTAATAAACAGCACTATCGGCGGGTGCAATTTTTACTTTAGTGAATTCCCGCCAACATATTTAATGGAGTTCTGACCATTTAAATCTAATCAAGAACCTATAACCGCTCTCTCCCCCATTGTGTTCCCACGCTTACAGTCGCTATAACATTATTACTGTAATGTTGTAATTGCAAAGATAGAGGCAATGGAGACAGAGAGAGTGTCTTTGTCCACACATCTAGAGCTCCATTATAAATGCATTCAGTGTCCAGCAGACCCATTCAACATGTACAGGCAGCCAAAGAGGCCAGCAGTCAGCGTGTCAATACATCACACTCAATGGCTCCTAAATGAGTGCATATGGAGTCTTGATTGAATAATACACAAATACAATGAAAGAGCTCACATTCATTGTTGGAAATAACTAGGAGCCACGCAGAGAACAAGCATTTAGATAAGTGGAGTAATTACGGATTTTTGCTTACATAATCAGTGAAACTTGCAAATGAGTGTGATTTTATGCAGTGGGTTATTTTCACAAGTGTTTGCATGCTGGTGGGATAAATGGTGTGGTTGGCTGTGAAAAGTTGTTATTTTATGTGTTACTGTAACTCACTCACTTTGTTTCTAGGCCCGTCCTCTCATTTAGGCATTTATGATCGAACTGCAGATGATTCAGATTTTCAAATCCAGTTGTTACAAATGACTATTTGCATATTATCAAGTGTTTGTCTGCATGTTCAGTCATTGCATTTACACTTCTCCTACCACAACTGGGTGATGCTTTTCCTCAACAGGTAAACAAAGACAAAAATATCTTAAATGTTTCTTCAAAAACCCAATAGAATAGAAGTTAGAAGACACCAAAAGCAATTTAATTTGCAACGTGGCATCATTGCCAGTGGTTAACTTTTGAATGGTAAATATTCTGTGAATTTTAAAGTCAATAGAATAAATAATTTTCTTTTATAAATAAATAATTTCTATTCAGCAAGAACACAAAGACATCAGAGGAATAAATGACCTGATCTTAAAAAATAAAAACCTGAAAAAAATAACCTGTAACTTTTTTGTTACAGTAAAACTTTGAATCGTTTTTAAATATAATATTTAACAACATTACGGTTTTATTATATATATATATATATATATATATATATATATATATATATATATATATATATATATATATATATATATATATATATATATATATGATCAAATAAATGCAGCCTTGGTGAACATAAGAGACTCAAAAACATTACAAATCCCATTACCAATAAAGACCGAACATTTGAAGGGCGGTGTAATTTATGCAAGTATAAAGACAGAAAATAGGCACATCAAGGCTAAAGTTGAACATTAAATGATTTAAGCTAAATTAATTGGTGGAATCAATATAGAATTGCCCTGCAAGCTCTGTAAGAATCAAATTTCATTTGTTTTTCTGCTGTTCAAACTATAAATGATTAGATTAGAATTGAATCTGGAACAGAAATTAGATTTGGGCTGCCAGTGTGAACAAAGCTTTCGTCTGACTCAGTCCCAGAACTGCACATGGCCAGCACTATTACTCCATATCCACGGAGGAAATCTGATTTGTGATTCAGTGCTCTCAGCACTCACTCATTCACTGAGCTCTTTGTGTATTGACTCCTTCTATTGGGAGTAAATCAACAGAGATGGCGGAAATGTTGTTTCAAGTACAGGCAGCTGGAGTTCTGAAAGTACAGCAATATATTTTGTATATTAAATAAACGTACATATTATTGACCATGATAGAAGAAAACATCTTTTCACAGAATGCTCTAAGGTAACCTAAGGTCTTCAGTTCAGAGCCGGAAACATGAATGAGCTTTAATGGAAACTGTGAGAAGTTATATGTTTTTGCTAATTTTTGAATAGTTGGTCATGTTAAACAGGATTTGTTGTGTGACGATTACATTTCTTTGCAATTTCTCTTTCACCATTCAAATTTCAATTAAACTTACTGTGTGCTGAGGCCAGTTTAATTCAAATGCACTTTTATGAACCGAAAGAAGACAATTCTTTAATTGTGGGTTTGTGGACACAGGGTTACTGCGTGCGTCCTTACACAGAGATCAGTGTCGAAACCGAGTCTGTGCTTTTATGACAGGCCTGTATTTGAAGAAGGATTTGAGTTGAACTCTTTTCTGGTTTTCATTCAATCTGTAACTATTTACAAGCAGGAGAAGCAGCTCTCAAGATCATCAATCACACAGATATAGATTCTCATAAACACGTATGCACACTTGCACATACACTCACAAATGCTCAACAAACCAGACTAAAAACCAAACAGAAAATCCTGTGCAAATGAAATACTTCAAAATATTCCATATTTCTGTTTCTCTGCATTCCTTCTTCTGTTTCTTTGATGTCTTGGTGTCTGTCTACCATTCTTTTTTTTTCTTTGTCTCTGTCAGTCTATATTTCATGTTGTCAGTTTGTTTGACTTCCTTTTCTATCTCATTTCCCTTCTGTCTAACTTCCTTCCTCTCTGTAAGTTTGTCTACATTCCTTCTTCCATTCTGTTTGTCTGTCTTTCTTCTTTCCTCTCTAATTTCCTTCCTTTCTGTTTGCCTGTTTTCCTTCCTCTCTTTTTGTCTGTCTGCCTCTATTCAACCTGTCTTACTTACTTCCTCTCAGTCTATTTTCTTTCCTGCATACTACCTGTATAACTTCCTTTCCGTCTGACTTCCAGCTTCCTTTCTTTTTTCCGACTTCTTCCCGTTTAACTTCCTTTCTTTCTATTTGTTTAACTTCCTCTCTTCAATACTCTCTGTCTGTCTTCATACCTTCTTCCATTCTGTTTGTCTGTCTTTATTCCTTCCTCTCTAACTTCCTTCCTTATTTCCTTCCTTTCTGTTTGCCTGTTTTCCTTCTTCTCTAACTTCCTTCCTTATTTTCTTCCTTTCTGTTTGTCTGTTTTCCTTCCTCTCTAACTTCCTTATTTCCTTCCTTTCTGTTTGTCTGTTTTCCTTCCTTTCTAACTTCCTTCCTTATTTCCTTCCTTTCTGTTTGTCTGTTTTCCTTCCTCTCTAACTTCCTTATTTCCTTCCTTTCTGTTTGTCTGTTTTCCTTCCTTTCTAACTTCCTTCCTTATTTCCTTCCTTTCTGTTTGTCTGTTTTCCTTCCTCTCTTCCTGTCTCTAACTTACTTCCTCTCTGTCTATTTTCCATCCTGCATACTATTTGTATAACTAACTACCTGTCTAACGTCCAGGTGACTTACTTTCTTTTTGCCTTCCTTCATTCATTCCTTTGTTTAACTTCCTTCCTCTCTGTCTATCTCCCTTCCTTTCTACCTGTTTGTTTAACTTCCTCTCTTCAATCCTCTGTCTGTCTTCATTTCTTCCTTTTTTCTTTTTGTCTGTCTATCCTTCCTTTTTCCATGCTCTCTGGGTGCTTCTCAATACTCAAAATGATGCTTCCTTGTTTCCTCGCTCCTCCGTCCTCCTGTGACCCGGAAACCGATCAATGTTAGCAATCTTGAAGGACATCTCAATGCTCTAATGGCACCGCGAGGAGGAGGGGAACGAGGAGTGAGGAAGCTTCCAGAAGAGCTATGAGCGAGGATGCACAGGTGTATCCTATGCAGAAGTCTTTCTTGTCGAGAAACCTGACACATGTATAAATTCTCCTCCCCTGTCACAATAATTGTAATTTATGCTTTACCTTTGCAGTTTAAATAATCCATATATCACATATTTCAACAGGGTATTTTTTTCTTAAATAACCAAACTTCAGCAACATAATGGCCCTTCCTTCCTTCCTTCCTTCCTTCCTTCCTTCCTTCCTTCCTTCCTTCCTTCCTTCCTTCCTTCCTTCCTTCCTTCCTTCCTTCCTTCCTTCCTTCCTTCCTTCCTTCCTTCCTTCCTTCCTTCCTTCCTTCCTTCCTTCCTTCCTTCCTTCCTTCCTTCCTTCCTTCCTTCCTTCCTTCCTTCCTTCCTTCCTTCCTTCCTTCCTTCCCACCTATGGTGTTTTGGGCAAACTGTCACAGTGAACTGGTCTAACAGTAAATTAAATATGCTCTGTCTCCATTTCTAGCCTCGCTGCTATTGTATGCAGAACACATAAATCACAGCAGGCAGTCGAGCCCAGGAGAGAGGGGGTGGGTGTTTAGAAAGACTGTACAATCCTGAGACCAGCTCCAAAAGAGAAATGAGAAAAGAAAAAGACAAAAAAATAGACAGAGGTCCCACTTTACACCTGGCTGCAGGTATTTTTTTCACCCTCTTCAAAGTCTCTTTCCTCCTACTCTGTTTATCTCTCTCCTCTGGTTCTCACACACACCCTAATACCTCTTTCAGCCCTGGCAAGTCGCTACAGATCCAGCATGTGAGCGTTTGGTTTGGGGTGAGCGCCGGTCAATCAATCACCCTTCTCTGATGGCTGTATTACAAGTCTGTTCTGCCATGTCATCACACAGGAATCTTTATGGAGGCAGACAGCACTGTGGGCAAGTTTTAAATAATCATTTTTATAATACACAGAAAGAGCAAGAGCTTTTATCTCTGAAGTGTTTCGGTGAGGGACAGGAACAGGATGAAACACAGCATTACAGATGGTGGGGAAATACACACTGAGGTCTAAGATAAAATGAGTTGGTGTATAGCAGATATAGGGGTGGACAACACACACACACACACACACACACACACACACACACACACACACACACACACACACACACACACACACACACACACACACACACACACACACACACTCCTTAAGTGCCCTCATTGCATGGATGTGGATATAGTCTGTGGGTGGTTAGGAGACTGTTAAGGCCACAGTAAGATAAATATTACCTTTATATGGAGTAAGAAGCATACATACCCTGTAGCTGTGTGTGAGATAATGAAATACAGCCCCCATTCTGTCTGAAGAGCAACAAACCCATGAAAGTTCACAAAAAGCTTATTCCACACGGGTTACATCAGCACAGCGGCAGAATACGGTCCTGTTTTAAATTACGTTTACACACAGATCCTCCAGAGTGACAACCGAATTCTGACATTTTCATAGACCAATATTTAGCCTGGAAATCCAGACCTAAATCTAAAAGATTAATGGAATAAGTAATGAAAATCGGCCAGTTCGAGGGGCGGAATAAAGCATGCATTTGAAAATCTCACTGCACGCAACTGGATAACGCGACGACCAATCACAACAAGTTATCGCCTCGCTACCAGCGGAGCTAACTGGTAGATTAGACTCTTACCGTATCCGGTCGGCAAAACAGCAAAAATGTCCTTCTTGCAGAGGAACGATTCGAGCGGCGTCTTCTGTTCCTGTTTTAGATAAAAAGCCAAGTCTAACTCGTTCATTGTAGCGGCCAAAGCAGTTTCAAACAACTGGTGTTCATCCATAGCCATCTTACAATGTTTACTAATGACTTCGACGTCACAACGCTGTCGTCATCTCGCCTCTGCCCCGCCTATATCAGATAACCCGATGTGATTGGTGCAGCTCAGATCGAGGGGCATATTTAATGAGCATCATTACTGGACACCAGAGTAACTCGCTGAGCAAATTCAACTTGTGCTCTCGCGAGAACTCTGGATTACCAGAGTAACCAATATTTGCATTTGGGGATTTTAATAAACCTGTGGTAGGGAAACATCCCACAATGAAAGGGATGGAAATGGAGATGTGAATATGTTTTCTATGTTGGCGACAAAGCTCAACATGACTTTGTTGACAGCGTCATGCACTTGCATTGTCAACAGTTTCGCTGATGAAAAGAGAAGAGCTCTAGTTTTATTGCTAGTTAGAGCTGTTCCGTCATGATGTAATTTTTTAGGCCAAACTGGAAATATTATTTGCTGTGTGTTTCTTGTAGAGTTTTTAAAAATAGTTTTATTCATTTGTTTTTTATTTATATGTAATATAAGGTCGGTGGTTACACTGAGTCAAACCGGAAAAGTCAACTTTCAAAGTAAATTCTGGACATCTGGGGATGTCCTCAATAATAACTCTCTCCTTTGGCCCTCATGTCCAGCAACTGGTGAAAAGATTGAAAGTGAAATTGGGTTTTTACTTTAGAATCAAATACTGTCTTTCCTTTGAGGCAAAAAAGAGGCTTGTTGCAGCGACTTTTATGTCTGTACTGGACTACGGTGATGTTATATATATGCATGCATCTTCACAGTGTTTACATGCTTTAGACACTGTTTATCATGGTGCACTGAGGTTCATAACAAATCTTAAAACCCTCACTCATCATTGTGTGTTGTATGCTCGGGTTGGCTGGTCTGCGTTGTCCATCCGAAGACAAAAACACTAGCATGTTTTTATTTATAAATCTATCCTGGGTTTACTTCCTTCATATCTTTGTACATACATCTGTAAAAAGTATGCTTGTAGCTATAGCCTCCGGTCACAGGAATTATTTTTACTTTCTGTTCTAGTGGTTCGTACTGAATTTGGGAAAAGGGCATTTAAATTTGCTGCTCCCTCTGCCTGGAATTGTTTGCAAAGTACATTGAAACTGAGGAAACTGGTTCCGTTGGACACTTTTAAAGTAGTATTAAATCATTTGGAGAATGAAACATCAGGCTGTAGATGTTTTAGCTAGTTATGTATTGATATTGAAATTTGATTGGATTTGCTTGTGTGTGTATATGTGTATGTATTGTTGTATGTTATTTGTTAAACACAAACGTGCTGTGTCTGTCAGTCTTGGCCAGGACGCTCTTGTAAAAGAGATGCTTAATCTCAATGTGCTTCTTTCCTGGTAAAATAAAGGTAAAAAAAAAACTTACTCTAAATATGAATATAAATATAAATATAAATAAAAAAAAATCTGTCAAAATCATCTTTGCTTTGTTTATTATGTTGTTGTTTTTTGTTTTGTTTTTTTGAAGAATCACAACATTGCATAAGAAACAATTACATTTCATGGCAGCCAGTTTGAAATAAATTCCTTCTGTGAACTGATTTGGCTTCTTATCACAGAATGAGGCAGAAATTATATTATTTTATAGTATTCTATACAGTGATAAAGGCTATTGATTGGCATTGCATTATAAATACATTTATCCTTATGAAAATACCCGAGATGGCTTGAAGAACACAGATAAACCATATACTGTTGCAATGGTGTGTTAATTCTCTTCATGTTTAATCAGTCAAAAAATGTCTCGATCTTTTATCCAGCTACAGTGATAGCTCGATGTCTTTGTCCATATTAGGCATTTCCTGGAAAGTTTTATTACTCCTATGAGTCTCACTTGTGGACTTTCTTCGCAAGGGCACATGTGAGAGTTTAGCGTTACATAATGCTCACGTCGCCCTATTTTGGGTAAAATAAGTTTTCATCCGAATGAGCACACTTTTAGCCCAGAGGGATGTAAATATATTAAAACAGAAGGGTGTCAGCAGTTAACAGGTGAATGTAACATTTCCTGTTTCAGGACTAGCAAAATAATTGCAACTTACTCTCAGTATAGTGGCCAAATCTGCAAGACAACAGAGACGGAGGTGGGAGAAAATGTTGGTGGTACTGACTGTTGATCGACAAGTCCTGCAGACTGGGGTGATTAAAGATATAGTTCACCCAAAAATGAAAAGTTAGCATTTACTCACCCTCAAGTCGTTCCAAACGTGTATGAATTTCTTTCTTCTGCTGAACACAAAAGAAGATATATTGAAGAATGTCTGTAACCAAACAGTTGATAGGCCCCATTGACTTCCATAGTATGAAAAAAACAAAACAATGGAAGTCAAGTCAATGGTATATCCCCATATAAACAGCTAAGTAAATGTGTGTGTGTGAGTGTATGTTTCACACACTTTCTTTGTGAGGACTGGTTTGAGTTTTAGACCATCAAGTTCAGACCATCAAAACAGGCCCGTTTGAGGGTCAAGGCTTAGTTTTAGGGATGTTATATTTAGGGTAGGGGTTGCTTTAGGTTAAGGGTTCAGGTTAGGCACTTAGTTATGGGTTAGGGCAAGGAGCTTGAGATTGCATTGCGTCAATGAATGTCCTCATAAAAGATAGATGTACACTTGTGTGTGTGAATGAGTAAGTGAGTGAGTGTTTCACAGAAAGCTGTTAAAGAATGTGTTA
This sequence comes from Vimba vimba, assembly GCA_022828995.1. Classification (NCBI taxonomy): domain Eukaryota; kingdom Metazoa; phylum Chordata; class Actinopteri; order Cypriniformes; family Leuciscidae; genus Vimba; species Vimba vimba. Next base: position 4,356,697 of record CM040832.1, on the reverse strand, counting down.
ATGCAGGTACTATATAGAGTTCACCTGTACGGATGTAGGTATATTCACACCAGTCTAATCTCCTGTCTGTCAGGCCGCCTCCATTGCACTGACATGGTAAATGACTAATGAGAATTCACACATAAATGCTGTCGGCCCTCAGCCCTCTTTCACAGGCCTCAGTCTCACTAAACCTCAACACACTCTTCTCTTCTCAGTCGTCTGTGAAGGGAAGCTTTAAATCTTCAATTGCAGTGGACTGGATGGTCAATTAATTGTAACTATTGTCAAATGCCCTAAATTTGACTGTTTACACAAACTCACACTCTCTCACACCCAAAAACATGCTCTATCCTCTTTTCCCCCCATTTCAAAAGTTGACTTAAAAATATCACAATGCACCTATTTAGTGATGTGACCTGAGTGGTAGGATGAACTTTCCTCTTTGACCTCTAACGCCAGTGACCCCAGCACTGCCCTAATGGAGACAGGAAGGTATTATGGGGTCTGGTTGAGTGGGGGTGAAAGGTGAGGATCACAGGTCAAGCTCTAAAAATGATCCGTCTCTATGGCAACGCATAGAGAGGCATTATGGTTGGCTCATCCTTTGAAACCTCAGCTATTTGCTGAAAATTTGGAGGAAAATGACCTGATAATTACTCCCATAATGAACTGGTGTGGACTGTCGATTTCAGACTCCTCTTGTGCATACATAACAAACCGGTTTGTGTGGGAGCAACAAATAAGTGATTTTATCGATGAACATGCATTTAGCACGTGTTTCAACACTTCTAACATTAGTGGAATGTGGTAAGGCTAGTTTTGTCATTTATGCCTTTTCATCGTGAACTGTAAGATTACTTGAACTACTATCTAAGCTTATGTAAAGAAAAAAACCTCAGATTTCCTAACCCTTAGTCTGGACGACTAATTTGAGTGGTTCGCATGTTCATTACTTGCACTTATTTTGTTAGAATTGAATTGTGCCACAAACTAATTTTACATTTTTAAAACCATTAAAAAAAAAAAAAAAAAAGTGGAAAAAAGTGAATTCAGAATGAAGAATTCATTTAAGTAAATGAAAAACATACAAGAATAATTCTGAATTGAAGAATCAGCTCCTTTCCTACTCAGAGCTGAAATCAACTAAGTTGAAATGATCCATACATTTGTTAAATATAAGAAGTATAATTAAATTAATCACAAATATGTTATACTTCTTCACATTTTACAAGGTTTGTATTGACAACCCTTCCTTTTCGAGTTAAAAATGAATGCAGTCGTATTAATTTCTTTGAATTTATACTTCTTGAAATTAGAATTCATATTGAAATTCTGCAATTTGTTTGCTACCTCAATTCATATTCAGGAATTTAAAAAGCATTCTCTACTCAGTTCTGAATGGCGCACAACCCGGGTAGAGGTGGACTTAAATCCAAATCCATATGTTTAATCAAGCAATATGTAATCGAGGTACAAGGCAGGGTCACAACGGTAGTTACGGAAATTATAATGGATGGATGAAGAGACGGAGAGACGGATGGATGGACTGGTGTCAAAGCACACCGGGGGCTATAGGTGACCTATCAGAGGATTAAGAAAAAGACTATGTGTGCTGTCATTGGGTCAGTGAGAACACCAGGGGGCTGATACGCTGAAGTATGGACGGCCCTGAGCGCATCTGCAGTGTGTGTGTGTGTGTGTGTGTGTGTCCTACAGGGCACAGTTAAGCTTGAGGGTGTATTACCAACATGCAGACTTCAGGAGATGAACTCCCGTCATCTTAAATCCTCAATGCATATAGCAGAGCACCCCAAACTGACCCCAGATCTGTGATAACTCTACCTCAAAAAAGCTGGAGTTTAACTCTGAGCTTTGCAAGATCACAGTTAACCCAGCATCACCACAGACAGTGGTTCCTGGACTTAAACTTAAACTTTAAAACTTCAGATTAAGCACTAATGGGATGATCCTCTGCATAGTAAACAGACTGAAATCCTTTAGTGATCTGCAGAAGTGGCTGCAGGAGAGAGGGGCCGAGGATCGCCTTCATTCCCAGAAGGCACACTGATGATTCCAGGTGAAGGAATGAGAGTGTGACAGCATATTACTGGAAAAGCTGATGATTAAAGAGTACGGCAGACATGATTTTGATGTAAAACCCTGAACCTAAATTAATCAGCCAACACATACATATATACATATATATATATATATATATATATATATATATATATACATATATACATATACAGTGAGGAAAATAAGTATTTGAACACCCTGCTATTTTGCAAGTTCTCCCACTTAGAAATCATGGAGGGGTCTGAAATTGTCATCGTAGGTGCATGTCCACTGTGAGAGACATAATCTAAAAAAAAAAATCCAGAAATCACAATGTATGATTTTTTAACTATTTATTTGTATAATACAGCTGCAAATAAGTATTTGAACACCTGAGTTAATATTTGGTACAGTAGCCTTTGTTTGCAATTACAGAGGTCAAACGTTTCCTGTAGTTTTTCACCAGGTTTGCACACACTGCAGGAGGGATTTTGGCCCACTCCTCCACACAGATCTTCTCTAGATCAGTCAGGTTTCTGGGCTGTCGCTGAGAAACACGGAGTTTGAGCTCCCTCCAAAGATTCTCTATTGGGTTTAGGTCTGGAGACTGGCTAGGCCACGCCAGAACCTTGATATGCTTCTTACAGAGCCACTCCTTGGTTATCCTGGCTGTGTGCTTCGGGTCATTGTCATGTTGGAAGACCCAGCCTCGACCCATCTTCAATGCTCTAACTGAGGGAAGGAGGTTGTTCCTCAAAATCTCGCAATACATGGCCCCGGTCACCCTCTCCTTAATACAGTGCAGTCGCCCTGTCCCATGAGCAGAAAAACACCCCCAAAACATGATGCTACCACCCCCATGCTTCACAGTAGGGATGGTGTTCTTGGGATGGTACTCATCATTCTTCTTCCTCCAAACACGTTTAGTGGAATTATGACCAAAAAGTTCTATTTTGGTCTCATCTGACCACATGACTTTCTCCCATGACTCCTCTGGATCATCCAAATGGTCATTGGCAAACTTAAGACGGGCCTTGACATGTGCTGGTTTAAGCAGGGGAACCTTCCGTGCCATGCATGATTTCAAACCATGACGTCTTAGTGTATTACCAACAGTAACCTTGGAAACGGTGGTCCCAGCTCTTTTCAGGTCATTGACCAGCTCCTCCCGTGTAGTTCTGGGCTGATTTCTCACCTTTCTTAGGATCATTGAGACCCCACGAGGTGAGATCTTGCATGGAGCCCCAGTCCGAGGGAGATTGACAGTCATGTTTAGCTTCTTCCATTTTCTAATGATTGCTCCAACAGTGGACTTTTTTTCACCAAGCTGCTTGGCAATTTCCCCGTAGCCCTTTCCAGCCTTGTGGAGGTGTACAATTTTGTCTCTAGTGTCTTTGGACAGCTCTTTGGTCTTGGCCATGTTAGTAGTTGGATTCTTACTGATTGTATGGGGTGGACAGGTGTCTTTATGCAGCTAACGACCTCAAACAGGTGCATCTAATTTAGGATAATAAATGGAGTGGAGGTGGACATTTTAAAGGCAGACTAACAGGTCTTTGAGGGTCAGAATTCTAGCTGATAGACAGGTGTTCAAATACTTATTTGCAGCTGTATCATACAAATAAATAGTTAAAAAATCATATCTTGTGATTTCTGGATTTTTTTTTTTAGATTATGTCTCTCACAGTGGACATGCACCTACGATGACAATTTCAGACCCCTCCATGATTTCCAAGTGGGAGAACTTGCAAAATAGCAGGGTGTTCAAATACTTATTTTCCTCACTGTATATATATATATATATATATATATATAAAATAAAAAAGCCAATCAACTTCAGAATAAATTTGTGAATTTTAACCCCTTATACCCAAAGTGTACCGCCAATGGATGGATGGACTGGTGTCAAAGCACACCGGGGGCTATAGGTGACCTGCGATTTCTTTAATCGCAATCTAGTAAATTGATCTTCCTGTGGGGTGTGGCCAATTAAACTCAAATTTCACACTCATGAATTAAAAGGGAGCCAATTCTTCCATTCATAACGTTGACCAATGCTGCCAACTTGGCTTCAACATTTCCCCTTCCTTGCTGGTCCATCTACAAAACAGATATGACAAATTATGGAAGTTGTGGAACATATTCTTTGTGTTTAAACAAAACATATTCCACTCCCCATTGTCCCATTCACTCCTACAGACAGACCTTTCCTGACCTCAGTTATTACCAACTACAAATTCCGACCCTCAAAACCCCATTAGTCTCTATATGAGCGCTGACAATAACCCAGCCTCACACACACTCAGGCCATGGCTCCATTATAAAGACCCTATAGACCCTCCTCCTGAGTCCTTAACACTCAAAAAAGCGGCTTCCCTGGTTTTCTTTCTTTTTTTTCCCTCCTGTCTATCCCATTCTTACTCTCTCATGTGCATCTTGCTGTGCTGAAGGTATGGCCTTTTGAAGTGCGCTGCACTCTAATTGGACAAAAATGTAGTTTGGGGCTTGCTGGGTTATTATTACCCACGCTGACCCCCTTGATAGTGGCCAATCCGCATGTCGTTAAGGGAACCTGCCGTTCCCACGGCGATGGAAGCCGTAGTGCTGGGGGTCTGGATTCCGTTAGCTTGGCCCGTAAAATCAAGGCCCATTTTAATCAAAGGATGGAGGGGTCAGTTCTGGGCATCCAATTACAACACCAGATGTTGAACAAGGGTCACCCTGACCAGCTCATTAGGCTTGTTTCGGTTGCAAAGATATTGAGAGGGACTGCTTCTGTTTTGGCTACTTGTAATTTTGACAACCAAATGGGCAAATTGAGCTCATTTTGGATCTATTCTTTGATGGGGACAAGATTTGATCAATTGTTCTTACTTTGAAACAAACCAGTTTGTTAACAGACACTGAAAAATTAGTGAAAGCATGTAAGCATTATTCACAAGATCACCACTGTCTGCCCCAGGGAAAGGTGGTTGAAGAGCTGTCAATCAATTATGAAGTCAAATGGCACACAGTCCTTTTATGCACGTCATTTCACTTTGCGGCCATCTTGGAAACATCCCCAGGCAGCATCTAGGTGCATTATAGGCATACAGCGAACGGGGAAAGACAACCTTTCGAACGATTCAAAAAGCTTTCTAGGTTAATAAAAAGATGATATATCAACCAAAAAGGAGACTGGGTCATTTAACCAAAAGCCAGAACTTCCTTTCCAGGACAGGGCAACTGCAGGCTAAGCAATGCAAGGCACAAACTAAACACACATGTACACTACCGTTAATTGGGGGAAAGCAATTGATACTTGTATTCAGCAAGGATGGATTATGCATTAAATTGATCAAAAGTGACAGTAAAGACTAAAATAAAGTCAACTAAAGATTTCTAATTCAAATAAATGCTGTTCTTTTACACTTTGTTTTTCAAAGAGTCTTAAAAACATGCATCACGGTTTCCACAAAAGCATTAAGCAGCTGTTTTCAACACTGATAATAGTAAGAAATGTTTCTCGGGTGTCAAATCATCATATTAGAATGCTTTCTGAGGGATCATGTGACTGAAGACTGGAGTAATGATGCTGAAAATTCAGCTTTGTGATCACAGAAATAAATTAGATTTTGAAATTAAAATTAAAATAGTATACTTTTAACAAAAAGATTTTACACAGTATTACAGCTTTTACTGTACTTTTGATCAAACGAATACAGCCTTGGCAATCATAAGAGACTTAAAAAAAACAAAAACAAAAAAAATCTTAGCCACCCCAAACTTCAATTTCTTCAATATCTGAGAGCAATAACATATTCTCTACAAACTAGTGTGAACAAAACTTACGTCACTGCCAGAGCATCACTATTAGAAAACAACTGGCAAGATACCAAATGCATGTAAATACAAATACATACTAAAATGAGATGACAAGTCTATAAAAGTGTCAGTTACAGAGCACAAATTTACGCAATACTATTCTTTCTATCTACTAAAAATGTTCTTTCAGTCTTTCTTTGACGTGCAGATACAGTGGTTAATGTTATGCAATAATATTTCACATGGAATTCTGCCAAAATCCCCGTGAAGTTCGCAATTAGAGAAAAAGAAACAGCTAAACAATAGACTTCTTGCAGCATCAGCCTTTTCTCATCCCTAATACATCCTCATTCCTGCCTCATGCAAGATCCTCTCCTGTCTGTCTGTACTTGAGCTTTACTGTGAAGCTTAACACTGAATAACCCTTAAACACTGTGGGTGGAGGCGGGAAAAGGACCAAGTTTCGGTAAAAGATTATGCATATTTTAAAGAGCACAGGAGGGGTGTGATCAAGAATAAATGCTCTTCCCAAGCTAATACTCCTTATATAAGGATTCTAGTTAATGAGCTATTAGGGAAAGAAGATGGGATCAAACTCAACCCTGTGCTACACTATCATTTAAAAGTTTTTATTTTATTTTATTTTATTTAAGAAATTAATACTTCACAAGGATGCAATAAATGAATCAAAAGTGGCATTAAATACACTTATAATTTTAAGTTCGCAATAATAAACTTAAAATTGAATTTAGTGAATTTTGAATTTACTATTAGTGCTAAGTGCTGTTCTTTTGAATTTTCTACTTATTTTTAATCATTTCCACGAACATATTAAGCAGTACAAATGTTTTCAATATGTATAATAATAAGAAATATATCTTGAGAACCAAATCAGCACATTAGAATGTTTTCTGAAGGATCATGTGACATTGAAGACTGGAGTAATGATGCTAATAAATCAGCTTTGGCTAATAATACATTTTAAAATATGTTAAAGTTTTGATATGATCTTGAACTGTAATAATATTTCACAATATTAGTGTTTTTACTGATCAAATAAAAGCAGTCCAGTGGCCTGTTGCATGAAGCTGAAAAAGCGAGTAGGTTTAGAGTTGACAAATCCAGATAAATCTAACCTGGTTTAGAGTTAGATCAGGTTCAGCGTTCTCACAAAGCTTGGTCAAATCAGGTTTAATCCAGAAGTTGTGATCAACTCTGAAGTGTGTGCACCTGAACGTGTGACACCCCGGCAAACAGCCAATCACACTGAACATGGAGAGCGTCAGCAATGCACTTCTCTTCTGAAGAGATCATTTGGAAAATTATCATGAAACTAAAAGCATTTACAAGGCAGGAATAAACACTGCTGCGAGAAGGAAGCTGAAAATATATCAATGCATGATGTGAATCAAAGAAATAGGCCTAATAATTATAGGTTCACAAAGAGCTCAAATGAATACACATTTTTTAAAAGCATTATATGAATATGCATGTATTATATTTATATTAATTTAAAAGCAAAGTTTAATATTACTTGTCAATAATATAATAATTGTATGAATATATTCTATGAATTAAAAGTAATTACAATTCATATACAAATATAATAAATAATTAGCAGCAAAAGATTTTGTCTCTAAAGTTTTTTCACTACAAAGTGCTTTAATTTGGAGCGAGGGATACAGGGGGAGTGGCTTTATTGCATCAGATATGAGTCACTTTTCTCACAGTTTTGGTTTACGATCTCAAAACATAAACGATAAACATAATCCACCTTCTTGAGCCCGAAAAACAAGAGTTTGCTCAAACTAATCTTGAACTTAACCGGGTAGCAACTGAAACCAGCTTCGTGCAACAGGCCACTGGTGAGCATAAGAGACTTCTTTTAAACTTTTAAACGGACATGTATACCTTCAATTTTTCAGCATTGTTCATATTGTCTTGTATTGATCTCATTTCTTGTTCTTGATTCTTAACCATTTGCTCATTTTGACTGTGTATATTAACAATGATATATATTAAACTACTTGTTCAAAAGGGAAGTTTTCTTTTTCACTTCTCTCACCATTAGACTAGTCCATTAGCTCGAAAACATCACTTTGGTTTTGCGTTATTTTGACTTACTTTTGAAAGAAACGGCTCAGTGACTGACACGTGTTCGTTCACCAGCATCAGTGAGTGTAAATGGCTTCAGGTAACATAACATCTGTGCTCAACGCTCATATAAATCTTACACCAAAAGATTTTAGCACCTATAGCTTTTACTGAATTTCCCCTAGAGGAACTCATTCAGATTACTGACATGACTAAAGGAAAATGCTTTGCTTTTATCCTTTCAGCTTTGATCTGCACATCCCAGAGGAATTATCTAACTACACTGTGTCAATCAGTGTGGAAACACTTCAATCATTTCTGCCAGTGTTACTGTTATTAGGCAGGTTCAGGATGATGGATGTTCAGTTGATATGTTTAGCTACTATCTCTGTCTTCATTCAATCTAGGAATACCCAGTGCTCTTTATCAGTCTCTAAATTGTTTCTCATTATTTTCTTCTTTTATCATCCTATTTCTGCTCTCCAGCCTGGGGATCTCTTTACTCAAGAGACGAAGACACATTTGCAAACATGCCTGCCACTTTCAATGTACAGAACCCAACTGTTCTCATTACCATTTTAGCCAAGCTGAACAAAGCTGTGATTCGTAGATGCAGCGTTACATTTATCAACAAAGATTACTGATAAAAATGTGTTAATTAAGTGTTTTTTTTTTTTTGGCAACAATGATAATGAAGACAAAACGGGAAAAGTGCATCATGACAATAATTCATTAATTTTAATGAAACCATACAAAACTATAACACATCCATTAAAAAAAGATCATCGCAAAATATTAAAGCACTAACAATGAATATTATTGTTTCAAATAATCTAATAGTAATGTTGGGCATTGAACCTCGCGAGCTGAACAGTGAACGCCGGTAAACTCAAACATTTTGCTCACAATACATACACTATGAGATTAGTCAGATATATACAATGCATATGTCACGTTATGAATACGCACTTCCCATAATAAAGCACTTAAATACAGACATGAATAACTAAACCCTAAGGAATTCACAGCACTGTTAGAATAGTGACGTCAGAAGGCAAGTTCTTTACAACAATGTTTTCACATATCGTGTTTGATAAATATATAAAAATGTTGCACTTTCTCTTCAACTAAAATGATATTTTGGACAACATTTACAGTGGAGAAAATAATTATTTGGGTCCATCGGCCCCTAAATACGGTGAAGTCGTCCTGTACCCTTAGCAGAGAAACAGCCCCAGAGCGTAATGTTTCCACCTCCTGATGGTGTTCTTGGGGTCATAGTAAACATTTCTCTTCCTCCAAACACAATGAGTTGAGTTGATCCCAAAGAGCTCAATTTTGGTCTAATCTGACCACAGCACTTTCTCCCAAGCCTTCTCAGAATCATTTAGGTGTTCATTGGCAAGCTTCAGACGGGCCTGTACACGTGCCTTCTTGAGCAGAGGGACCTTGCGTGCGCTGCAGGATTTCAATCCATTGCAGCGTAGTGTGTAACTTGTGTAAATTATAAGTAAATTAATTAGTAAATTAAAGTGTGTAAATTATAAGTGTGCCAACCATTCCGTATAATACGGAATCGTCCCGTATTTAAAGGAGAAGTTCACTTTTAAAATGAAAATTGTGTCATCATATAATCACCCTCATGTTATATCATGGAAGATATTTAGAAGAATGTCAGTAACCAGACAGTTTTTGGGTCCCATTGACTTCCATAGTAGGAAAAAAATATACTATGGAAGTCAATGGGACCCAAAAACTGTCTGGTTACTGACATTCTTCTAAATATCTTCCTTTCTGTTCAGCAGAAGAAAGAAATTCATACAGGTTTGAAACAACATGAGGGTGATTATATGATGACAGAATTTTCATTTTAAAAGTGAACTTCTCCTTTAAGGCATCAGTGAAGCGTCCCGTATAAAAGCCATACGGAACGCAGTTTGTCGCGTATTTTCAGGCATACGCTATAAATTGAGAATAAACCATTTCTTTGAGACAAATCTTTGTTTGATTTGCAAACATAGATGTTCGCGAATCGCGACTGTCGCTCCCGCTTCACAGCCATCGGGACTCACACTAACGGCAAATCCATTCTTTCACTGTCCGCGTTTTGATTCCGGCTAATCAGTTTGGACGACTACAAACAACGTGATTATTGTTCCACATGAGTAACGCAAGAAACATCTACCTGAGGGAAGACGTTATCAAAAATCTTTCACTATTGTAAGTTAATGTTAAATAGAGAAAAACATTTTACATTAAAGGAACTTGTACCGTAGCCTAGGCTACTTGGTTGGACCTCGTTATTGAAACACAAAATAACCAATACAATCTCAAGCACCAAAAGCAGCCCATACTAATCATCTAAGTTCTCTTTATCTGGAGAGTATGCACTTTTCATTTATTTATACATGGTTGCAAAAACATTTAGGCCTAGTTCAAAATTTTAAGTGCCATTGTTTAAATGTTTTTTTTTGGGGGGGGGGGCTGTAATTTCAAAGATGTTCAGTTATTGTGCTTTTAAATTTTATGCCATCTATATGTATCTTCCTCACAAAAAAAAAAAAAATACACCTTTTATGTTTATTGTTTTGAATAGAGGTTGATACAGTAATATCCGTTGGTGTAGCTATATATTGAAAATGGGTAAAATTCAACAATTTGAACATGGAGCCACATCATATCTATGGGATTGAACCGAGAATATAGAAGGATATTAAGATATCTTTATTACGTTTAGAGTTACAGGCACACAAACTTTGGAAAAATACTATTTATGGCACTCAGTAATTTTCAATTGTGTTGATATAAAAAAACGAAAACAAGATACATTTCTAGTTTCAACATTATTTGTTCTTCAAATGTGCAACCATTGAAAATGTACTAATTTACTCATGAAGCCACATTAACATCCATTGGGACTTAAAATTAACAATATTCGGCCTTAAAAATTAAGAAACCAAAAGAAAAGTTTGTTAAGAATTATAATCTAAAAGGATATTAAGATATTTGTAATATGAGTGGCAGGCATGCAAACTTTGGGCAAAAAACAAAAGTAGTGCTTTTTCCCATTTTTAAAATGTCACTGTTGGCATACAGTAGCTATAATAAAACAAAGATGGCTTAAGTCAACCGATTTAGCTAAATAGACCTAACAATATCTGTGCAAGTAAAATAATGATGCAGTTCTAAAGTCATTTTAACCCCCCTGTAATCTGACTCCAAATCTCAGGTGAAAATAATCATTCTGACCTATTTTACAAAACTGTAATTTCTCAGTAAATATACATCCATCACATGTAGCCTAATATTTTGGCTTTCTTCTTCATTTACGTTTGTCTTTCTTCAGAATATTGTTTTTAATAAAATCAAAAATTTGAGCTGGGAAAGTTTCTGAAATTTGGTTAATTTTTCCACAAAATGACCCAAATGTGTTTGTCTGAGAACCTTTTATACATCTTTTGTACACATATTTAACTGCAGATGCTAAAATGATATGCACTGTGTGGTACAGTACAAATATTTTGAGTGTCCCTTATTTTCCTATAAAGAACCACGATTGTCCCTTATTTTCCTTTCCATAAGTTGGCAACCCTATGTGTAACCAATGGTTTGCTTGGTGACTGTGGTCCCAACTGCATTGAGCAAGCTCCACCCGTGTATTTCTGGGCTGATCCCTCACCGTTCTCATGATCATCCGAGATCTTGCATGGAGCTCCATGCTATGGTGATCGATGGTTATTTTGTATTTCTTCCATTTCCTAATAATGGCACCAACAGTTGCCTCCTTCCACCAAGCTTCTTGCTGATGGTCTTGTAGCCCATTCCAGCCTTGTGCAGGTCTACAATCTTAACCCTGATGTCCTTTGACAGCTCTTTGGTCTTGCCCATGGTGGTGGAGAGGTTGGAATGCAAGATACAGATTCTGTGGACAAGTGTCTTTTATACACATAACAAGCTGACATTAGGAGTACTCTCCTAAAGTGACAGGACTCATCTGTTTCTCACATGGGCACATAACCAATCTGTGGGAGGCAGAGTTCTTGCTGGTTGATAGGGGATCAAATACTTATTTCACTCGATCAAATGCTAATCAATTTATAACCTTTATATAATGTGTTTTTCTGTCTCTATCCGTAAATAAACCTACCATAAAAAAATATAGACCCTTCATTTCTATATAAGTGGGCAAACTTACTAAGTCATCAAGGGATCAAATAATTATTTTCTCCACTGTAGATTGCATTTTACTCAAATTAATGAAAATGACATGTAATGTTGAAATACTGAAATACGGACTAAAATGAAAGGATATAGTCATATTAAAAAAACTATAACTCTTAACAAATACCCAGTATATGAGCCCAACACGGTCTTGCACAATTAAATGTCCTTTGTGAAATTCAGAGGAATTAGAACCTGTCTGACTTCCAGGCCCACGGAAAGCTGCAGAGATTTCCACAGAATCTGAATGCCTGTTGTTCACAAAGTTCAACACTAGTTCAGAGTTGTTCAACTTTCAATGTTTCTTTGATTGAACATTTAAAAAAAAAAAAAAAAAAAAAAAAAAAATTATATATATAAATATTTAAATAAAGCTGTTGGCTATCAATAAGTGTCAATAATCTGCATAGATGTCCAAAAAGGTCATATTGCTCATCTTAACCCAATAAAACAACAAATTTACTTTCTAAGAGTACGTCAGCAAGGTAGGGCCATTTAATCTTCCCTTTTCTCCCACATTCAGTCTTTAATCTACTGAGGAAAATAGATGTCTGCAATTATAGCAACATAATGGAGTTATATTATAGTTATGAAAATTACTAAAAACTGAAATTGCTTCAAATTTGGAATCGGCAACATTACAGCAGTTTAATTATGTGTGGAATCACCTGACCGGTCCTGGGGCAATCTGAGCGATCACACCTGCAGGCCTTCACACAATCCACTGGAACCTCTGATGGCAGGCCATGTTCCCTGACGTTTATTCACCTAATGATTACCATAGAAACCATGTGCACCGATTGACCCTCCCGACTGTGAAAGAGAAAAACAGAGGGAGAGAGAAAGTGAGATAAGACTGTGAGACCTACTTACCACACAGTCCTAAATATAGACACCGCTGACCATTTTTGATACATGTGAGCTTTCCCATAGAGATTACATGTTGGATGTATGTCCCAGTTTTAACTGGGTCTCTGCTACTGGGCATTCTGGTGATCTACTAATGCATGTCTTTCAAGTCTCTAGCACATATTCAGCAAAAGAAGAGGAATAGAAACTAGGGCTGTCAAAAGATTAATCACGATTAAGCCATCCAAAATAAAAGTTTGTGTTTACATAATATATGTGTGTGTACTGTGTATAATAATTTTGTATATATCAATACACACACATGCTTGTATTTATATTTAAGAAAAATGTGTAATTTATATATAAAAAAAAATTATATTTATATGTAATATAAATTAGATATAAATGTATACAGTATATGTATGCAAATATTTCTTAAATATATACATGCATGTGTGTGTGTATTTATATATACAAAATAATTATACACAGTACACACACATATATTATGTAAACACAAACTTTTATTTTGGATGGATTAATCACGATTAATCTTTTGACAGCCCTAATAGAAACATAAAACATACATCTTGCATCTTTTTTCTTATCTTTCCAACACTTTAACATTTCTGTAACGACCTTAAAGGTGCATTATGTAATTTTATGACTAGAAAAGTATAAAAAAAATACCATGTTTGCAGTTATCTTGCTAATTCACATTCTTGATTCACTGAAAATCAATTCTACAGCCAGTTATTTGACTGCATGTTATCCGGAATTGTTTTGGTCCGTGTGATCCCGCCCACTGCCAATTTACAAAGAGTATTTCGACACCCCGAGTAGCCAGTTGGCAGAAAACACTGCACCTTGAAGCCATGGAAGCCAACAACAAACTGGGTCAGAGAGGTCACAGATTCTACCTGACCTAAAAAGCCTCGTCATCCGTCTAAAAAGCTCTATGACCAGAGGCATATTAAAACACGGATAAATCAACACATCAACTGCACTCGTTCCTGTAGTGTGTCCTCAATCTGGCAACCCGGCTGAGTATCCAGTCTCAGGAGGAGAAGGTGGAGCAAACAACTCTCTCCACAACCCGGTCACACTAAATGCGTCTCTATAGCACGCATTGTGTTTATCGTGCAATTTATACGCCAAAATGAGTTTTTACGTGCATATGATATGCATGGGTAGGTTTAGGGTAGGTTTAGTAGTGGTGTAGGGTACGTGCATATGATACACATGGGTAGGTTTAGGGTAGGTTTAGTAGTGGTGTAGGGTACGTGCATATGATACGCATGGGTAGGATTAGTCGTGTGCATTACACGCAATAAAGTGCGTATCAAATGCATGTGAAAACTGTGTATTATATGCACGTAAAAACTCATTTTCGAGTATAAATTGCACGATAAACACAATACGTGCAATAGAGACGCATTTTCATGAGATCAGGCTGCTCTGCAATATTCTGAATTTGGACTGCAGTCCTCATTTCAACCAATATTACACACTACACCTTTAACAGTTAGGACTGAATAAATAAAGTATATCGATTTTCTGATTTATCACAAATATTCATCTGGCAATCCCAATACTGATTCTTAAAATCACAATTATAGACTCATATAAAACGGTTCTTTTTAGTGAAAACATACAGCACAATAGATGTAGTACTAAATTCTGAATAAAAACAAATAGCTCTTATGAATCAACTCTTTTAAGTGAATCAAAAATATACAGCATGACCAAAGTAGTTCATTTACTAAACAAATGACTCTTTTGAGCTGGTTCTATTAGTGAAAATATAAAATTGTTTGATTCAACAAGTCAAACAAATGACTTAAATGAACCAGTTCTTTAAACGAATAGTCTAAAAAGCCATTAACAGATTTGAATCAATCTAAAACACTGCTCTGCATATATTACAGCATTAACCGAGATAATTTATTTAAACAGTATATGCAAGCAATATGGACACAATTTAAATACACCCTGATGAATTGATTATCGAAATACATTGGAAATCACTTGTAATTGTATCATTACAATCCTAACAAATCCTTCTATGCAAATGTCCTTGTTTTGTGTGTGAATGAGTAAGTGTGTCCTGCTGCGTGAGAAACTGACAGCTACAAAAGTGTGTTACGACAGGCATGTATGTGTGTATGCGCTCTCAGAATCAGTGCGACACGGAGCACAGGAGGGGCCGAGTGACCTTTGACCTTCAAATGTCAAAATCAGACACATCGCAAAACAAAGACAAGAGAAGTTTCAACCCCTTTTCACCTCGACTGCATCAGAAAAAAATCGATGTGTGTGTGTGTGATTACTTTAATGATAAGAAGTAAACAGAGACTGATAAAGCATAGGAATTTCTACTACAGTGTGTGGCAATAGATGGCAGGCTGTGTGACCTCCAAACACAGATACATGAATCGCTGTGTGGAGCTGTGTTAGATTACAGAAATAGAGCGGTCTGTGTGTCGCCCTGGTTATCTTTTGCTAAGCTCTTATTAGCTGTGTGCTTTGAAGATTTCTAATAGCTCTGCTCCAGGGTCTTCTCCAACCACAGAGCCTCTCTTACACTTATTGATTTACCTAGCACGGGTTTCCCCATCACAAAACCCTTTCTTTCACTCTCTGGTTCACATCAGATTATCTAATAAAGAGACAATTACAGGTTGATTCACTGGAATAAGAGTGTTTAGAAACGTACACATCTACTGGCTCTCTGTGGAGTACAGCTGCTCCGTTACAATGGCAAATCATATTATTTCATGTGATTATTGGTGGGAAATCTAATTCAGCTAAATTGAACACTAAGTTAACTAATGCAAGTTAAAAAAAAATAAAATAAAAAATAATTATAATAATATATATATATATATATATATATATATATATATATATATATATATATATATATATAATAATTATATATATATATATATATATATATATATATATATATATATATATATATATATATATATATATATATATATATATATATATATATTTTTTTTTTTTTTATTGAAGACAATAAGACTACAATAAGATGAAAAAAAAAATGAATTACAGACAAAAGGACAATACAATAGTTTTAACTCAATTATGTTGTTTTTATAATCACTGGATGCCAAAATTGATTTAACAAATAATGAATTTGATTGAATAATCGCACAGCCTTACTAGAGGACAAACCCTATACACATCTAAGAGCAAACAATGAGAAAACATGCAAATTTAGCTACTTTTGCATACTGGTAACTTGCATTCTCAAGCCATCAGATTCAATATGGAGAATATTTTAACGTTCAAAGGGAAAGAGACAAGGTTACGACCTTTCGGTCTCACACGGTACGATAGACGGAGGTGTCCTGGTTGACCTTCTGGACCCCCAAAGCCTGTCTGACTGACTCAGTCTAATTCTCAATGCCTAGTAATCCATTAACACGGTCAGTTAAGTTTGGTGGGAAGCAAACCATTAACGCATGACAGACAACAGTTTGCTAAATAGAGGAGAAATTATTGCTTGTTTATTTCCTGTGTGCTGGAAACATATTCTCTCCAGATCACAGAGAAAGATGAACAATATACAGTGAAAAGCTTTTTCTTGCAATTTAAAGTTATGTTCAACTCAACAGAGCACTAATAATTATAAACAGGAATAACACATTACAAATAACAGGGAGCATGTCATTTAACTAATTATATCATTTTAATTATGAGCCTCCTAATGACTCTTAAGAGTCTCCTCAATTAAAAATAACTGATCTCAAAGAAATCAATTGATTATGATGCAACACTTTATTTACACTTAAACTTAATTTTATACTGTTAAAATTTGTTTTAATTTTGGAAGTATAATTTTGTTTTAAAATAAACTGTTACTCTCCTATATCCCTGTTATTTAATCAGCAACTAATTAAGTCATTCAGCTGATTTCCCCAACATTTATACTTTCATGTATTTACTTTTTATCCAAAGCGACTTACAAATGAGTAATAAAGCAATTTGTCATAAGAGCCAATAATATTTCTAATACAGATCACCAAGTTTAAGTATTTGCAAGATTAGTACACAAACTAGAGCAGAAGTTAAATACAAAAAAGGAGAGAACAATAAGAGTTAACTAGGGTTATTATCTTTATTACATTTTTATTAATTAAAATAAAGATGAAATCAAATAAAAGATAAAGATAAGATGAAAAACTTAAACTAAATGAAACTTAGAAATGTTGCCTTGGCAACTAACTAAAACAAGTTAAAGCAACAACAACAACAACAACAAAAATAGCAGGAAATAAATGAGACTAAAACTGAAATATAAATATAAATAAATTAAACCTATATTGTATTTTTTAAATGAAACAATTCTAATAAATTTCACAAAAGCACATAACAGAATTACTAAACTTAATTTAAAATGAGAACTGAAAATATAAAAGGCCAATTTAAAATATTAATAAAAACTTTAATAATATACAAGTTGTGGAGACACTGGTATCGTTGTATTTTTGTAACACATTGACTTGTATCGTTTGTGTGTGTGTGTGTGTGTGTGTGTGTTGTATTTTGTTTATTTAATGTATTGTCTGTTTTTAATTTGGACCTAATGTCTGTAAGTTTGATTAGATGATGATGATGATGATGATATATAAATAATGCTAAAATAACACTTGTGTAAACACTTTAACACTCCAACAAATGGCATGTGTTACCTCTGTTGCCATGTGTTAGGCAGGGCTATCTGTTCGCTCGGCCAATGTAAGATACGTGGAGTGTTCGAGAAACCTGTTTGAAAAGTCATTAATATTGTAAGTCTGTTTAACGCCACTAGAGGAGTAGAAATCCCACATTTCAGGTTTAATTAATTGCTAAACACGAAACTTGAAATCAGCAATGTCTTGACCTGCAAATGTAATCTCTCTCTCTCTCTTTTAGAGGAATATTTGCACTGTGTAACTAGGGGATTTCCTATTAACTAATTTCTGAAAGGCTGATTCCTCACCAAACCCATCAACTCCTTTCATGGGCAAGGCACAGCACAGGCTATAACCTGCTTTCACACTCGCCATGTTACCAACACAAAGCTCTCACGATTGGATTTCCACTATGTTCTAAACATGATCAAACTCCTTTAATCTCCAACCACCCCTGCGCTAATGCAATGATTTTAATCAAAGAGATAACAGCACGCAGTGACACTGGAAAATGTCCCGTCGCACTTTATGCATTTCCGATGTTTCGGTTTAACATTCCTTCGGAGAGTGTCGGAGACTGTGTGCGACTGTGCATTAGCAAAGCAGAATCTAGGTTACAGACAGTAGACATGTCCATCTGGTGTCGTGTTATTCTCCAACCTGTTAAATCCCTCCATCGCCACCTGGACCAATAGACAACACAATGGACAACAGTTCATTCAAGCACACACATTAGGGTATAACAATTAACTGTGAGCTACTATGCGTGTGTGGTTAATCTCCAGATGTGATCTAACTATTGATGGAATCATATCTTCAGGCAGAGGAAGTCTTGACAGTGAGGCTCTCTCGCTCTCTCTTCGCTCTCTCACTCATGTGAACTACACAACTGCACTACTGCTCATTCATACGCTGCACTGCAAACACTATAATGACAGATGAGATAACACAAGTGTACTTTGGCATATACATGCGCTATTACCCTTAAAAATGTAAATACAATTAACTATAGTTTTACAGACTACTAAGTTTGGGGTTGGTGAGATTTTTTAATGTTTTAATGCAAGTATATGCTCAGCAAGGCATTTATTTGATAAAAAAAAAAATATTACTATTTAAAATAATTTCTATTTTAATATATTTTAAAATGTAATTTATTCCTGTGATGGCAAACTTGAAATGCGCAGCGTTTTTCAATGTGTTGACTAATTTCCACTGAAACAGGAAGACAGGGCGGGACATATCGAGCAGCTCCTCCCCTTTTTCAAAATAGCCAATAGTGTTTTGCTTAGCCTTTGTTCTTCTACTGCATCCTATTCTTCTACAATCCAGAGTGGCAGCACAGCTGATCATTTTGTTTGAGCTTTGCCAGAGAATGTCTAATAAGGGGAGAACTTCCACTCTCAGTAAACTTCCGGCTTCTGAACTGGTTGCAGTTCCACTCTGGCTCCATATGAGGGCGCTCACAGGACGAGTGCAGGATGAATGGCGGTCTATGGCGCTATACCTCTCAAAATCCACTTTTCTCAGGATATAATTTTTTGTCTAGTAATTTGAATGTTGTATTCGAAAGGAGATGCAAAGAAATTGCACATTGCTGGGTGTTAGATTATTTAGAGTCACTTATTTGCTTTAAAAAGTCTTTTAAAATGTCAATGACGTCATACACATCGTACGACCAGAGATACTGCTTTACGGCAATCCTTCAGTCACTTTGGTGCTTTCGCGCTCTGCACTTTCTTTTCACTCGAGGCATCGACAACACAGCTGACACAGGTAAACACACAACACAGCTGACACAGGTAAATACACAACACAGCTGACACAGGTAAACACACAACACAGCTGACACAGGTAAATACACGTGCTAGAAGAGTTTTTGTTTTGTAGTTTTAAAAGACCACGCCGAAAATACACACACACACACACACACACACACACACACACACACACACACAATGCCATCAAGCGGTATCTCGGTCGTAATCAGTCCTTCACTGACCAATCAGTGTTCATTAGCAGAATGCTAGCGTGTTATGAGCAACAACAACTCAACCTGTAAGAAATCGAAAGGACATAAGTACTCGTTCATTCAACTTTCGACCTATAACCCGTGTTGAACTTGCAAAACCTACAATCAAATCTGAGATTTCTCAACGGCAATCGGGTGAAAGAGACAAATTTAGCCGTCTAGCCCCATAGACTCCCATTCATTTTGCACTCATGGGCGATCGCCCCCAGTGGAGCTCTGGTGGAACTACAACCAAAATTCGGTACAATAGGACTTAATAGGGAGTGGCCAGGCTCTCCGTAGACGGGCTCTGGCTTTGCCCTCTACTGTACAGGTGTAAATTTGCATTTCCTTCAGCCCGAGGCTTTTTCACATTTATTACATTTGCCAAAAATATTACTTTTTTTTTTATTATTATTATAATTATTAAAAAATAAGCAAGCAAGCCTAGCCCAGGTAAGAAAAAGTAATGCAAAAGTAAGAAATCTGCAAGCAAGTTAAAGTAATCGGAAAGCATCACTATACCAAAGTACCACATCATTATGTTTTATATGTGTTATTTAGCTACATTTCTCCAAAACGGTCACAGTTACAACAGCTAGAGCTACTCATTTAAGGAAAATATAGTCATGAAGCTTTGCAGATTGTAATCCTATTAAAGATTACACATATAAAATGGCACTGCTAGTTCAGCTCTTCAGTAGTCCATGCTGGTGTATTAGTGCCCTGAGTTTAAAAAGGTCATGAAACAGTGACCCAAAGACGAAACAGCGCACAGAACACCACTAGGCTTATAGTACACTGCATCTTCAGTGTAAGCAGCATAAAGACTATTCAGAGAGCCAGGGACCAGGGTTATATGTTAAATGCTAATGTGGGATGCAAGACTGCCTTTGCTTATATTATCATCCATGTCTGTGTGTGGTCTTGCACAAATTCATGATTATCTATAAGTCACTGCAAACGAGAAGTAAAGGAAAGAGCAAGAAACAAAAGAAAGAAAGAGACTTCAACCAAAAGAGGACAATGGCCAACTCGAGAGAGCCAAATGCTCCAAATTAAAACAAAGAAAGGAGAACAAAGGTAGAATGAAAAGGAAGAGCGTAAGAGAGGAGAAGACTGAAGTGTCTGACTTCAACAGCGGAAAGTCCTCTTTCTTTTCCTGGACAGCTGAGGGTCTTATTATGGGATTAAAGCTAAACATTGGCCCAGAGGAATGTTCTGTTGGTTTGGGCTGTGATGTCTGAGTGTGTGTGTGTGTGTGTGTGTGTGTGTGTGTGTGTGTGTGTGTGTGTGTGTGTGTGTGTGTGTGTGTGTGTGTGTGTGTGTGTGTGTGTGTGTTTTCTGAGGTGGTACTGGGGGGGGGATGGTGTTGGCTGATTGCCCAGGGTGGCAGATCAGTTTCATTGATGTGTGTGTGTGTGTGTGTGTGTGTGTGTGTGTGTGTGTGTGTGTGTGTGTGTGTGTGTGTGTGTGTGTGTAAAGCAAGGAGGGAGATCTATAAGGAACAGCTGCTGTATAAAGCACAGAGGGGCACTTAAAGTACAAGGTGACACTGACAGAACTCTTAAAACACAACTTGCCCCCAGTGCGTTTGCCACCTCGAGTGCCAACAGACCACACCGCAACAGCATCCATTCAAACAAGAGCGAAATCACAGCCATGCTAAAAGTCATCACAACCGCACAAATGCAAGTATGGATGCCCAGATATTAAAATTCTGATCAATACTGATAAGTTAATCACTATTTGTTTATGTTTATGTTGTGGCCAATAACCTTTAAAGTAGGGCTGGGCGATAGATCGCATGAGATTATGCGCATCTCGTCAGTAAAGCCGGTTCCTTGATTAGTAGTAAATCGCCATCACCTGCTTTCAGACGGAGCGGCATTCACTACACAGAGCTGTAGTTCACTGACAACCGGGGCAATTTCCCCTTCATTATCACGGACATATCGCCTGCGATAATTAATGCGATATGGCTCAGCTTGTCAGTGAACTACGGCTCTGTGTAGTGAATGCCGCTCCGTCTGAAAGCAGGTGATGGTGATTTACTACTAATCAAGGAACCGGCTTTACTGACGAGATGCGCATAACAATCTCATGCGATATATCGCCCAGCCCTACTTTAAATGCAGATATTAAAATTCTATTCCATTTTGTGATATAAATACAAAATAAAACACTAACATTATAATGTGCAGTGTGAAAAATGGATATTATATGATTCTATTATATTAAAGATGAGCATTAGATGATGGCAATCTAAATGTAAAATATAGGAATTAAGTTTAAGAAATTAATATTTTCATTGATACATTAATTAAACCTCAAAGGTGATAGTAAAAAAAATATATATAATATGTTTGTAACATTTATAACACACTGATTTTTTGTGCATGACAAATAAACTTAGTACTGATAAACTGCATCCCTAATTTTCTATAATTTTTGTGGGGTTTACTGCAAAATATAAATAAAGTGTCAAAATGTATTAAAGAAAATTCATTCGAATTTCCTTCCATCCAAAAGTCCTTCATTGACATAACTCTGCCCTCATTAAATAAACAATTACATACTCACCCAAACACAAACTCACACACTGAGATCATTCACTTTATGCTTTGTTTATTAATTTCTTTGTTTCTCAGTTGAGTCACGGTGCGGGCATCAGATGTGAAAGTCATACTGTGAGGGGAGTGTGTGGGGTGTGCACTGACATAATTAGTTTGTGTGTGTGTGTTGGACTTAAGCTACAAGCCATAGAGAAATTACTCACACAACATTGTGCTACAGGTTACATAATAATAAAGCACATACATACGCCCAAAATCTGTCCCGTAGATACAATAACCAGATCAGATGCATGTACGCCGAATCTGACACTGCAACAATTACCAAAGTGTTTCCATAAGAACCAGGAACTAACCAGCTCCTGTCAAAACGGTTCAAAGATGCAAATGAAGCCACTCTCATCATTAGCAATAATGAATCCATTTACCATAACGAGGTCAACCTCCGGGCCTCATGTGCTTCACGAACCTTGAACATCTCTACACAACTCAAATGAGGGTTTTATTTAAACACACACTTCTCCATTTCCCTCTGATGTACTAAGTACATCATTCTGCTCAGCTCGTGTTGGACAACATTTACTTTAATCACTCAGTTTGTTTTCTGTTCACACATCAGCTGACAGGAGCAGCTCGATTACTGTCTGTGTGAATGAATAACTGAAGTCAAGCCCTTTTTCTCTTCCTGCAATAGCATACATACATGGCTATAAATAGCCTACAGTGACTAAAGTAAATATCACAGATGACAAATTTTATTCCTTTTCACAATTGGTATGATTTTATGCAGCATATATTGGTAATATTTAGTTTTTTTGGCATATATATTACAGATTTTATTTATTTATCACTATCGGACGATTTAAAAGGTGCATTGCTCATTTCCCCCATTTTCATATTTCAATTTTAAATAACTACCCTCTTCTCATTATATCATGTTGCTTAAATTCACTGTAGCATTTACGATGACTGATTTTAGTTTTTAAACTTTTATTTGTAATTTATTATATTAATTTGTTGGTACCATATCAGTTCTAGGGTTCAAATTATCAAATTATCATACCATATTCAGGTTTATCATATCATATTCACCTTACAGTTGTTCTCAGTCGACACTGAACATATATCACTCAATATTGGATATTTAATTGTGCATGCTCATTTACCGTTTTAACATGTATATTATACTTTTGCCATCATTTAACTTAATCTTAAAAAACACTGTAAGATGTAATCTTTAGCAGATTCCAAAATTAATATCCAATCGTTCATTCTGTAATTATGTTGTATTGCTAAATTCACTGAAAATTAAATTCACTTCAATGTTATTTAGACAAAATTATTTAGACACAATAGTATAGAATCTTAATGTCTTTTTATCAGTTATTAGCCATAACATGAAAATAACCCTCAGTTAACTCAGTTTTCACACACTGTACATAAAAGTGCAAAAAAAGGCATTGTTTCTGTAGCTAATTTGAAAAGCTGCTTTCGATAAGGTAAAATCTGTGCTATTACTAATGGAGACATATGCTGAATGTTGAGGCTTAACAAAGGAATACCAAAATACTCAAAAGAAGACTATTGCAGAACAGAGCCACATACAAACAGATGAAAGACAAAACCCAGCTGATCATCAGAGCAATTACTGTGCCGAGAATCAGCATAGGTTTAGCAAAGCCAAGCGAATTATCGTCTAAATCTCCATCTATTCCTGGACTCCTGTGTGCCGTTAATTCTTTTATCTTCTGATAGATTGATTTGGCCGAATAGCTTTAGGCTACACACACACACACACACCTCTTCATCATGACTGAGGTGACATGAACACAAAAGATTCCTGGTGCTCACACTGTCAGCCATCTGATTCATTAGTGTTCATTAGAGCACTACTATCACCTCTACACCAGGGTCAGTCCTCATCGTAATCACAGCTGAGAGACTGACACACCACAGGACACACACACACACACCTGTATCTGAATGGAGAAAGTTTGTGTGTGTGTGTGAGTTTGATCATCCCAACAGAAACAAAAGATTTATAGGCTAGTTAGGGAGGCCGTCATTCATCCATCCCCGTCTCCACCATCAAAATCCAACAAAAGCACTAGAAGGAAGAGAGGAGGAAGAAAGAAGAGGAAGAGAGGGATGACAGGAGGTTAAAAGGATTTAAGAGCGACAGCTGCTGAAACTTTGTAATCCAACCATGTGATGATGTCACTCACACTGGCAAGACGAGAGGGAAGAGTCAAGGTCGAGCAGGACAAGGTCATCCGTGCGAGACGGGACAGACGAGGGCCGTTTCTTCAGCTGTCTGAGAGAGAGAGAGAGAGAGAGAGAGAGAGAGAGAGAGAGAGAGAGAGAGAGAGAGAGAGAGAGAGAGAGAGAGAGAGAGAGAGAGAGAGAGAGAGAGAGAGAGAGAGAGAGAGAGAGAGAGAGAGACGGAGACAGAGGGATGGGCCCTGGAGCTAATGGCTTCATCAACATGTGAGTTTTCTTAAGGTCAAGGGTGAACCTGAAGCCTGTCGGCGTGTCTGTGCGTTTACGACGTTTAAAAGTCCTCTTGTAAACTTTAATGATCCTTTACTGCTGCTTTTCTGCCTCATTTCAATAATGTGTCTAATTAGGGATTTGTTTAAATATTAACCCACAGATATTTCTCAACAGACATTTATGTCCTTCAACCCTCAGAAACCCAAGCATTGATATTGCAAGCATATATATATATATATATATATATATATATATATATGTGTATGTATATGTATGTATGTATGTATGTATGCATGTATGTATATGTGTGTATGTATATATATGTATGCATGTATGTATGTATGTATGCATGTATGTATGTATGCATGTATGCATGTATGCATGTATATGTATACATATATACACACACACACATTGGTGGTGGTTGAGGAGATTCCCCCTTCCATGTAAAGCGCTTTGAGTACCCAGAAAAAGCACTATATAAATGTAACAAATTATATATATTCAATATGGACTGTTAATAAAATATAAAAATGCATCATTAAATAAAATGAACCACATCTCATAGTCATGTGTGTTTGTTAATGTGTGTGTGTGTGTGTGTGTGTGTGTGTGTGTGTGTGTGTGTGTGTGTGTGTGTGTGTGTGTGTGTGTGTGTGTGTGTGTGTGTGTGTGTGTGTGTGTGTGTGTGTGTGTGTGTGTGTGTGTGTGTGTGTGTGTGTGTGTGTGTGTGTGTACAGTTAAATGAGCTCAAATAAATCATAGCATGAGATTTCAGCTTGAATCAGGTTGATGTGTGAGGTGATGACTTGAATCATGAACCTGATTTGTAAAGCTCTTCCTCCACTTCCCCCTTCTCTCTTCCCAAGAGTGCAACAAAACATCATTGCAGAGGTCTTAATCCACTCCCTCAGGGGGCTGCTAATTAATTATTTGTTAATGACTTCAGGGATTTCACAATGACACTTCAGTCGAGATGATGAGATGTTTGCTGGGTGTAGAGGAAGAGGCGGGGGAGTGTTTGGCAGACAGATTAGCCAGGTTTGCACTCACTGAACCAGGTGTGTGTGTGAGAGCCGGAGAGAACGTGTGGAGGTAATTGCAGAGCACTGGGTTCAACTAAGAGCCTTTGTGATTTCTTTACTAGGTTTGGAGGCGTGTGACGTTTATTCTTGAAAATGGATCTGTGGCCTCCTAAAGAGCGAAGGTTCCCCTTTTCCTCTCTTGATCCCTCGTTTCTTTCCTGTTTCTCTAATAAAGGCTTGAAGTGTGCAGAGACATGAGGGTTTCTCGGACACCCCGCTGGTTTACGGGCCACCCCTGCCAGACACTTTGACAGGTCAGAATGTTGCACACCCAGGTCAAGAGGAGAAAACCTCAGATCGGTGCGGAAACAACACACGTTTTAAAGGACACACACCTTCAGAACCAACAGACTCCCTCATTGCAGCAGATTTAAGGGGAGATCTATCTATCTATCTATCTATCTATCTATCTATCTATCTATCTATCTATCTATCTATCTATCTATCTATCTATCTATCTATCTATCTATCTATCCATCCATCCATCCATCCATTCATCCATCCATCCATCCATCTCTTTTCAGTTTTCCCTTTAATTCGATAGCGTTATGTGCTTTTGTCATTTTTGTTATCAGTTTTCCTTTACATTTCGATTTTTTTTTTATTATTTAATTTCAGTTTTAGTTGTAATTTTAGAACAGCAACTTTAACTTATTTCTGTTAGTTTCCAAACCAACGTTTTAAAACTCTTTAGGTTTTCCAATTCATCCTATATTTTATTTCAATTAACAAAATGTTTTTTTTTTTTTTTTTTTTTTTCATTAATGATGACAAAAACACTGTTAATGTCTCATAGATGACTATCAATCATGGTATCCCAACAATCCAGAAATGAAGGGAGAGATACACTCAAGGCATTAATATCTGGGTTACATAATTGACTCTTTAAGCTGTGGGAGCAGTATGACCTTGAAACAAAGCATAAAGACACACATCTATGCGCAGATTCACACTGATAAAGCCCTGCAGACGCTGACCAGACTGATTTATTCTGCTTCTAACAATGCAGTCCACCTAACCACACCTCTTTCTCTCCATCTCTCCGTCTCTCAGTCTTTCTCTTATCCCTTCTCTGCAGTCTCTAGCGGTCCGTCATCATACCTCTACATCTGCGGTCCCTCCCTCTTACTCTCTGACAGTGCCTTGGTCTCGGTCTTTTGCCTGAATTGTTTCTGTCCTATAAGACTGTTGCTCGTTTATTCAGACTGTTAAATTTTAGCATGGTGATATCTTTGGTAAAAGTATATACAGTCATTACATGAAGGGAGCAGAAATGCTAAATAAGAAGTGTATTGGTTCTTCATTAGATAGGCATCATAGATTCATTCACACAACAAGCTGATGCTGTCAAAACCAGTTTGAAGGCTAATATTTACTCCAAATCATCCATTTAATCAGTTATCGGTGAGCTTCCAAACTAAATATTTTATGATACCAAAAATGTGTCAGTTGTGGGGGGAATCACGCCGTATGCACCAGAGCTTCAGGCTTAGTGGGTTGCAAGAAAGCAAGAGTGTGTGTATCGCGTGTTTATGTCTGTGTGTGCGGTCCCCTGGTTTGATCATAGGTCTATGGCACCCCAGTGAGGCAGACTGTGGTATTACAGATCCTATAGGGGTGGAGAGAAAGAAGAGAGGAGAGAGGGATGATGAAATCCTGGCTGCTTTTCAGCAACGAACTGTACATGAGATCATCCCTTTTCACTATACATCCAGCCTCGCGCACACGCTCGCGCGCTCTCGCTCGCCATTATGCAAGCGAGAGACAGACGGGGGGGTGTGTGGGGGGGGACAGGGGAGACAGGGAACTGCAGGGCTTTACAAGGACACATGAAACACTGTCTGGAATGCTTCATATGCTCTCACACTTATACATGCACATTCAGCTCATGCTATATAAATAAATATTGATTTTCCTATAGCACTCATGCAGTCTGCTCAAGTTACAGACAATGGCTCCATGAAACAAAGACTATCCTGCCCAAAATTATATATAAATGTACGTTTTAAAATTGCACAAATTTTTATTTTATTTATTGTATAAAAAAAAACACATTGTCACAGTAATTGTCTTATAAGTACATATATTCCAGAAACAATTATGAAATAAACAATAATAATAATAATAATAATAATAATAATAATAAGATTATACCCTATACCTAAATTTTATATATTAATTATTTTACTGAATGAAAATAAATTTGTACATTTAAGGATCCAGTTGTCAAGCTGACGCAAACCATAACAAATAGTTATTAACATATTAACTCACTATTTTCAAAACTTTTCATTGCGTTTTATCTCTCCAGTTTATCTAATCTTTAACACAAGATAACAAGATTAAAAAAAACAAAAACAAAAAAAAAACATTTAAATGGCCAGGCAGCCCACAAATTGATATTCAAACACACACAAATTGTGCAGTATTATAAAACTATATATACACACATTAATAAAATTAAATAAATTGTGATTTTTTTTTTAAAGAAATATATTATTTTAATTCTGTGTTTTACAGGTTCTAGGACATACTGAATGTGTGGAACAAAGCCTGCAGGATAGGTGCCGTGAACAAAGAATCCAAGCTCTGGCTGAAAAGTGTATTACACAACCACATGCTGTACAATAAAGAGACGCTGCAGGATTGGCTGAGATGAGCTATGTCTGACTCCAGGTAATAAACCCGTTGAACCCTATTTTTTTTGTTTTGTTTGCTCTCTCTCTCTCTCTCTCTCTCTCTCTCTCTCTCACACTCTCAATGTACACGCATGCATTTAAGCACACATACACACACCTTTTCTTGTGTACAGACAAAGCCAAATTCATTTTCCCTTATTCTCTTTCGTCCTCTCCTGCTTTTCCACTCTCTTCATTAACCTTGACACTCTTTCAGCCAGCACTACAGTATGGAATTCACCAAAAAAAAAAGCATGTTAGGACACACACAGTCACTGCAACAAAGTAAATATACTGTACAGGCTCACTGCTGGGCTTTTCAATGGATCCGGCACGAAAGTGCCAAGAATCATTAATCACCAGCAAGACCGGAGATATGAATTCATTGAGCACGTCACGGTGGGGTCATCACAGTCATTCAGCGGCATGAGGAGGGATGCTTCCTTAGCATTCCCACGACATCCATGCAGGATTCCCTAACCTTACCACACACGGAGCCCGAACCGAACTCCGCGTACCTAACAAAGGTAGACGGCTCGCAGCATACGGGAGGGAAGCCCACTCCTGTCCGATCCGGTCAAAGCAAACGTCCGTCCCCGCACAATCACTCAGTATGGGAGAAGACAAGAGACAAAATTACCAAGCACAACCAATTAAACAACACAATGTCTTGAAGAAAGGAGAAAGACAGAGAGGAGGAAAAGAATAGAAACGCAAAAATCCTTTCCTTTGTCACTGCCATGTTTGAAGCCTTTGTGCCCATGGAAATGTTTCAGGTTTAAGTGAATAGCCAGTGACGGGTGAGCAGAGTAGCGGGGCACATGAATTACCCCGGGAGGGGCGGCGAACGGCCAGAACAATGGCAGAGCGCCGGTTCGAGTTGGAGCTCTATTTGTGCGGCAGATGGATGCTGCTTCGCGTAATTTGTGTCCTGTACACGATAAGGGGCCCAGCCGAGCTCGGGTCCAATCGCACATCGCAAGCAGGGAGCCCACTGAGCCCACCGGGTTTGAACCACTGCATGCACACGTGTTAAAAGAAAAACCCATCAGAAGTGGGCATGCCCGCAAAAAAAAGAAAAGAATAGAGACACGTACAGAAACCCTAATGAGTTTGGACAAGTCTCCCATCACGGCACTGCCGGTAGCCAAGCTCAAGTTTTGCTGTCATTTCCATATCATTACACAATCATTGTCGTTAGATCTCTTCAGCAGTCCGGCTCCATGGCTGCTGTTGCTTATTAGGAGGCCCTGAGGTCGACCCGCTCGCTCGGTCCTACACACGGCGCTCTGTTCAGGCGAGCGTCGTAGGTGGGTGAGGCGGGGGGCCAATCACCCACGGTAGTTCCCAGGAGCGGAGCGCCATGGGCCCCCGAGATCCCCCTCAGGGGTAGAGGCATCTGGATAGGGGGAGGAGGGGGCTCACTATTGTCAAAAGCCATCAGATCTCAATATAAAGCACAGAACTCAAGCGAAATCCTTTAGAGCGGCATTTTTCCACCATTTTTACCCTCTTTTTTAATCTTTTCTCTTTCTTTTCATTTTTCCTTCAATGGTGTTTTCTTTTGGTCCTTCCTTCTTTTCCCCCCTCACACTTTTATACTTTCCACTGGCCTGAACTGGATAAGGCATGGCTCAGGTTTGAAAGG
This sequence comes from Vimba vimba, assembly GCA_022828995.1. Classification (NCBI taxonomy): domain Eukaryota; kingdom Metazoa; phylum Chordata; class Actinopteri; order Cypriniformes; family Leuciscidae; genus Vimba; species Vimba vimba. The sequence goes on along the minus strand of CM040832.1, from coordinate 4,326,495 downwards.
AATAATTCACTCTCATATTATTTCAAAAACAAATGACACAAAAAAAAAAAAAAAAAAAAAATTGAAGAATATTTGGTCATCCTTTTTATAATGCAAGTAAATGAGAATTGGGGCTGGCAAGCTCTACAATGTCAAAAAATAACCAGAAAAGTATCATAAAATTGGTTGATATAACTATATTCAAAGTCTTCTGAAGTCATACAAGGGCAACTGCGTCTAAGAGAAGTAGTGCTTTACAAATCATTAACAAATCATTCTTTTGCGCTGGATCTTTTCAATGAATCACTTGATCCAGTTCACAACAACGGTCTAATGATTTATTCATGAATCGGGAATGATCATGAATCTCTTCATACGCACTAGGGCTGCGCAATTAATCGCAATTTACATGTAATCGCACTTAAACCGATTTGGCTTATCGCGATTATGAAATCGCAAAGGCTGCGATAATTTATGTGCACGGCTCTGTAAACGCTACTTCATCTGAAAGCACTGTGAGTTTGATTCACTTATAATGTGCATTTGAAAAAGCAACACGAGTCAAACATCTTTCCAAAGCATTTATGAACCTCTTGTCCAACAAAAGAGGACATTTAATAACATGGATGCAGCATTTACTACCGATCAGCCGTGCTGCACTGACAATCTGCGCATTAAATAATCACAGCCTTTGCCAAATCGTGCAGCCCTATACGCACCCAAATAATATGAACGGCTAATAACCAGAATAACATGAATGACTTATAAATAATAATTAAAGTTAATATCATCTGCACCCTAAATTAAGCTTAGTGCTTTATTGTCCGCCCCAGTGCTACCAGATATTTTCTGTAGGACTCAAATGTTAGTCTAGAGCCCTGCAAACTTAAAATAAAACTGCACATTGTAATATCTGTACGTTAAGTCTATTTATTATTAATTCATTTGTTGGGAAATTTGAATATTTGCATTGCAAGCTGATTTTAAGGTGTGCCCCTAAATTTTCTGCGCTCCTCGTAAAAAAAATTAGTCTGGATCCCTGGAATTCATTCAGACTGATGAAAATTAGTCCATGTAAACATACCGAATGATCAGGTTGAAATGGTTAACAGCTCACCGGAGTGAAAGTTTATCAGTCAATAATGACTTATATTTTGGATTGTTCCTCATACAAAGCTATTTTATTGATTCAGAAGACTTGGACTAGAGTTCAGTGTAATATACACATTTTTCTTTTTTTGTCATTTTGAAGATTGACGGTCCTCATTAATTTTCATTTTATCGATAAAAAGAGTCATACAGTTTTTAAACGACATGAGGATAAGCAAATGATGATGCAAATTAAATTTCTGGCTGAACTGTCAGTTAAAAATATTCAGAGCAGGCAAAGAACAGGGAAGATACAAGATGACAAAACCAGACAGAGACGCAACCTCAGTCAGCTCAGTCTCTCTCCATCACAGCTACATGAGCAAATACTTTTACCAGAACGTCACAGACGATGACATACATAATGCATCAGAATAAAAATAGTGTGCATTATGTATATCAGGGGTGAGTGAGTGCATGCTGATGGAGAGAAGCCACTGTCACTGTTAGCTATTGACAGATCATCCTAACTCCCTCTCAATGATGAATGATGAAATCAGAAAGCTTATATAATCGACCAGTATCACTTGCTCTAATAATAATAATGTAGCCTAACTTTTTTTTGCGGCAGATAATCCTAGTGTTCAGTCAATCCCATAATCATATTCCACCTGCAATAATCCACATTTTACAGGAGAGTTACCATTATTTGATTACATAAAAGAATATGCATGTAGAAGGTGAATAATTACAAAGTAGAGTTCACATATTCTGATACAAACATGTTATATAACATTTACCATAGATTTCCCAACCATAGTTCCCACCATAATTCCAGTCACTGTTATTGCTACCCCTGTAAAATAATAACAAATTAATATTAAAATGTAATAAAATCTAAAGAGAAAAAGAGTCACATAGCCTAGCCAAATGATAAAAAAATATATATATTTCCATTTATATATCAAAACAAATAGTAAGAATATTGTTTAACTGTAGTTTTTATTAAAATATTCATAATGCAAATTCTTTTCTAATTGTTGTTCTCTAATTATTAAGCTATTATTTTGTCAAAAAGTATTAAAAATGCGTCTGGAAATCATGATTTACAAAAACAGAAAGAGAACTAATATAGTTCTGAAAGCATAGTCGTTTTTGCCAGACATAAGACAAATCACACCATGATGAACAGCATCACCTCACTGGCATCACAGGACATGATCTAAATAAAGATAAAGAGAAACAAACAACAATCCATAAATCAAGCGACAAAAGACACCTCGAGAGTGTGAGGCTAATGTTTGAGGCATGAGATCTGCGTCACTGCTTGAGAGAGCTCTCTGTTCAGACACCCAATTAGCCAATCAGCAGCCACAGCTCCAAAGGCCTGTAGATTCTAATTGGCAGCTTCCTCCTCCCTTTGCTTAACACGCTTTGTTTTTGTGCAGTGAGAGGAAGGGAAGCCTCATCTGCTTCAACACGAGTGTGAAACTCGCCGACCCTCGCACAACAATGCGGCCGCTTATCTGCATATGACAGGGACAATTTAAATGAAGAGTACATATGTAAAACAGGGGGAGGAGTGGGCACTCTGTTAAAGCAATCCTAATTAGTGCAAGAGAGCCGTCAGCCAATCAAAGGCCGACTTATATTCTTAATGATTGATTGGTGGTGCACCACAGAAATCAAGAAGCGTTTCAGAGTTACAGATTATTGATCATGTTAACTATAAATTATATAGGGGAGGGGAGAGATGGACTTTTAAGCAAGAGTCTGTGTCTCTCAGCTGTCTGTCAATTATAAACATCTTCATTTTATAATTTATTCTCTGTCATGTATTATTCTATTCATAGCCAGCCAATAGTTAATATTCATAGTCATAGTTAATATTTTTTATTTATATTTAATATTGTTTTATTATTATTACTTTTATCTTTATGTGTGTAATATATATGGATGTGCGCTGTCTAAGCTAGTTAATGCCTTAAATTTCCTTCGGGATGAATAAAAGTATCTATCTATCTATAAATGATCATGCTTAAAATGGATAGAAATGCCACCTTCAAGTTCTGTTTGAGGTCTCAGAGACACCAGTGCCCTTTAGACATCTCAGAAAATGTTGAATCAGGTTGATACTTCATGACTTTTCCAAAAGGACTAACTATAAATAAAATTATATTACATACATCAAGCTATGATATATCTAAAATGATTTTTGGGGTCTCCGAGACACCTGACATAAAGCATGGCTAACAAATGATTAAAGCTACTTAATTCAGATGAACATATTGAAAAAAATTAGAGGGTGGAAAAAATACTTACATTTTGAAATTACTATTGGGTCAATCCACGTCAGAAGTCTGGTTTCAGTAATTTACTCTACTGTTAAAATGTTTTGTTGCAAGTAAAACAAATGTTAATACTTGCATTTAGAATGGGCACATCAAACTGATTAAAAGTGACAGGAAAGACTTTTACATTGTTACAAAAAGATTTCTATTTAAAATGAATGCTGGTCTTTTGAACGTTTAGCTTTAATCATCAGTTCATTAATCAGTTTGGCTATATCATTTATGTTTTGATTTGACATTTTACAAATGTCTGGAACCCCAAAGACTCACAGTAAAGTTAATCTCAACAAAGCATGAGGGTTGAACTTTTCGTTGAAGACGTTTCATTGGGTCTGTGAGGGAGAGACAAGCATGAAGACATGCAAACATGCATGAGACCACCCCAACTGTCATGGCTGCAGTGGAATGTAGCGTTACCCAAAAAAAAAAAAACACCTTTGGGGTCTCCCCTCAAAGTTCACAGAAAGTTTCCTTCTTTCTCCGTCTAAACCTGAGAACACGGCGAGAAAATATCCTGCCCTGGAACCGTTTTTCAGTGCTTTTGATCACAGAAACTTCCCCCAAACTTACCAAGATGGGGTCCAGGAGGAAAACCGGGCAGATTTGTCCTATTTATGCGATTCCAATTCCGGTTTTAAACAAAAAAGGGGGAAAAGACAGCAAGCTTGCGGCCATTATGTCCACAGTTTGCTCCTTCAGCCAGTCAGCGAAGCGTCTGCCCCAGGGGAAGTTTGGTGTGTAAATTACGCGTTACCTAGAAAGCATGTTTCAGTTCCTCAAAATGTTGCTTCCCTGGGGTATTTTTATGATGTGAAGAACTTCCAACTACAACAATAACATGACCCCCGTGAGCATGAAGTGCACAGATGCCACACATCATCATTCCAACATAAAGGATCCACTTCAAAGTCACACAAGAGTGTCTGTAACTCACTGTAAATGAAAGTATTGTGTGCAAGCTTGAATGAAACTGTCCTGGTTCTCAGTCTCTTTGGTTCTGGTCTGAATGTATCCTCATAGCGCGATATACGAGAGGTTGTGTATAGACATATAAATCAAAAACCTGGATAACAGGATGGTATTTCCTGTGTTCCTGTAACACAGATACACATATTCACATGGTTCGGGGCAATTTAACAGAGAGCTTAAGTTATGGGCTCCAAGATGTTCCTCATTGTGAGCGCTCTGTGTGCATTTTACCCGCCGTAACATGTGTTTCTGATGAGCAAATATAGATCTGAATTTCAAATAAAAGTAATGGCGAGCAGACGCCATGTAGGTGGGAGAGCATTCCTGAGCATTGAGGTAAAGGGGAAGCGGAATTAGAAATATCCTGGTCGGCTGGCTCAACTCCAGGTGTGTGAAACAGCGGGAGGCTCCCAGGAACGGTTAACGGAGCGGATGAACGGTAGCGGGCGCTGGGCACAGCGGATCCCAGTGACATTTCAAACGGGAGGCCGTTTCAGCACGAGACACGATGATTAATGACTAGCATTATCCCTACTGAGAGAAAACACACCACTCACAGCCCCCCCCCCCCAAAAATATACATGTGCCTCTTCCTGCAAGAATAAAGGGATGAAAAGAACAAGTGTGGGGAGGTTCCACTCCCTCCATCCTCTCGGCTCTGCGTGTACTGTGGGTAAACTCACACATATGGCACATCTGAGGGTAATCATCTCATACACTCTCCCTTTATCTCACAGATGAGATATTACTTTGTCTAGAGCGGAGATTGTGTGTCACTTAGCTGTGCTATCTGGTAAAATAGACATGAGATATTGTCAGAACAAAACACTAACATTCTCATAAATGTTTGAGAAAGAGTATGCAACAATCAAAGAGTTTAAATTCACTAAGCATGTGTGACATCTACTTTTTAGCAATTTCTTTAGATAAATATGACTGATGATTTTACAATTCATTCTAAAAACATTTTTCATAGAAATTTTTTGTTTATTTCTATGAGATATTCTGTAAAGTTTAGCAACAGTAACCTATGTGGCATATCTTAACGGGAAAAGAGGTAATTCACAGCTGAAAGTTGGGCTTTTAATAAAATGTGGCTTCAAAGACGTAGGGACACTTCAACACCCATAATGCTCTGGGCTCAACCCAAACTGTCCATGGGCGTGAATACAAAAACAGTACGAACTGGAGTTTTAACAAAAGTCAGATTTGTTAAAAGGACTTAAAGCTGCAGTCCATAGCTTTTTTGGGTTAAAAATTATCCAAAATAACTTTTTGAGCAAGTACATAACCAGCCAGTGTTCAAAACTCTCTGCTTGCCTTAGCTCGATTCAAAATGGTAAGCTTGTAATAATGTTTGTAATTCCAGTGGTACTGGTGGATTACGCTGGAAATTCGAGCATGTGTTTGCGTCATTACGTCACATCTGTCCACATAAAGAAGAGTCTCGGCTAGTCGGCTATGAGTGTGAGGATGTTGGTGGTGGAGATTTATAGCCTTTTCTCACAGCATTTGATATAATTAAACTTGTCAATTTGATGGCGGATCCAGAAAGGTTCAAACGACAATCACCAGGAGATTCACCCGCTGTAAAACGCGAAAGACTTCGGAGAAAATAAGAGACCTCAACCGGCCCATGCGAAAACAAGGATAAATATCGGAAGGGCATTAAATGTAGTCATGCAATGCTGATGTTGTTAACATTAACAATTTGAGAACAAAGTATAATTTGCACGGTTTGATGTGATATGATAAGCGATCGTTAGATTTAATCGGCGTGATTTACTGCAATGCTTTTTCCCCTTAGTTGTTCAGAACAAAAGTGGATGTTACTTGTTTAGACGACATTTTACGGTGAAAATTCTTATGTTGGTCATACTTCCAAAAAGTAGAATCTGTGACTGCGAATGACAGTATCCACACCGGCAGTGATTGACAGCCACACATTCTCCTCAAAACGTTGGATTTTTTCCGTGCTGTGCCATGCCGAGGCACAACGCACGTAAAGTTGATAATTCCGCGAATAACTGCAATTGCAGATTTCGAACAGAGATGGCGACAAAGAGGAAAAACTGCGGACTGTAGCTTTAAACTGACAAATAAACTGGGAAATCTGTATGCAGTTAAGATGGAGAAAGAGTACATACATATTGTTCATTTACAATTATTGTCGTCATTGCAACAATACAAAGCTGGTTAAAAATATTTTCTCTCAATTGTAGTTAAAGAAAACCATAGCTTTCTGTTCTTTCATCACTTAAAATGGAAGGTCAAGATCTCATGCAGTGCACTTTGTTATAAATGTAGAAGGTCATCTGGACATTACATATAAAGAAGAAATCTGAAATAGTATACATACTACATTCTCGAGGGGGATAGTATGAGTAGTAAGGTAGTATGCTATTCTGAACATTACCATGCGCTCCCACTCTACTCTTAATGCTTTTTGCCTTTAGGATGTGAACTCTCTTCCTCACATATAAATCACATTTACATACACATTTATTTACGCTCAGTATATAACAATGAAAAGCCCAACGGATAGATGTTGATGGTACAGTACTTCTGTCTCTGGTACACGTCGAGGCATATCCACAGCAGATTGATTTCATTAGAGCATGCTGTTGTGTGTGGATGCAACCTAATGCGTGCTCAAGTGTGGCCGATCAATGAGGATAGAGACTGCGCTAGAGTTTCGCCTTCTCAGCACACCGGAGGTCGGAGCTCAGTCTGTTCTCTCTGACCTCCACGAGCCAGAGGACATCTGTCCGACCTGACTGATGACCACCTGCTACAGTTCTGCCTCTGCAAAACTCACACACACACACACATTCAAACACTTCACTAATCCTAAAGTGCCCTCTTTTAAAAGGGATAGGTCACCCAAACATTTAAATGTCATCACTTGCTCATCCTTTATCTCATTCCAAACATGCACTTTCTTTATTCTGTGGAACACAAAAGAAGATATTTTGTCTTCCCAAAACTGTTTTTGTCCAATGGGTCAAAAACAACATTGAGATTGGATCCTATATTGACTGTTTTTGTATGGAGGCATTTTCCAAAATGTTTTCTTTTGTGTTCGACGGAAGAACGGAAGTCATACGTGATTGGATCGACATAGAGCATCAAGTAAATGAGAAGAATTGAACAATAGTCAAATGGCAGTAGAGTTAAATATAATGCACAATGTACAGTCAGCCAGACATTATTGCAAAAAAACAAAATAAATAGGCCTATTCGACAGGGTCATTCTTCTTGCATCACCTTGTCAGGGTTTTTGTTTTCCGTGTGTGACACAAGCCAGCATATCTCTTTGTAATGTGACTAAACAGAATGAAACATGACTCTCAAAACTTCACACATGACTGAGCAGACAGCATGTGGCCTCACGATCACCTCTGACCTGGGTCCACCACAGCATCATTTTCTGGATTTCAACCCTGACCTTAACGGATTGCGTTTGGACTTCATTGATCATCTGGCCAAAGCAGTCTTTTGTGGTCACTGGCATTCCTGTTCCAAAATAATGCAGAGAGGTCCAATAATACCAGTGACCTCTCACCTTCAGGAATGGCCATGGAGTTTGGGTTAATCCAGTCAGTGGACTGTGCATCAGATGACAAGAGTCAGTGGCGCTTATGAGAAAACAGCTCTTCACTCATCAGTTAAAATGGCATATTTCCTGCTTTTTTGTATCATGGAACACCCAAACATTCTACATTTGGCAAAAATGTACATTATACAAAACATTTTGGAATGCTGTATCCCAAAATGCAATGCGCTCACCCTAACGGCTCATTTCCACTGTGATAAATGACCCAGAAGCAATATCAACTGATATTTCTGACTTTTTGTAATCATAATCACACAGGTTTGTTGTGCAAATAGTTTTACTGTGTCCTGCAATTTGTTGTTATTCTAGTAATTTACCTTTACCTACAGTGGCTAAGAAATTATGAGTCTCAAACATTCATAAGAAATCGCTATCTGCCACACTGAAAAATAAGGTGGATTTGATCAGACTACTAAAAGATAAGACTTTTTAAACATAATAAATATAAAATACTTTTTGAGATAAACTTCATTTCACTTCAAACATACAACTTAAAGACATTGTGTGACTACAGTTACAGCATACAGCACAGATTGGGTTTCCCAAAAGTATTATAAGACATTATATGAGCAAATTAGTGCCACTGGTTTCTATGATCTAGGATGCTTTCGGGATATTCCTTCCAGAATAGTTCAACAGTAAGCTGCATTATTTATTACAGTGCAGTTTACAGTAAGCAGTGCAGAAATAGCCCACTGAAAACAAAGACTATAGGGCGGTATCCGAAATTGGTCCCTATACCCTCATTTACTAATCCCTACATTAGACCACTATATTGCCTAGTCGTCTAAAAGAAATGGATAAAAACAAGTGAGCAAATCTGGACACTTAATACACTGGAAGGGTTGCCACTTTTGAGACAGGCCATGCTTTCTATTTTAATAACCATTTGACACTTAGGTAACTAGCAAGTTCCAGGACTAATGAAACGATTTATCTTATAAAACATCATAGAAAATAGCTTGTATAAACCTAATTAACAATTAAAAATCAATTAAAACCTTTACGATTCATGGCATTTACTGTTGAGACCTGTAAAAGTTGAGACACAGGAATTAATTCACCCCGACCCTCACAGTGCAGATGCGTATCCTCTGAGTGTACATCGGTTGTACAATCATTCTTGCAGTGCATTGTGGGATTAAATGAGTGCACTCCTTAATGTCCACTACAGTTTCTGACACCATCTCAAATGGCTGTCCCTGAAATAGTGCGGTGATTTATGGGCACAGCATGGGACTGATGTTTGACAGATTTTATGAACACTTGGTTTGACAGTGCAAATTATATTTTCACAATGCACATAAATGAAATATCTAGAAATATAGAGATGAACTTCCAAACACAAACATACAGCCATCAAAATCCATTTTGTCAATGTTGTGCATATAAGCTTTGTGCAGCATCATCTGAAAACTGACAAAATCAGCTACATGAGATTTAGTGCAGACAGAAAATGTACAGAAATCAATGATCTGCCATGTAGGCCTAGTTTTATAGTACACCGCTGACCCTTGTGCCCTTTGTCACAAATCTGTTAACAATCACAAGCCATATAAAAATGGGCAAAGTCGACCAAAAAACACAAACATCGACTTCTCACACAGTAAAACGAGACTGCTTGTTGAAACCTTTGTGTAACGTTAGCCTATTTAACTTTAGAGTCGGTTCCACTCAGGGGAATCAACTCTTCTGAAGGGCCTGACATGTGTGATGGGCCATCAGGGCCTTCTCTGCTGGCCCTGTCAAAATCAAAAATATATATTTTTTCATAATTAAATTAAATTAAATTAATGTATGTCTGAGCGTGTCTAAATTCAATCACTGTCTATTTCAGTACGTTACGATTAGATTTCCAGAAAGAATATGGTTATTTTGTGAGATCGTTACTGAAGGCCCTGACCGAAACCCCACACGAATAGGGGACTGGATAGCTCACTAGTGAGGGAACTGGATAGCTCACTAGTCAGGGAACTGGATAGCTCACTAGTCAGGGAACTGGATAGCTCACTAGTGAGGGAACTGGATAGCTCACTAGTCAGGGAACTGGATAGCTCACTAGTCAAGGAACTGGATAGCTCACTAGTCAGGGAACTGGATAGCTCACTAGTCAGGGAACTGGATAGCTCACTAGTCAAGGAACTGGATAGCTCACTAGTCAGGGAACTGGATAGCTCACTAGTCAGGGAACTGGATAGCTCACTAGTCAGGGAACTGGATAGCTCACTAGTCGGTGCACTGGCCAGAGAATTCGCTATTTTTCTAAAATGGTCCCATTGCCAAAAGAACCGTTTAAAAACAACGAGCGTCAGTAACTCACCGGAGGCGTTATGTTCTTTCAGTCCTGTAGAAAACGCATATTCCATGATGCCAACGAAGAGTGATAATAAATAAAAAACGAATTAACTGCCAAACGATATCAATTCTGACGCGTTATAGCTACATCAATAGTGTTGATGAAAAGGCTAACTTACCGTGGTTGTAATGCGTGGCAGGTTACTTTGCCGTGTCGCAGTTAAATTGATTCATCAATAGGCTCCAAAGTCCATTGCCAGTGTCTGAACTCATAATATACCGATTCACGACGACATAGGAAACGAGGGAGTTGAATGACTGTGTCCATTGTGTAGTACCGAGTGAACTTACTGAACGGGAACTGTGTCCAATACCATTATTTTGATTCATCCCATTGAATCGAATCTTTTGTTTCACCAGAAAGATTCGCACAGCTGGTTTGCAATTAATTCAGTCTTTCTGAAGGTTACAGCTTTGCACCATTGCACCAGTAGGTGGCGAAAAGTGGTTGTCAACGAATCAATCACTCTTATTTATGAAAAATAAGATGATGATGATGTGCACAGATAAATCATTCATAATAATTATTGCAGTATTCCATAAAAAATAACAGTTTTCCATTTTGATCCATTTCATTGTGACTTTAAAGAATCAAGAAAACTAGAGTGTAATCAATTCTGTTGATTCTAAAAAACCTGGGATCGGATCGATTCCAGAAAATTCTAAATGCATTTGCTAAGCAAAACAGAAATTACTTTAAAATGGCAGAGATATATAGAACCAATATAATGTTCTCTCGTCTCAACAACAGCCTCTTATATAAATTCAAAAAGTCAAAAGATGTTCACTTAGAAACAATCCCAAATTCCCAATTTTTGCTGCAACTGTCACTTCCACAGAGGAAGGTAAAAGGCACAAGAAAAGGTCTTTCATGCTGTGGCCCTTTGCCTCGGGTCATAGAAGGGACTGCGATTAAACATGTTTTTGATTAGCGTGAAGTCCTAACAGAGTGAGACACATGAACTGAAGCAGACCTGCACAATGGATTTGATTGTTAGCAGTGCTCTTCCTCTGAGACCAGCACTGACCTGTTAGCCCGTGACCACCGGCGGAGACAGTAGACAATTACATTTCAACAAATCACTGATCTTCAACCAGCCATAAAATCTGTGAATATATTACTGCACCTTTAAATTCAAAACCAGCTGTTACTGTACCAGTTCTGACCCAGAGAGGGTTTGTCAGAGGAGCTGAGAGTGGTGCGCAGTGATTTGTGGTCGGTGGGGAACGGCTGAGCCTCAGCTAGGGAGTGCTTCCTGTGTCATCTCGTGAAAGGCCATTTTACAATCTGAGCGGTAGGCTTTATGGACAGCAGGAGAGAGATCTCAATGCCCCTGATGTACTTTAACAGAGATGACTCTGTTCTCTCCCTCAACACATAAATCGACACATATTAACCGTGTTTCCGAACTTTTAAAGAAGACATATATTTAACCCATATGCAGATGAGAGAGAATAGTCTGCATTGTCCATTTTAAAAGGATAGTACACCCAAAAAACTCTGGCATCATCTTCTACTCACTCATATGCCGTTTCAAACCTGTATTACTTTCTTTCCTCTGTGGAACATAAAAGAAGAGCATTTAAAGCCTTTTTTTGTCCATATGATCAAAGTAAATATAGGGTCCAAAACAACACTGGACCCCACTGACTTTCATTTTATGAAAAAAATAAAATAAAATTCTAAATATCATCTTTTGTGTTCCAGAGAAGAAAGTCAAACATGTTAGGAATGACATGATTAAACAATTTTAACAGAAAAAAAGTCACACTGTCATCAAACAAAGAAGCGATGACTTTGCCGAACCGCATACTAATATATACTCTTACTATTTTTCTCATATCTTCCTATGGCAAAAATAGTAAAAGTAGTATGTTAGTATGTGGTTCCAAATTTAGCAACGGGCTCTAAATATTTAAAGGGGTCATATAATGCCATTTTTGTACAAGCTAATATGATTCTTTAGGGTCTAAATTAAAAGTTTGTAATATACTTCAATTAAAAATTCTCATTAGTATTGTAAGAAAACACTCATTTTACCTGGTCAAAAACAGCTCTGTTTTCAGCACGCCGTTTAAGTGCATGTGTCTTTAAATGATAATGAGCTTTGCTCACCCCGCCCCTCTGTTCTGTGCGTACACCGTAACACAATAACACAATAACCATAACTCGTTGTTCATTATAAATGTGGGATTATGAATTATATTGAGAATGTCGTATATAGAAAACATGCCGTAATGTACCCTGAGTGTAAACCTTAGCCGCATTCAACGTGAAGCGTGCAAGCGATTTGCAAAGATTAATATAAAGGTTAATAAAACGTTGCACTCACTTCTTCTGGAGGTGCAGCAGGAACACAAATAGTTGGTACCGATCCTTTTTTCAGGAGCAGCTTCTTAGCAAAACCAGCTTTATACTGACCTCGTTTGTAAAGCAGTCTGGTGTGTGAAATGATTCGCGCAAACATGAAAGCATTGACGTTGATCGTGGGGAATATTCCCTTCGAAAACAAACTCAGCCACTGTGTCTTCAGCGGTTCGGATTTAGGAACATCAAAATGATGCTGTGTTCCTTATTACACCCAAGAACAGAACACCACAATCGCTTAGACGCCATTCTGCTCATAGACAGTGCTCCAGCGTATCAACAATGACCGCGCCGGTGTTGTGCCGAACTTCGACCCCCTGCCAAATTATTACCCCCCTAGTTGAAGTCAGTACCTGATTGCCTAATCCTAACCCCGCCCCTAATCCTATTTCCTCCCCTAATCCTAACCCCTCCCTCAAAACTAATCCTAAACCTACCAATGCTAGGGGGGTAATAATTTGGCGGGGGTCGAAATTCGGCACAACACCGGTCCGCGCGGACTATGATTGACAGCTCGCTCACAAGCGAGGGCGGGTCTGTGTTGAAATGCTGCTGTCAATCAACAATCGTGGGAGGGGCGTCGATTTTGTGACGTCACAAAATCGAACGGCTTGATTTGAGATGGGGAAAACATATAAGAAGATTGAAAAAAAACACTGGATGGATTTTTATCATTTTATGATGGTTGTGTACAGGCACTGCCAACACACATTTCAGTACAATCAACTTGTAAAAGTGCATGTACCATTATATGACCCCTTTAAATAAAGATGTACTAACAAAGATATTAGACAGAAAAAAAAAATGTCAGAGTAAATTTCATTGGAATTCTATAAATAAGAAAATGCTGAGAGGCCTGGCTGTTGCCCTACACATTTTGCATTTCAAATAAAGATCATACACAAACGTTTATGGAAATTGGAAAATCATTTTTCTTTTGTAATACTATTGAGGAGTCTATATGTTATTTGTTCATTTGTACTTTTTCTGTAAAAACTCATTTCAAGATAACATTGAATGTGAAAGAAATTATTTGTTATTATGAAGAAAAGAGCATTGGTAGTTTGTATTAATGTGAATGACAAATTATTTTTTTATTTACAAAATTCCTGTCATAAATATATGACCGCATGCAATTTTACAGCATACAATAAAAAGTGCCAAAAATATTTAATAAATTGCATAAAAAATGTCCCAATGCAATCAATGATGGTGGAAGACTTGAGCAATGTTAAGAGCCTGTTTTAAGCATCATTGTGTGTGTGTGTGTGTGTGTGTGTGCGTGTGTGTTAAGGGTTATGAGACAGATATGAGAGCACTGAGAGCAACACTGGTCTTTCATGCTGTTGTTTTTATGATGCACTCAAAGGAGCTCTTAAAATTAACAGAGGGAGAGAGAGAGAATAGATCCGTGCTTCACACACAGCAGCAAAAACACATTTATAGCTCTTTAACAGATGTTGATGACATTACATACCCGTCTTAAAAAAAACATTTATTTTATGTAATTAATTAAATTTAATAAAAAATAAATCAAATTCATCCATGCCCAGGAGCATGTGGCAATTTGTGCACATCTGTGAGTATAAATCAAACACGTGGGCTCTGACACCTCAGTTGAGGGACTTTAACATGTCAGTTTGGCAGTGGCCTCCGATGTGGCCTCCGATGAAGCATTGTACCATGTGATGGCACGCCACATGTGCTAATGAGATGAGAGAGCGCTGGTCTGGGACTTGTCACCAGACAATCCACCCACTTTCAACTCTGAAACAGTTTAAAGCGGGGAGAGAGAGAGAGAGAGAGAGAGAGAGAGAGAGAGAGAGAGAGAGAGAGAGAGAGAGAGAGAGAGAGAGAGAGAGAGAGAGAGAGAGAGAGAGAGAGAGAGTGAGAGAGAGAGAGAGAGAGAGAGAGAGAGAGAGAGAGAGAGAGAGAGAGAGAGAGAGAGAGAGAGAGAGAGAGAGAGAGAGAGAGCATGAAACAGAGTATTACAGTGCTAAACAGCAGTACAGTTTGACACACTTCTCTTATCTCATGCCCAGGCTAACCGAGACCCCCAGGCTATTGACAGCGGAGAGAGAAAGAAAGATGCTGAACATCAGCAGAGACTGACATATGCTTCTCTTATCTCTCGCCCAGGCGACTCAGAGAGAGACGGCAACAGTCGTGACCCTTTACACAGTTCCACAGACCGTCACAACAGCCAACAGCTGAACGCCGTACACCATCCAGATCTATGAGGAAGTTGTAAAGACCCCCAATTTAAATATATTAATAGTAAAGTCTGTAAAAGTTTAATAGTGATGTTTTAACATTACAAATCCAATGGCGCTGCCAAGAACAGCACAGATCCACAGCTGTATAAGTTATATTTACCCTCTAACAAGAACTACAAATGTGTGTGTGTGTGTGCGTGCGTGCGTGCGTGTGTGTTTCCACCACATGGTAAAGCCATTCCCTCTTCATGCCTGCTCAAATGCGTTTATTGATTGAGAATGAAAACACCCACTAGTCCATTTATGTAACATTATATAGGGTAAATTTAACATGGTAGATTGTCCTGCTATGTGTAGACCACACTGTTTAGCCCACAGAGACCAATATGTGAATTTAATAAAACTTCAAAAAGTTCTTGTTTTCTGTCTAATCAGAGTTGGTTTTGTCTTTATGCAAGCCAGAGAAGACTGTGGGTGGATCATGAGGCTGAGGTTCAATCTTGGCTACCGTTCACTGAAGAAAACATGACTCATGAAATCATTCATTGAACAGAATGCAAAAAGCTGCGCTCACATTCACAGAGCAAACAAAACTTCAGAACAGAGTTTTCCATGTGCCAGAAATATCTTCAAATCGGCCTGATTTTGAAGAACATTAGGGTAAATTCATATGACCTCACCATGTTTTATTCAGTTATCTTCTTTGAAATCAATATTTTAGAATATCATTTTTTTATAATCCAATTTTTTGGTAAATCAAATAATATGTGTGGTGATAGACACTGTGAATACGATGAATTCGGATGTATTTTACATACATTTTTTAAGACACAGATAGTGACACTGGTAATAGAGTGCTGTATGGATGATATAGGCTAGAAATCGCATACTTCCCTACTGTATAGGCGAAAAAAAACGTAAAATAAGTAGTACATCCGAATTCATCCTATTCATAAAACATATAGGCAAAAACGTCCCAGATTTCTTCCGATGAGATTCTCAAGTGCACTTCCAATGGACACTATTCTAATGAGGCCACAGGAGAGGATTTGTGAACTGGCGCTAGTATAGGTTACATGACAGTGACAACATGACGAATGCAGAACATCCAGATGACATTACACATATTCACATGCAAAGTAATAACTTATTCAAAAGAAGTTCCAAATACTCTTTATTTAAAATCTATAACTTGAAAAGTTCGAGTTAGAATAGTTTGCTAGAGCAGGAGTATAAACACAACGAGGCTGTAAACAGTGAGTATGAGTAATCCTATTTGATGACATTTATTTAATGACAGCCTCTGTATTCAGTCCAATTTAATCCATTGTGAGCAAGACACGTAAAAGCTTTTTAAATAATCCCGAATGGGGTATTAGCAGTTTAATTTATGTTGTAGAATAAAATAAATAATATCTTGAGCTTGCGTCAACCTCAGACCTTATATCAGGCATTCAACCAATACCCATTGACTTTGGGACAATGGAACCTAAAGCTCAAAACTGCTAACTTAAGTCGTTAGCAAAACTGGAAACAAAAAAAGCAGTAAGTATGCCAAAAGTAGGCTATATTAGAACATGAAGTATTTGCGAAACAGTAAGCAAACAATACCCAACTGAGATTCTGAAGTGGGCAACCAGTGGACACTTTGCTATCCCATGATGGGAGAGAGGAATCCACAGACTCTGAAAGTTAAATACTGCACATTTTGAAGGCCATTTGCATGTTTTGCACATACAGAAAATGTGCAGCCTACTCTATGCTACATGCCTACTGCAGAAATGGTATGGCGATGTTATTCCAAGCAGTATGACTTCCAGTATGTTAAAAGAGATAATCAACCAAGGGTCATGACAGCATACAAATAGCCTAAAACCGAACAGATGTAAACACATATAGGAAGCAACCAACACTTTGGATTTGGAGTAGATGTTTATGATCATGCTACACTGAACAAAAGGCTTTAGTGAGTATTCCCAAAGATCAATCACTTTTAAGACGTTTATTCAGTAATCAGCCAAACTCAAAATAAAACAAATCCCAATCATGTGAATCAGCCAGTTTCTTTAGCGCCTTAATCTCAACCATATGCTCAAACTTTTGCCCTCTGCTCTCTCTCAGCTACCGGGCACCGTTAGACACAATGACGCATAAACGGAGAGGCGCCCGTGGCTCCTCGCTCCCACCGAAACGGATACGCCGCAGTTTTACACGGTGATTAATCACACAAACAGACACGCTATGCTGAACATGCCCCCCGATCACCTCCACAGCGGCCGCCGGGCCATAAGGAGGCGGCCCGGCCGACACAGAGGCCACTTTGTGCAGCGAACACAAGCGATTGTTGGTAGGGGCGACAGGGTCCAGTTGTGCACATGAAAGTGCACATTGTGCGGCTGTTTTGACAACCTCGACGAGAGACGCTGAGGATTTCCTGTTCGGCAGACTTTACTGCCCCTAAACGATTATACAATCTGTCACAAAAGCCTCTCTTGGGAAGCGGTGATGTGGACTTCGCCCGCCATCTACTGGTGGATTAGAGGTAGCGCACGTGACTTGAAGAAGGGCAATACAAGTGGTACTCACTGCAGAGGCTGGACCCTGGACGTCTAATGGGGTGTAGGGATAGAGTCCGAGATGTGAGTAGGGTTAGGGTGTGGTTGGAAATTCTAACTAGACCCATTAAACCCAAATTACTTTCTCTCCTCCAGCTGGACGTCAAGCGAGGAGGAGCTACACGTAAGCTCCACCCATTTGTTCTGCAGTGAGCAGCCTCGTTAAAAAAAATGCAATTGATTTACTTACAATGCAAGTGCACATATCGTTTTTGAAGCACAGATTTCTTGTCAAATATTTCATTCTAGTTACAATAATTTTTTGTAAGTGCAAAAAAGAAAAAAAGAACTGCATTGTAGGTTGAGGCAAAGATTAACTGTAACTCAATTTCTTTACTAAGGCTGCGATGATTTTATCAAATAAAACACTAATAGTACAAAATACTATTACAATTTAAAACAACAGTTTTTTTTAAAATTTTAATATATTTTAAAATGTAATTTATTCGTGAGGTCAAAGGTGAATTTTAAGCAGCCATTACATCCAATCTTCAGTCACGTGATTCTAATATGCTGTCAAGATACATGTCTTATGGAAACCATGATACAAAAAAAATCGGGATTCTTTGATGAACAGAAAGTTTAAAAGAACAGCAGTTATTTGAAATAGAAATGTTTTGTAACACTGTTTTTACTGTTACTTTTGAACTTTAAAGTAGGCCTATTCATTTATTTTTCTTTTTTAATATAAAAATAAGACCCCCTAACTTGTGCATGGTAGTGTGGCTACATGTTTCATAAAGAGCATTTCATTTGAGGTATATTGTCCAGTGTTTAAAGTATGCTCTAAATTCAAGAATGGAATTGGTTTGACAACACAATTGACTTACTCAGCCGTTCTTAACCAACAAGAGCAGATTACTTAACCAGGTCAGCCAGATCTCAAAAGAAAGACCATGCTGGTTTTACTGGACAGCACTATACTGGTTTAAGCTGGTTTTCCAGCAGGGATAGTTGAAAACAAATCAGATAAACCATCAGCCCTTTCTTGATTCGCTGAATGATATTTCTAAAGCTCCTGATCTGAATCGCTCAGTCGCTGGGTGGCTTCACATCAAAGGCCACATCTGTAGAAACTCTCCACTGGCATCCGAACAGGCTCCATGCGCACTGGCACTGCCACATGCCAATGGAAAGGACCAATAATCCTCAACAAATAAATAAAACGCAGCTTCAGTATACACAGACCACCACACACGAAGAGGGAGACACTTCAGCTCGTGCGGTGATGTTGGCACGGCGCGTCTCCTTTGAGGACCGGCCAGCAGCTCTTGGATTTGACTGGCGTCGGATGGGGATGAGCTGAACTCAGTCTGTTTGTGTGGCTTGATTTGTCATGGTTAAATTTCTAATTAAAAGACACGTTAGTGCCAGCACACTGGCAGGTGTATGCGAGCATTATCTCCCCAAAGATGAGACATATTGCATTCGGCAATGATGAGAAGAGATGAAGTGGAACAGCATATGGTAAAAATCATTAATGGAGAAGGGCTAAATCAAATAACGGAAAACCGACCAGGATTGATCTGTACAAGCTGAGAGTTGTTTTCTTTTGTGCAAATGAGATTTAAATCAGAATACATGTCTTAAAACTTTTACAGCATGTCATCTGGATTTCCATAGACCCTATTTTTTCTTTTCATTTAAAAAAACTGTGTACTTTTCATCAAATTCACCACCGGTCAAATGTTTTTGAAGTAAGTCTCTTAGCAGCCTTGGTGAGCATTTCTCAGATACAGTATTAGCAGTAATAATGTGAAATATTTCCTCTGATGATAAAGCTTAATTTTTTAGCAGTCATTACTCCAGTCTTTAATGTCACATGATCCTTCAGAAATCATTCTGATTACATAAAAGACTTGTTTTTTTTACACTTTTTATTCATCAAAAAATCCTGTGGAAAACGTATCACAGTTTTCACAAAAATGTTATGTTTCCAACATTGATGATAAAAACAATTATTAATAATTTAGCACCAGTAATAATAAAGCACCAAATCAGCATATTAGAATGATTTCTGAAGGATCATGTGACACTGAAGATGCTGGAAATTCAGATTTGCCATCACAGGAATAAACTGCATTTTAAAATATAATAAAAGCGAAAACAGTACATTAAAATGATATATATTATCAACAAATGATACATTTTTTTTTTTTTGGTAGTGCATAAAGTAAAAAACTAAAAGTTACTTTCTGGCTCCGGCTTGTTGCTCTTATTCCTGCATAAACACATCAATGAAGGTGAAGTACGCCCTCTAGTGCATGCTCGCACTATTCTCAGGCTTCTCAAGTACAAAGGGAAACAAGTGATGTTCAGAAAATAAAAACTGTTATCTTTAATCGTGTGCAGGTTGTTTAGAAAGCTTCCGTCAGCGGAGGCAGGACTTTCCACTGACGTATTCAGATGAGCAGACAGGAGGATCATTTCAGTGACGAAACCCCATTTCAAAAGACAAAACATCAGCACAGTTGACATGATACAGGGAACCAGCACAACCGTGAGAGATCTACTACAGCAAAGATCTTTTTAATGGTCCCAAATATACTGAACAACTAAGAGTACACTCATGTAAAAGAAAAGAAAATGAAGATATGACAAAAATCGATCACATCTAGAGTTCCACTCAATCTTTAATCAAGACGGGCTTACAAATTTTCCAAAAAATCTGCAGTTTTGAAGGGCAAAAAAAGGGTAAAACTATCTCCCCCCACTGAGGTTTTAAAAACCTGTTCAAGTGCGGCTGAAAACGTCCTGAACATTTAAAGGCAGGTCTCTTTTATGTCATTTAAAAAAATGAGAGAGGAGAACAACAGAATAAGAAAAGGAGGGAACTGCTGGCTTTGAAAGAGGAAGAACTTCCGCTGAGCCACGAGAACAACGGTGACATCTTAAACAATGACGACCCAGACTTCTTTGCTCCCTAGTGTCCCGTCTGGCCCTAGAAACTCACGAAAAAAAAAAAAAAAAAAAAGAGGAAAAAAGGCCAACAGAAAAAAGGGCTAGAGGAAGGAGAGAAAGAAATGGAGATGAAGTCAGCAAAGGTGAGTGGTGGTTGTGAATTGGCTGGCCCAGTTCGGGTCATGTGAGGTCCTTCCCTGAGAGGGGGGGCAGTGTGTCCTGGTCCAAGCCTGGGACGCTCTGTGGGGCAACAGTGTCTGTGAGTAACTGACTGACTGTGTGTGAGGTCATTTTCACCCCCCAGTACTTTTAGGTTTGTCGAAATTAATTTCTTATTAAATCCATTTTATAATTCTTTGTCCAGACCACAGTTTTATATTCTCTTCGATCTCTCCGTCCGTTTCACGAGTCTCTCTCTCTCTCGCTCTTGCAGATTGGCACTTGGACAAACTCCATGTGGAGACATTCACCTTTTCGCTCTGTGACCGAATCTTCTCCCTCTCTTGCTCTCCATTTCTCCGTTCCTCACATGGCGCCCCATGGACACCTGCGGGGGGCTGCATTCGTTCATTTATCCATTCATTTATGTATTCATTCATTGAGTTTCAGTTTTGAGTTCTAGGCTGAGCGCTGCAATAGTCTCTGGATGAAGCTCCCTTCGAGCATGACTGTGCTGATTGACGAGGGAGTGCTTTAGGAGCTCAGCTTGGACTTCTTGGACAGCGGAGGACTTTCTTCTTTACTGTCTGCATCTTCCTCATCCTCGTCCTCTTCATCATCATCAGGATAGTCCACCAACCCCACTAGACCTCCCTGGAATGGGAGAAGATGCCATCAGAAATAAGCAAGCAGTAAGAAATACAATTTTGGGGCATCATTTCAGTGTTCAGCCTGCATAATCACCTTGGTGGTGACAGCTGCCATAGGTGGGGAGCTCCGGGCTCCTGTCCCAGGAGAGCTTGGAGAACCAGGTGAACCGGGGTGGAGGGATGCGGTTGGAGGAGAGGACAGACTAGGCTTTGGAGAGCTGGAAAAGGAGAGTTTAAAACTGGGGCTCTGCCGTCCTGAGAGGCTCGCCTTACCTGTCAACACCTCCTTCTCTTCTGAATCTTTCACTTGGGGAAAAACAGGGAGAAAAAGTAATCAATTAAAACACACCAAGCAACGCAAGTTATATTAAAGCATCATGCAGTCAGATATGGAATCGTAGTAGTTGGTCATCAACATCACGCCATCTGCATGTAACGTACGTTTCTTCCTCTCCATGAACTTGCTGATGGGATCCATCAGGTCCTCGTCACTCTTCATCTTATCTGAGGGCGGCACAACAGCTTCACCGTCCTCCAAGTCTTCCTCGTCCGTGTTAAACCACATCTCCTCCTCGTCTTCCAGCGTCCGCGCATCCCGGCGAAAACGGTGATTTCTCAGAATCGACCGCATACTGAAGACACAAATAACATTCATTAAAAGGTACATCCACTTGAAAGTAGCTATTACATGCACAATGAACCAAGTAACTATTACATGCACAATTTCTATTTTTAAAATTTCGGCTTTAAAATGTGGATTTACGGTCCACCTCGCAGGTAGGTCTCGGGGAATTCACACTTAGACTAGACATAGCTTTACAAATAAAATAAAAAATTAACTCTCCATTTCAGTTGTCTCAGGCCACATTCATGTGGAACCCATTCAACAAGGCCAAAGAATAATAATAGTAATTATTATTTTTGTTGTTACTGTTAAAATATTTTATTTTATTCAATAACTACTTTAGTATTTACACTTTTGTACTGTAAAGTTAAACATTTATTTTTACAAAACAACATTCTAATATTATGTCTGTCTTCATTGCTTTCAAATATCAAACCAAAGGGCTTTTATTTTGGCTGAAAACCACAGAGAGACTTTAAAGAGTCTCTTTAGTTGAAAACAGATTTACAAACGATTCTCAAAACAAATTTAGGAATTACATCCCTGATTAGTGATTCACTAAATTTGAGGATCCATGTGACAATGTTTT
Source organism: Vimba vimba (assembly GCA_022828995.1). Classification (NCBI taxonomy): domain Eukaryota; kingdom Metazoa; phylum Chordata; class Actinopteri; order Cypriniformes; family Leuciscidae; genus Vimba; species Vimba vimba. The sequence goes on along the minus strand of CM040832.1, from coordinate 4,304,013 downwards.
GAAATGACCATAGACCTGTCAAGTTTAGGGTTGTCCTGTCTTTCTCTCTGCTGTTCATATCGGAGCTTCAGTCCCTTAAACGTCTGTACATAGTCTACATCCTCCAGGGCTTTCCAGTAGTTCTCTATGATATGAGCCGTCAGGGACTTCACATCCTCCTACACACACAGAACACGGCAATTATGAACAAAATTAAAAAATATATCAGTCTAACGGTATGTTCAGGAGCATCAAGAGATGTTATGTTTGGATAAATGTACTCACCACTCTGACATACTCAAACATCTCTATAATGGCTGAGTTGATGAGGTTGTACCTCGATCCATTGTTGAGGAAAGCTTTGACCACTGGCTCAAACAGGAAGTTCCTCATAATGTATCTGTTATAAAACTCATCCTTCAGGCCAATGATTTTCCTCATGAAACGCAAAGCACCTGAATAAGAGGAATGATTTAGCAGCCAAGTTATACCTGATGCCTGTCGGTGTGTTAGCATTGAGTGTTTGGTATTGGTATAAATAAATGAGTGCTTGTTAATGCAGCTGGCCCAGCATGCGTTGTAATAATGTAAAAGCAGTCATTATCAACAGGAGCCTTTCATAATTAAAATGGATCAGCATCATTAGTGTTATTATGCGGTTTGAATCTTCCCATGGTGAGTGGCATGACTGATTATGCCCCATGTCATTTGTCTAGTACTACTTATCATTTTGAGTCTAGTTCAGTCTTTAAAAAATAAAAAAATAAATCATACTTTCAGTATCAAACCCCGCTATATTCATCAAACCAGTGATCATTAACTAAAACTATTAAAAAACATTGTTCTATATTGGGACGAAAACCTAAATTGGGACGAAAACCTAAAATTAAAAATGTTGCCTTGGCAATTAATTGCACTAAATTAAAGTGCTAAAATTACTAACTGAAAACCAAAACTGAAATAAAATTTAAATATTTAAATCAAATAAAAAAATGACAAAAAGCTGACAAAATCATTAAAAAACTAAATTGAAAAATAAAAACTGTAATAATATAAATAACACTAAAAAAACACTGTAACCACAGTTGATAAGCAGAGGATTTGATCTGAGCACAAATGCTTTGAGTGTCACAGAGACTATAAGACTAATAAGAATAGTATGAAAATTGCAACAAATCAATCTTTATGAATTTGTTTTAAAATAAATTTGATGGGAAAAAAAATATTACTTATAAGAAAAATATATAAATAATTTTCAAGTAAATACTAGATGTACACTTCAATGCAAGCCTAAAAATGTAAAATTAAACATTTAAAATACATTAAATATATATATTGTTGGTATTAAGGCATGCAAGAATGGCAGCATGACTACTTTGAGCTACTGAATGTCATACTGTCATTCTGATAGCACTTCAAAAACACCTGACCCCACTCTTGTGACATTATGAATGTTATATGTATGTGTGTGTGTGAGTGCAAATACTCACATAAGGCTAAGAAAGCGTGTTGAGAAGCAGTGAGCACCAGTACTCTGCGGAGGATATCTTTGTTGATGATGTAGTTCTTTATGTGATACGTGTGATGCTCCACACAGAAAGTGAGCAGCTCTACGATCAGAGCCAGCAGCTGACACGTCTGGAAATCATCTGACGAGACAAACACACGGAGTGAGAAATCTGCAGATGTTACGTCTTTAAATAGGTATGCAAATTTCAATTGAGCAATGATTAAAAAAAGGCTGCAAACGCATCCAGTCTGCATGAATCCATATGCACATAAAACCCTAATTATTACCTTTGCTGGGTTTTTCTTCTGTGGTGTTGGCAAGAAGAGGAGCTGAGAGCACATGCATGCAATGCTTATAGAAGAAACTCAAGAACTCAGTCTTCTCTGTTTTCTGCAGGGACCCAGACAGTTCATGAAATTAAAGGAGTATGTTTTTCTGACAATGAAAGTGTATATTTGATGCATTGTACTATATTTATATTAAACAGGTCTCACATTAGCAGTAGCCAGCATGTTCTCTGGGTCCACTAGCGTCCTGAGCAACCCCATTAACTGTACGGCTCCACCCAACTCTGGATCCGTGTCACAGATCATATGCTCAATGATCAGATTTATCAACAGAATGTCCTGTAAAAAGAGACAATTAGTGAAGATGACATGTAGATCACATGGGTCAGTTAGGGCTGCTCGATTATGGGAAAAATCATAATCACGATTATTTTGGTCAGTATTGAAATCAAGATTATGTAACACAATTATTTCACATGACTTTGGGGACGTGTTGCATTTATTAATAATAGACCTTTCAACAATTCTTAAAAAATTGAAATTTGAACATTTATTGTACTTTTTGAACTATTAAAATAAATAATATAACAGATAATACTTCAAGTATTTTAATTTTACCACTTATAATGCGGGAAATTCCCCCACAAACATTAGCCGCTTTCTGACCAAGTAGTTATAGGAACTGTCCACTTCTAAGAACAGTTCTAAGAACTACTCTCCCCCAAACTCGGTTTTGCTGTTTGCGTTCGCACTGGCCAAGTGGCCATAGGAACTGGTAGGAGGGGTAAGGGAGTGACGCAAGCACGGTGACTTTTATTTTGACGGCGCGACGGACCTTTATTTTGGCGGCGCTGAGAACGCCAGAGCAAACAATGCTCACATTCTCTGTGTTTATTAGTTAGTAATCTGTCTAACAGTACTGTTTAATATCTTATTAGATAGGACTGTTATAGAAAGTAGACAGTATATGAAAAAAGGTTATTAGCCTATGCCGTGTGGTTGATGTCCAGTGTTGCTAGCTGGGCAGATAAACATAATCATGTTTGGCTTGGTCCCCTCAAAGTTGCGTTGGATTTTCTCTTCAGCATAAAGGTTCATATCACTGTTTTCCATGTTTGTATAGTTAGTTTATGGAGTAAATATATAGGCTATAATCTGTGTGTTTACATTATAGCTGTTTTAAAAATGGCGGGTGCTGGTGCTCCGCGTGCGTTCGGTCAATCAGCGTACACTAACGTCACGGGGAGTTCCTATAGTGCTGGTTTAGACCCTACTCTGAAGTAGGACCCAAATTAGTTCCTACAAATGGAGTTCCTAGAACTAAAATCGTTCCTAGTTCCTGCGGTGCGAACACGCCGACATCCGGGTACTTTAGCCAATAGTTCTAGGAACTGTGAAAAGGTTCCTCCGGTCAGAAAGCGGCTAATGATTCACTTTAGCATGCAGATTGTATGAGTAGCCTAAATTAATCCACACAGATTATAAAATCAAATCTATCATTTTAAAACTTTCGCAAAGACGCAATTTCACAAACCGCGTGAGTGTTCAGCGGCGCTGCGTCTTCTCTCTCTCTCTGTCTCTCAAAATGGGTTGGACAAGGCAAGCGTCGAAACTACACTCTCGCGTTTAGGAGTCGGGGCATGACAAAATTGTCACTTGCACAATCGGGCCAGCATTGCATCGTAACTAAAGTTGATCATTTTCACTTCTTTAAGTCTTATCAGTTTAAACATTCAAGCTGAGAGAGTTTACGGCTTCGGGAGGGGCGGAAGTGCGGATGTCATTCAGAACACAAGACAAAATAAGAGTGTTCTTGCAAAACAGAACATGGCAAAATAATCGTTTTTACTCGATTGTACTAATTTGGTGATCGTTAGGGCTGTCATTTTGAGAAAAATCTAATTCGAACGGATATCGAATATCAAGCAATGCATTCTAATATATTCGAATATCTATTAGTAAAATGTAAAATGAAGTTAACGAATAACCTTGATCCATCAGGAAACGCCACATGGTCGCTGAATTTCACTGCGCTTCATGAAGAGTTTTTCTTTTGCGTGAAAAAGCCGTTCGCCGGAGATGTGTTAAAAGATAGCGGAGTGCATTCATGATTAGGCTACCGGTATAATAATCCTCCTGGCGCCGGGAGTAATTTACTCTCCTACCTTTGTTCTTTGTTTAACATTAATGACACTTTAAGACCAGCCGCTGCTGACAGAGACGCAATCTGATACGCGTCGCATTTTCTCACATCTCTACATTTATTTAAGACTTTATTTAAATAATTTAAGACTGCTCTTATGAGCACACTCGATAAAACGGACATTTGGCATAATTTGTGTGTTGTGGTTTGTTCAAGCCCGAAAGAGAACTCGATACTGACACGCGTCTTTTCTGTGGGTTGTGTGTGTGTGTGTGTGTAATAGGCAGGAATTACAGCATGGTCTGTTTAGTCTTGTCGTTATCTTCCATTTTCAAAACAAGCAGGCTATTAGCTATTATTCGCTTGCTTTGGTCATGGGCCTACGCTACAATACGTTTAGAGCGGCCGCTACTGGATGAGATGGCAAACAATAAAATAAAAAGCAAACGGTCTAATCATAGACTGTTAAAAAATGTGCAAAACATGGCACTTTAAAAACCGGATAGTTTATTTATAGTTCGATTTCGGATATTTCACGTCATGTTCGAATGCATATTCGAATATTGAATAAAAAGTGACAGCCCTAGTGATCGTTGGGAGCGAAATCGAAATTCAATTAATTGCACAGCCCTAGGGTCAGTGGGCATGTCTGACTTACATCATCGTTCTGTTGAGACTCCTGCATAACAAACTCTCGCACCATGGAGGGGTTGTACTCCACCAGGTAGGAGAAGATATCAGTGGCTGCTCCACGCACCTGCACATCATCCATGCCCTTTAAAAAGCACACACACGTTGGTAAATACAGCAGGGAAGCAGAAGGTTATGGTTTTCATTGATAGGAAAGTTCAAGCAAGTCAGAGACCGTTTTAGTTGCATAAGGTCTCGATAACATACAATACAAAAGGTTATTACTCGATAGTTAAGATGTTAACATTAAAAAAAAGAAGAAAAAAAAACACACCAAACTGACACCTGACAATAAATAGCAAGGATATCTTACAAGAATAACTTCCAGCGCTGGCAGGATTCCCATGTTGGAAAGAGTTTTGAAGAATGCATCTCTGTTCTGTGGTTGTAACGTTTGCGAAAATGCACAAAACTCCTTCAGGAAATTTACCTGGATGTGACACACATTATGAGTTTTGTACGTATCCATTATGTTGAGGAGGAGGCATCCATTAGTAATGCTGCTATCATACCAGTTCATGTCGCTTGTCGTCATCCGTGGCTTCATCAGTTAGCTGTGCAAAGAGCTCAGTCAAAAATTTCTCATCGTCCTGAAAAAAAACAACAAAAAAAACACACACATAAGAAACAGAGCTCTGGTTATTACATTAACCTTTATATATATATTTTTTAAAGGTTAAAGTCGTTATGCTTTCATGACATGAAATTAATGTAAACAGTCAGTTATGCCTTAAGGGATTAGACTGACAGAACAAAACATATGATGTCTCAAAACAGATCTGTGCATTAGTGTGAATCTCCCGCTGTCTGTGTCGTCATCAGCAATAATTAAACAGCAGAGTAAAGCTGAGAAAGAGAAAAATCCCTTAATGCTCTTGTCTTGACTGGAAAATGTTCAGATACTGAAAGCACTCTCAGGTACTGATAACACTCTGTTTATTGCTGGTTTCTTTGTTCCTCTTTATTATCTACTATTTGCTTGTGCGCAAATGTTTGGTGTTTGCGCGTGTGTTCAGCACACACACAGAGAGCCGAGTCTGGGGGGGGGGGGGGATTTCGCAGGTGCTGAATTGAGTTCTCTTTTACGTCTTTTTGCACTTGAATGGAAAAATACACACAAAAGTATGTCAAAATGCCCGTCTTGGTGAGTAGGCCATTCACGTAACCCTAGTCAGTTATGCCTTAAGGGGAGACACCCCAGGTGAATAGGAAAAAAAAAAAAAAAATAGATATCAGCATGAAACTTCCCCAGTTGATTACTGACATTAAGACAAATAATATTTTGTGTTACAAGTTTTTAGAATATTTATGTTTAAATATGCAAATGAGGTATTATCTCGTTAAAAATGCGCTAATTTACATATATTTCCAGAAGAGAAATCTGAACATTGGATAAAGCCAGATTCAAAATTCTTGTTTCATTTTGTTGACATATTAAGAGTCAAAGGGTTTTTACAGAGGGGATTTTGGATATCTCTTTTTATCACTCCATTAATCAGAAAAGACTGTCAACAGCCAAAAAAATCCAGTTTCCAGTTTTTAGGTATAAAATGTTGTATAAATCAGAATCTGAACGATATATGAACAAACCCCTCTGTAAAAACCTTAAGAACATAGATAGGAATACAACTGGAAAGTTTGGTTTATGTAAGTGTTGCTGTCGTGGAGATTTCTGGCTCAGAGTATGAGAAAAAAAACATTTTGAGAAACCTTGATGATTTAGAACGCCAAGTTTTGTTAAATTTAGGAGAAATCTACAGACACAAACAGACAAAGTGTAGTAAAATAAAGACCTAAATGTGTATTTCAGACTTTTTTTTCACCACAGGTCTGAAAGAAGACATGTTATTGAAGACAAATAGTCCAAAATCTCAATTTACCAGTGAAAAAAAACCCGATGTTTTTGCCTGCCGTGTCTCCCCTTAAATGAACGTAAACAGATGAGAAAGAAAACGCATGTGTAAACTAGTCGTGCATTCGGTCTTAAAGGTGCATTGCGCAAGTCTCTGAGTTTTTGCAGAACTATGCCCCCTCTGGCGGCAAGCGAAACTGCAACCAGAGGTGTGCACGCTCACGGACAAAAGTTTTATTTTTTTTTATCTTACGTGGAGTTTGCGTTGGTGTTTGAAATGAACTACAAGCCGGTCTCTTAGAATCCATCTTCTACGGAGAATGGCGGCGAATACACAAACCTGCCAGGCATAGCCAGGTGAGCGTGCCGTGAACGCGCATGACGTCACGCCCAGTCTCAAATTCCGACCCGAATCCCTCTTGTTTATTTTACTGTACAGGATTATAGAGACAATCGCAGTGATCAGAGAAGGGCTCATTCAGCCCATCAGGCAATTGTTTAAGCATGTATGGGTTAGAAAACGGGTATTTTTAACATGAAAAGTTGCGCAATGCACCTTTAATGACAGCAGCCTAAAATTCTAGCGGCCGTCTCTGCCATTAATGTTAATCAAACAACAGAAGACAAAGAAAGTCACTCACTGATCTTGACTGAACAACTTTTGTAGCTTTAATATTAATAATAAATAATCTATATTTAATTTATACAGTGAAGACTTTGAAGTATGATTCAATTTCTGTACATTACGGTCATTTGTATCTTTGTTCTGCTGTATTTATCTGAGAAGTTGCTTCTAACTTTTTAAAACAAGCAATTTTATTACTGAAGACTCACTTGTCTTCAATAGTGTTTGAACTTTATATTAGTTAAGCTAGTAGTTTTTTGCTGTGGTATTGAAATTGTAAATTGTAATCAATTGAGAATTGTGAAATTTCACCGGTATCTCAAATTTTTTTCATTAAGTACATTTCATGGTGAGAGTGGATTGATCCTTCGCAGTAAATCCTACTTCATCACTGCAAGCGCTATGAAGTCATGCATTAGAAAAAGCAACATGCTCCAAACATCTTTCCAAAGTCTTAGCATTTACACATCTGTTGCCCAACAAAAGAGAACATTTAATGATGTTTTTACTATATAATCACAGTTTGAAATAACTTCCTTTTGTGATCTGACGTGGCTTCATATCACAAAATGAGGCAGAAATTATATTTTATTGTGTTCAAGGATATGCGATTAGAATTGCATTATAAATATGTTTATTGTCTTTGTTTCTTCAGTCAAAACGTCTCTATCTGCATTTTATTCTGCAACAGCGATAGTTGGCAAAGATCATTTCTGGGATATTTTGGCTTCATTTTCCTACAGTGGAAGGAACCAGAGACACGCATGCTGTCCACACCCTATTTTGTGCAAAAAAGGAAAGATAATTCTCTAAGTTCTCTCTAAAGACATTTTAAGTAAACATGCGAGTTGTTCTTCAGAGTAGCGATAGAGAGGAGTACAGGAGTTTTTTTCTCTCAGTGGACACATACGATTTCCTGACAAAAAAATACTGGGTTAGTTCAGCCAAAAATGAAAATTCTGTCATCATTTACTCTCCCTTAAGTTGTTCCAAACCTGTATGAGTTTCTCTCTTCTGTTGAACACAAAAGATGATATTTTAAAGAATGTACTATTAAAATACTATTACCGTCAGCTGTCTGGTTACCAACACTCTTTAAAATATCTTCTTTTGTGTTCATTTACATTTATGCATTTGGCAGACGCTTTTATCCAAAGCGACTTACAATGCATTTCAAGGTACACATTTACATTGTTATCAGTTCTTGCTTTCCCTGGGAAATGAACCCATGACCCTTGGCGTTGCAATCGCCAACGCTCTACTTTTTGAGCTACAGGAAAACATTAACAGAAGAAAGAAACTAAGAGGTTTGTGACAACATAAGGGTGACAATTTTCATTTTGGGGATAACTAACCTTTTAAGAAATTACCATCACAGATTTTTTTTCATAATAATGTAATATTTGATAATTAATCCTTAGACCTTTCTAATGATTTATAGTAATAGCCCTTTTGCAGTGTAATATTGTTATTACAAAAGTAATATTTATTATTTTAATAATTTTGTTTAGCAATAATTGTTATTATTATAAATATTATTATTAGTCATATTTCTGTATAAAAACAACATTTTGGGCATTGCATTTACATTTTAAATTGCGATCACAATTTTTAAACCAGAAAAATCGCAATTAGATTTTAGAAAAAATAGAAAAAATCCTTAGTGTTGAGTCCCCTTTTTTTTTTTTTTTTAAAGTACAAATCAATTTAAGATTTAAAGTACACTAATTAGTTAATAAAAAAGGTAGATCAATAATCGTTTTGAACTCGGATCGTGACTCCCAGAATCGTATGTAGAATGAGCAAATATTTGGATGCAATTTTTACTGAAATTGCCTGTATTCACAACTGTAAAATCAATTTTCTGTCACTCAATCCCTTTCCTTCCGTATTGTGTGAAATACAACCATTAATAATATTGTTCAGCCAGATTTTCCACATTAAACCTGGTTTTTGATAAATGTTAATTGTTTATATGCATTATCCGAATGTCATTTGAGCTCAATATAAAGTTGTAAATCACAGTGGCTCAAATCCATTCTGCAACCTTACTTGACCTCTAGCTGAATGAGGGTGACTTGACACGTATATTTGATTAATTAGCACGTCGACACCAAGGTCAGACGTGACTGATACTGTATTTTACTGTATCACCTTGTCATGGACATAAAAGATTACACCACAAAAAAAAGAGGAACAAATCAAGTGAACGAAAAAACTGTTCATATACGGTCATGGGAAAGTACATCTAATTGCTCAGACAATCATAAGAAATAGCTTTTAGTATCTATGGCCAGTTTATTTAACATCTGCTAGATTACACTCAGGTAGTAATGGGATATGGTAATATATTAAGACCATATAATATGCACCCTTATCTGCAAAGATGTATGAAACAACCATACTGTACTGAAGCAGCTGACTGGGGGTTGGAGAAAACGATCATCCAGCACGCCTGCCAAGCGTTTGTGACATCACATGATATGGCTCTAAAGAACATGATGGTGCTGTTCCTATGGAAACAAGCCCCCTCCCCTAACTCCAACCAACATCAAACAAGTCCACTGTAAGGCTTACACCGTGTCCTAACTACACGTGACGCGATAAGATTCCAGCGACAGGCAGTGTGTCCGTCCACACTAGACGCCACAACGTCAATCAAAAATCACAGCCAATCAGAACAGCGTGTGGGCGGAGTCTCGAGGCGAGTGCACAGCACAATCTCGACGCAACTCGCAAGAAAATGGATAAGTAGCTACATAATCAAATTCACAAATATTACACCATTTAAAAAATACAATGGGCTACTGAGTTACTAAAACAATCTTTGTCAAATAATACACTTGTTTGTTCACAGTTTTAACATTCATGTTTCCATTTGTTTAATTTCAAGATCTGAGGTGAATTATATCCATTGTTGCTTTTACAGCTACAAAGCTGGAGCACTAAATGATATTCAAAGTCACATTTCACGCTTTTAACATTTAAATAAAGCACATAAACAGTATCTGAGAGATTATCATCGCCACACTTTGTGTTTGTTGTTCCAGCGCGACGTCGCAGGAAAAATAGAAACCGTTTCTAAATTAGAATTGTTGAGTGTCGCCGTCGCGCCTGGTTAGGACAAACACTCTGATTAACATGGAAAAGATACCTTTTATCGTGTGTCGCGGCGTCGCATCGTGTGTAGTTAGCGTGTAGTTTATGAACTATTTCCATAAAATATATTTTTAACTCACTTTAGCTACAACTGAATAATGAAAACATTTTAAATAACAATCACTCCCACTTTACTCTTGAAATCTACTATTGAGGTATTCTGTTGCTGGTTTTCTACTAAATATGATTACATACATCTGAAAAAACAGTTAGTGCTGTTATTCTTAATCTGTAGACCTTTTGGTGTTGAAAACATCTGATGACCTTTACAGCAAAGAACCACAGTACAACCCACCATGGCTCAATGAGATGTAGCAGCAGCAACACAAACATGTAAACTTATTCACTGAAGCCTCTGCAGGCAAGGTGTTTTGCTGACGATGCAATGAATTTGAGACGGAAGTTGCTGCTCTGAAAATCGTGGTGAGAAGCTTCTGCACAGTGACACATAGCAAGCCTGACAATGTACGTTACTTGTGAGATATGATGCTAGAAGCCTAAATGGAGAGTTAATCTATAGTTTGTTTTGCTCAGTAGAGTTAACTCAACCATAGGCTTGCTACGATAGTCGGTGTTGACAGTGTTCAGAAGCAAGTGGGCAAAAACATTATTTATTTATTTTTTTTTCATATACAATAATTGTGTTCAGTTAGAGAACAGACACTACCATTAAAAACTGAACTTGTCTGCTTAATAAATTGTGAGCCAAACCAGAGTCGCAGCAGGAGTCAGATTTCATTTATCACAAGAGTTAGGATCTGACTGACAAGGTAATGGCGGGATGTCAAAGCACCTATTTAAGCAAATTTGTCATTGTACTGTTTTGTTGTTGTGTTTTTCATTAAGAATAATAGGCTAGTGAACTCAACATTCAAGCAATCCGCCCCCGAATTGGCGCAAATTTGAAAGCGAAACTAAAATGCACACGTCTGCACAGGCATTCATAATGTCCACGGCTGCGGAGCGAGCAGAACAGAGCGAGAGTTTTCAGTTCATTCCTATAGACCTTACGCGCCAGAGAAACGAGTGCGCCGCCATCTTTAGAATATTGTCTTTTAACTTCCGTTTTGCGGTTGCTCTGTATATTTCTATGGCATTGCTGTCCAGGAGTAATTAGCTTTTGAAGTGGATTTACTTAAAATAAAGTTAACGAAAGTTATCATGAGGACTGTAATGTTTAAAGCAGATGATTAAACAAATGTCAGTAGACCGGGAAGATTTTAAAACGAGCCTTCATTAATAAACACGCAGATTCGCTGTGAAAATACAGACCGGAAGTCAAAAGACAACGAGCACAGCGCTGAAAAGGGGCGAAAGCCACCAAAAAGGGGCGAACGCTCGCTCTGCGCCGCACCATTATGAATGCCCATGTGGACGTATGCATTTTAGTTTCGCTTTCAAATTAGCGATTTAAAAGCCACCCGACGATGATACCGGTATTGTCACACGTCGATGAAACGGTGGGAAAACATCACTCAACCACTAAGGGTACAAAGCACACTGATCACGTACACTCGGCTGAGTAGGAAAACCCACCTGCAGCATGCCAACAATCTCCACTTTGTTGAAAAAGATGAAGGAGTGCAGCGTGGAGAGCATGTTTTCTTCAAAGACAGAGGGGGTAGGCAGCACCATGTCCTGAATATACTGCACCCGGTACGTCTGGTGAATCTTCTGCCGCAGCTCCGGGTCTGAAATGGGAATGACCTCTTTAAACCTCGCCGTGGTGGTCAGGAACTCTCGATGCCTCCGCGGTTGGGGTAGCGACGGATCGAACTCCAGACACCCGATCACATCCATGATGCATTCTTCAGAGAACATAACTTCGAAGAGCGCCGTGCGGTTGAGGAGGAAAATGCCTTTGATGATATCGTAGAGGTGGTGCAAACCTTCACGGTTCTCCAAGTCCTCGCACACGCGAAACAGCTCCAGCAGCTTGCGGATGTAGCCCTCGTTCTCTAGCGCCAGGGCCAGTTTTTCCCGCCGTAACGGAGAAGGTAAGGATGAGGCCACCAGCTCGGCCACCTCCTCTAGCCGGGAGAGCTCACATGGTGGAAGTTCAAGGCCAGGAGAAGACATGTCATCGAAGCGCTCCTCTTCAGACTCATCTATCAGCTCCTGGGTGATGTCTACTGAGGGGTCCTTTCCCTGGACCTGTAAACACACACAAAAGAGGCTTTCAGAATAGAGGCACTACACCAGCATGCAGTACTTAGAGAAACATTATTAGAGAAAATATTATTAATAGGGCTGGGTAAAAAAAATATTGATTTCTCGATTTTAATCGATTCTCATTTTTACAAAACGAAATCCCAAGAATCGATTAGTCATCCTGTTTTCAGTTGATGAATGAATGGAACATTGTAGCGCGCATCCCATCCAATAAATCGCAATAATCTTTGTGCTTTGTTATTATTGATATGAAACAAAGTCTCAGATTTCAATTTACATCCATTTTCTTACGAAATTCAAAAACATAATTACCGTTTTGGCGCTGTGGCGTGAGATCGCCACAGCCAGTTACAGCGCGAAATAAACATGAATGAGCATCTGAAAGTGTGTTAAAAGATAGAGTAGGCTACAACTTATCGAAGTCCGTATCATGTCACATGGAATCGCTCAGTGTTTCAACCATGGAAAGACGTTAGTAAACAATGTCATGTAATGTCACATTTACCTCAGAAAAACCATATCCAGTGACCATAAACTTGTTAGTCAGCTAGAAAAATTAACTCTAGAGGAGCATTTTCTTAAATATATGCACCATATTACATGTTCATTATAATTTTTAATGTTCTTCAATATTTAATGCATGTTTGAATAAATGTGGAAAGTTTTTTATGACAGCCACCATTTAAATTTGCATATAATTTCATATAACTTCATTATTATAAAAATAAATAAGTGTATTTTAAGTGTTTGTATACAAATCAGTTCATTTTTACCTTCAATATTATAGTAGGCTACAACTGACTCCCATAGTTTACAATAATAGTGAAGAGATTTGTTTTCCTTGAGAAAATTTGCAATGTATTGTACCTGATATCCAAAATAATCAATATTGAATCGAATCGTAATCGAATCGAATTGCAAGCTTGTGAATCGAAATTGAATCGAATTGTGAAATTTGTGTCAATACCCAGCCCTAATTATTAATGTACATAATTATGATAAGCATAATCACCTGACATATTTTCTCCCAGATCTCATCACAGCCAGCCTTTTCCTGGAAGCTGAGGGCCAGGTCATAGTTTTCAGCCTCAGACCAGACTATTAATGTGTCCTTCAAAAGAAAAATGCAAATACCATCAACAAAAGCCCCCAAAAACAGGTTACTGACACAAGGAAGTGATATTCTGCAAGTACTTACACACAGGGATCTACAGTTTAAGGCAAGACACTACAGGCTAAAGCACTTTTTTTCATGACACCGGTCAATTTTGAGCTATTTTGCTTCCACAACATGTCTTCTTTCAGACTAGTAGATAGAAAACATCCAAAGTGTATTTTGTTACACGTTATGGATTTGTGTCTGTAGATTTTAATAACTTTAAAGGCTGTTTTCTCAAAATGAGTAAATGCGCTGAGTCAGAAATCCCAACTTCAGTAATCACTTACATACACCAAGCTTAACAGTTCTATATTCTGAAGGTTTTTACAGAAGGCTTTATATATCAGTTGCCGGATTTATTTAATATTTTATGCATTAAAAAAAAATCTGTCTGTTGAAATTTTCTTAGTCATGGAGTGATAAAAAAAAAACCCTCTGTGAAAACCTTTAACTCTTATATGTAAAAGAAAAGTTTTTGAAGTTCATGCAAATTAGTACATGTGAATGAGTAATTATCAAAATAACATTTATTGTATCATAGTTGATGCATGGATTTCTAAGGCCTCTAAAAGCTACTCAGGTTTACTTTATTATCCATCTATGGTTACAATCTATGTATTACGTATGATACAACAGGCTTTTGAGGAACATTTGTTTGTACATCTCTCAATCATTACTTTGTTGTATTGCACTGCATTACATGTTTTGCCCCCATACAATTAAAAGTACAGAGCTTGGGTCATAAAACGAAGCATTTCATTTCATCTTACTAAGAACTATTATTGCATGATTATGGTCAGTTTGGACACCTGAATAAAATTATTTTTTTCCTTCTCAGGTGTGAGCTCCATTTTTTATTTGGGCCATAAAAAGCCTGATGCATTAAATATGATGTACAACACAAAACACACATGCAAGCATTTTTTTTTTTTTAAATTGTCTAATATTTCAATAAACTGAAATTGTTTCTGACTATTATTTCCTATATCATATGCTTAACAGGGTTGTTGTACTGTGAATCCTCAACTGGGGAAGTATGGTATGTGATATTTATTAATTTTATTCACCTGTGCTGTCTTGCATCTTTATAAGACAAATATATACTTGACTAGTTTTAACCAAGACATTAACAGCACATATTCATGAATTATGTTCACAAATGCACTGATGAGTTGTCAATAAGATCATGTCATTTCAAACGCACCTGCTGTTTCTGATAGGCGGTGTTAGGGTTTATTTTTGACTCCAGCAGCAGTGATCCTGTTTTAAAGAACGGGCACATCTTAATTGCAGTCTCAATCAAAAAGTGACCATGTACATCATTTTTGTAGTGTTTTGAAACCTACCATCACTTTCGGCGCGCACCAGGAGAGACATGCCTTTCAGTCTCTCCACATAGGCGGATGACACATGTCCCGTCCCCCGATCATCCCACTGGCGATCCTCATTCAGAGTGTACACTTTTACTCGTCTACGCGTGTCAGTCATCCTTGCAAGTAATTCTCAAACAGGCTTTCGCCTTTAATTCAATAAATCTCAACGTCCTTGCCTTGCAAGAGGCAACAGAATCTGCTGTCAACTTCAAGCTGAAATGAATGGCTATCAGTGGCAAGCTGTCTCGAAGCTGGTGCAGTATGTTGTTGTGGGGTCTACAACAGTAAACTTGTGCTTTCCAGAAAAATTATTCTGACCAGTCTAGCAATGGTCAGCTAGCTGCTGTGTGCAGCCGAGACTCTCCACAACATACTCAATATTTTGAAATTTTTATAAACGTAACAACAAAAAGCACCTCCGTTTCTAAAAGGGGATGAAACGGTGAGAGGTTTGTTTTAAAAGTATGCAGCCAGAGCACGAATGCAGAATGTGTTTATTTTTCTCCGTGCCCCCTTACTTTAAGCTAGCTAGGCTAACGCTGCGACTAATTCAGTCAAACGGGGTTAGCGTAGCTAGCGCCTCAGCTAGCAGGCTATCTCCTCGCGCGAGTCATTTTTGACACATAAACGTTCGAAGCGTGCGCGAATTAACTCCAAAGACGTACCGATTACGCTATTTGATAATTATACTCGCGCGCGATAGGTGAAAATGCGGGAAGAGTCGTGTATAAAGCGGCGCGTTCATAATAAGCTAAGCTATATTTTCTCCAAGTATTCCGCCATATTCTGGCTAAGGGCCGCGGATGGACCAGCCAGTCTCTTTTCACACAGAGATAAACATTCCCCAATGCAACTAATCGAATAGACTCGTTCGTTTCGCTTTCCGGGATGGCGAATGGCCAGCGCGACTGTCGAGCACCGTGAAATAGCAGCGACGTGACGAAAAGTAATTATTAGCCCCACTGTGAAGATTCGGCCATCTTGGGTCCCCTCAGAAAGTCGCTACGGGGTTTCCTGTGCTGCAGGCGCAGGGCCGCCGCCACAGTTTAAAGACACAGTACGCCAAAATGACCAGCGCAGACACACACGCACACACACACACACACACACACACGGGTGTTTCGTAACATCAAACACTCACTGCTGGTGAAAGGGAAGAAGGGACATGGAGAGGAATGTGAATGAGAGTGAAAGTAAGCGCGAAAATGCGCGGCTCCTTGAGCGAATGACTGCTGGAGCGCGCGTAAAGATAATGAACTTCATATGTTTTGTCATTCATACAGTAAAATTAAATGCAGATGCATACAGTTGTGCTGTTATTTTGTCTCTGATACCGAATACATTGTAGTTTCATTTACAGCCATTATAAGTAACAGGAGAAGCCTCTGTTGGAAAAACAGGCCATCCCATGCTGGTGTTACAGTCCAAGCTATGCTTTGGAGTATGGCCAAGTCACTATCATAGCAAATGTGTTCTTACAGCCATAACTAGGTTGCTCCACCAGCTTGTAGATTATATAACTGTAAAATGAATTACAAACTATATGTTTAGTGTTGCTTGCCCGTGCAAAACTCACTAACACAATGCTATAGTGTGGCAAGCTTCCAGGACATTGCTAAGTTGTTGATAATAGGTCAGACTGGTTGCTAGGGTGTTGTGGGTGGTTGCTAGGTGATTAACTAGGTGTTAGCATTTGGAAAATGACCAGAAAAGGTTACAGTCAGCATTAAATTAAAATTCACCCTGTTTTATAAATGCATCTTATTTTTATTATCTTATTGTGAACGATTCATCCATGCATGTTTCATTTGTACTTTTTTAGTTTTGTTTATTTTTTTTATCTAAATGTCATAACTCGATCAGCGGTGAAACGACAGACTTCTCCTGCCCCCTTTCTGACAATTCACAACTTCACATTCATATCTGCCTCATCCAATCAACAACTGATGGTTGATATTAGGGGTGTGGACCTTCATCCTTCCCTTTTTTTCTTTGAGAAATGTTATGTTTACTTGTTAATCACATCATACTAATTCATACAAAATGTCCACCTCATAAAATAAAAACATTTTCTCATGAGATCAGGTTGTATGGTTTAGAAAGTAAACAATTCAACATTCACTCAGAAACCACTATTGTGGTGTTTCTAATCTGAATGAACTCAAAAATGTTTGAAAGCATAACCTTGATGAGACCTTTATATCAATAGTATGGTAGGCTACAACAGGACTATGGGCCCAGCTAAGGAAAACGTTTATTTTTTTCTGACCCCAAAGTATATGACAAATTATTTTATTTTATTGAATACTGCTTAAGAAATGTTTTTTTTTTTTTTTTTTTTTTATCAAATTAATGTAAATATAAAAGCACATAAGGGCCAGAATTGCCCTCATATATGATAACACTAATCTACATTTTCCCAATGCAAGAGTTGGCCTGAAACCAGAGCACATCATTACTATCATCACAAAGATCAAGCCAGACTGTCCAGATTGCAAATCTGTTACACAATAGAAACTGTTGCAGCTTTATCTTATACTTGTATCTAGCATTACTGTTCCTATAGTACTTTGAAGTCTTGTACTCAGCTGTTTCCTTGGTTAACCAGTAAATGTATGTGCTTCCTCAGACGTTACTTTGGTAACTTTCCAAGAACAATGCAAATACACAGTGGATCATGTAACCAACAGAACAGAATGAAACCTTTTGGGGTTTTCAATACAGCACCAAGCATGATCACAAATGTCACTCCAATAGGTATTGGCAACTATAGTGGTCTCAGTAATCACAGCTAATGCAGTGTAATGCTGCTTTACAAAGGTTGTTTAGATTCTTGAAGAATTAAATTAAGGCAAAAATGAGATTTTTCATCAATAGAAAAGGTTGCTTATAGACCGCAAAGAACTCATAAAAGCTTTTGTACATGTAAAGCAGGAATTGTAGCAGAACTTGCGTATTTCATAGAGGAATTTGTTCAGCAAGTTCTTATTTGAACAATTACCCCAGTATAGCAGCGAGTAAAAATAAAAACAGGTTGGACGGTCATGCTTTTGTTCCAGAAGATAGCTATATAAAGATGAGCAGTTGTCTCAGTGCATGCATTGTTTTAGTTTGACAGGGTCGGCGCTAGCTTAGCTTAGCATAATGAATGGAATCCTTTGTTGCCAGCTAGCATGTCCTGAGTAAAAGTGACATAAAAAAAAAAAAAAACCCCACCTAATTACTTCTTGTGGCCTGCATATTGAGAACAAGTACAAGATGCAGATTAACACTAGGCAATTTCCTAGGCAGATATTGACTTGGGACTATATTAGGGGGAAGCACAGGCGAAGCACTGCTACTTGGGCGCAGAGATATCACGCCCAAGTAGCAGTGCTTCGCCTGTGTTTCCCCCTAATATAGTCCTTAAAATATAAGTCAATATCTGCCTAGGAAATCGCCTAGTGTTAATCTGCATCACTATTTGTACTTGTTCTCAATATGCAGGCCACAAGAAGTAATTAGGTGGGTTTTTTTTTTTTTTTATGTCACTTTTACTCAGGACATGCTAGCTGGCAACAAAGGATTCCATTCATTATGCTAAGCTAAGCTAGCGCCGACCCTGTCAAACTAAAACAATGCATGCACTGAGACAAAAATGCTTTTGCCCACCTATCTAAATGTAGGAAAGAAGGTGAATAAGCCCTATTTCAAAAAACGGTGGAGTGTTCCTTTAACATTCATTTGTTCAAAATGCAGTAAAACAGCAATATTGTTATTATTTTATTACGATTTAAAATAAAAGCTGAATTTTTCCAGTCTTGCGTCACATGATTCTTCAGAAATGGAAAAAACCCCAACAGTATTGACATTAAGTTTTTGTGAGAAATTTTTTATTATTTTCCAGTGGTGACTATACTGGATACATACACAAAACAGAGAGGGTCAACAAAACCTGTAACAGTACTGAGGACAAGTTTGGATACAGGATGACTCAGAACTATCTCCATAATCTGAAATGTGTAAGTTTTATACTTTACTGAATTTAAAAAAAAAAAAATAACCACAATAAAAAACACAAGAAAATACATCAATTGAGAGGGATTGTTCCCCCCCTGATTTTACCCTCTAGTCTGATAAATATCCCAAGTCCCTAACTCCGGTTACAAAAATTCGATTTAAAATGCAAAATATTTTCAATCTATTCTTTGACATACTGACTGAATAGACATGCATTCAACAAAATCTGAACTAAGCGGCATCACTTCACCACTTGGTTCCTCTATGTTTCTAATGTGATGTAGCGTAGTTCTGATACAGTTGGGGACTAGCTTTAGAAATAATTCGGCCTTTTACACTCCTTATTTTCCCGCCTGCTGGGCTTGACGCCTCAGCAGCACGTAGATCTTTTCTTTGATCCAGTCTTTGTTGTAGGGCTGGTAGGTTTGTGTGTCTGCCCTGTACCTGTTTAAACGACCAGAGAGTGAGAGAAATGGACATGATTGGTGAGAGCTCATGTGTTAGTTATGCACTGTTGTGTAAAAAGTGTGATTACTTACACAAGACAGCTGAGGTCAGCAAGATCATCAACGAAGTCGAATAACTGGCTTATGTCATACGTGATGGAGGGACTGTTGGGATTCATCCTCTTCAGATGCTCTTCATACATCTTACAGACTCCTTTTTTTGGAGGAGGGGTAAATATTATGAATTAAATGCATTAGAATAGGTCATGACATTAATTTCTAGTCCAATAAAAATGACTAGACTAAACATCCTACCTTCCATGCATTCGTTGACAGACTCATAGTCTGCATATGTTCTGCCTTCTGGTCTCTTGGTGGGCTGCACCAGCAGAATAGTGTGAGACTGAACATCAGGAAGAAACAAACAAGTTTAAATAAATTATACATGTTACAGAACAAAAATGCATAAAAAGTTAATTAGAAACACCAAATATACCAGAAATTACCTAATTATGTGGAGCCCTCTACTGCTAATAACTTGCTAGTACTATTTTACATCTGCCAATGAGATTAATAGATCACATTTATATTGAAAGGATGACATCTTAATCTGATATTCTCGTTTGGCATATGAACTAAGTAACATTAAATATAAATATCCACACGGAAACTATGGAATAAGACTCTGAAAACACCAGCTGTTGGACTCCGACCCTCCCCCAAAACAAAACAGTCTAGATGCTTCTTGCTAAGAAAGATACTACCACGGGTGAACTTAAAAATGAGTTTGTTTAAATTCACACTTTAAACTTTAAAATGTAGAAAGAGAATGTAGAAATATCCAATTTCCTGAATATTCGACGTTGCCTTGCTACACGGCTGCTAGCTGCCCGCGTTCATCTTTTAACGCGTCAGAAGGCACGCGATAAAACACGGTTTTCTAACAAGACAAACGACAACAATTTATACCATAATACAAAATATAGAACTGAAATACATACCATATCTGCTCCTGGTATCTAAACGTCGCTATGAATGATGTGCTAACCGCTGGCGGTTATTCACTGAGAGCAGCAACAGAAAGAGCATAAATGTGCAACGAACATTCACTTCCGGTATGGCGGTGAAGATTTGACTTTTCAAAATAAAAGCGCGTGTCACGATTACACAAAAGGGAATTTATTTTAACTCCAAAATGTTTAAATTCGAGGGCTATGTGGGTTTAAAATTGTATTGTAATCATCAGCAAATAATGGCTTTGTTTTTTGCAACAATATCGTATTGTTTTGTGTTAGATGTAGTAGCCTAATATAATGTGCATCCTTTTTATGTCTGTGCTTTTACTTAGTTTGTTTTTTGTGTATATTTATACCATCATTTTCTTAATTTCTTCGATTTGTTATCATGGCGACTTTATATCATTCTGTCCAGGAACTACAGATGAAAAAATAGCTAAAAACAAATAGGCTAACCCTGGCATATTACTGTAATGTGCACTGTCCCTGTTAAATAAACAAATAAAATAAAAACAGAAATCTGCATGCAAGATCGTCTCAAATGCTGTAGGCTACAAGAGATTTATTCTGGTAAGTTCTTGAGTGGAATCATAAACAATCAGTGTTCTCAGTTTGTGTTAGCACTTTAATGGCTTAGCAAGAGTATACAATCGAAGTACAAAGTATATGGATATAGAAACATAAAGAAAAGGAAAATGATTTTAGCTTAATTCTAAACAGCAAATTTATTTTCATGAAATTGATGAAACAGTTGAGTACGAAATATGTAAAAAAGAGAATGTGTTTATCTTAAACTACAATAAAAAGCTTGAGGGGGCACTCAATATTTTTTCACAAATTAATGTCAATAAATGTCAGTATAAACCCAAGATGCCTTTCAAATTAGCCAGCGTAAAAATGCTGTGTGCACATTTGAATAAATTGTTGTTTTGTACATGTTTCTAAGTTGGATTTGTTTGTTGGGGGATTGCAATGACCCTTCTTTTAACCCTTTATGCACGGGATCTCATTCTATAGCCTCTGACCCCGCTGATCCCTCTCCTGGATGCTGGTTCTCTTGGGGCAAGGCCTCTGCCTGAAGCTTTACATGTCCTCTCACATTCCTCTTTGGATACAAAGTTATTGCCATTTCCTCGGCAACCCCCAAACCAGAAATGCGAGCAAGAGCCAGAGGAATGATCAAAGTAGAAACGAGATGTCCATTCATAACAGGACCCAACATCTCGTCCCAAAGAGCACTCACTAGCAGAGGGTTGACGGACTGAACTGTAGTCCTAAAAACAAAGGAGATAATGTGTTGGAAAGATAGTTCATACAATTAAATAAAATTATGATAGATGAAGCATAAAGGAAAACTGAGTGTGAAAATGAAATGAGCTATTACCCTATCAGGACATCCGGCTCTTCCAAAACCATGAGCAGCTGTTACTCCATCCAGACAGCAGCCATATCTATCATCACACAGACAAACATAACATAGATAATGGTGTGAAATAGGATATAAATAGTCAGTTTAGGTTTTAAAGTCTTCATTATATTGAATGGACCTTATTAAAATGATAATCTACCCAAAATAGAAAATTCTTTCATCATTTACTCACCATCATGTCATTTCAAACATGCATGACTGTTTTTTTCTTTTTCTGTGGAACATAATAGAAGATATTTTGAAGAATATTTGTTACCCAACCGTTTTGGTTCCTGTTGACAATTTCAATAGATGTCAAATGGGAGTCAATGGGAAACAAAACGGTTTGGTTCTTCTCAATCTTCTGCTTCACAGAAGAAAGAAAGTCATAGGTTTGGAATGGCATGAGAGTGAGTAAACTATGACAGAACCATCATTTTTAAGGGACTATTCCTTTTTTGGCGTTTGATTAGGTCTGAGAACTGTGAGTTATTTGTTGTTTGATTCTCTTGTGTCCTGTTTTAACTTAGTGTTTGTATGTATTTTAGAGTTATTGATTACTTATGGACAGCACTTTCCTTTCTAATGGTTTTGAAAGTGCTTTATAAATAAAAGTTGAGTTGAGTTAAAATAGACTGTCAGTGATTTATTTTATAGTAGCTAGTACTATTATTAAAAAATAAAAAGTAATACTTTAAAATATCTTGTATATAAATCTATATATTATAGTGATCTTAGTGGAAACAAGATTTTTAAACTATTACTGTGTTTTTAAAATAATAGTACTACTATAAAATATCAGTTATGAAAGTGTACTGATGTGTGGGCAGATTATATGACTATTTAGTTATGTATTATACTGTATATACCTGGACCTGTGACAGTCATCGTGGGCACAGCCTTCTCCACGAGGCCCAGAGGCAGCAGTGTGACCATCAGGACAGCAGCCGTAATATGACTGGGCACAATGTGGACCAGTCACAGAAGGGTATGGATCGCTTGGTCTGCGAACTGTCCACAAAGCAAATGTAGAGCAAGAATCAGCACATATACAATAGAAATAAGCACATGAGTAATGGAAACAGGAATTTAAAACTGCTTTTGAATCATCAACATATTTGTGACAGCTTTTTAACCTGAGGTTGCATCATGGGTGTGAGGCACAAATCCACGCAAAGAGCTCTCGTAAGCACCAGGGTCCTGCAAGCTGGGCACCACTAAACCAAAGCAACACAAGTGCAGAATGAGTGCCTCATAGCTGTTAGATTTTGGTGGATTTGGCCGAGCAGTGGTTTGGGTGGCTCGCCAATGCATTAGATTTCTCCAATACATAAAATAAGTAAGCTTGACCAGAGTTCTTGTGGGGAGAAGAATTTATTGAAGGTTTGTAGTGTAGCAGTCCTTCAGCCGTGATGTTAGCATGTAACAACAATCTTAACCCAAAGTTCTGTCTGTGTGATTGAACTTTATACATGAAGACAAAAGGGCTACAAACAAAGGAAAACTGTTAGGACCTCCCACAGGAGATCGGTCTACACTGCAGTCTACCCTGAGCAATGTTGTTTCACACCCATCAGTTTCTATGGACCATATGTCTGTATGGGCCATTTGTTTCACACCTTTACAGACACTGTTTTCAGTTGATTAAATCTAAGGCACAATGTAGATGAAGCTGATGACTGAAAATACTAAATCTTTCATAGCACATAACACACCATCAATGACCATGAATGAACTCACTTTGTGCTCCAGGGCAGGCCTGTGTGTTGCAATTCTCCAAAGCATGAGGTCTGCTGAGAGAAGCACATCTATCATCTGCATGTTGATTCTGATCCAAATCCATGCATACCACTCTGCGCTCGCGAGTACCAGTTCCACAGCTACGAGTGCACTGAAGGAGACAGAGAGAGGAAAATACTTAAAGGGATACTCCACTTTTTTTGGAAATAGGCTCATTTTACAACTCCCCCAGAGTTAAACAGTTGAGTTTTACCGTTTTCGAATCCATTCAGACGATCTCCGGGTCTGGCGGTGCCACTTTTAGCATAGCTTAGCATAGATCATTGAATCGGACAGGACCATTAGCATCTCTCTCAAAAAAATGACCAAAGAGTTTCGATATTTTTCCTATTTAAAACTTGACTCTTGACTCAGCGCTTGAAAATAGTCCCCAGCTCGGTAACTTCCAACGTGACCGGGACTAAGTTTGTCTAACCTATTAGACTAACCTATTTTCAGGCGCTGCGTCATATCATTACGCCTGCTGCACTCATGGTACGGCAGCAAAGTTTCTTGATTATTACGCAGGAATGAGAGTATAGTTCCTAGCCATATCAGCCTAGAAAATCGCAACTTTACATTTTCCGTCAGTCTTAGTACACGATGTAACTACAGAAGAGTCAAGTTTTAAATAGGAAAAATATCCAAACTCTTTGGTCATTTTTTTTGAGACATAGATGCTAATGGTCCTGTCTGATTCAATGATCTATGCTAAGCTATGCTAAAAAGTGGTACCGCCAGACCCGGAGATCGGCTGAATGGATTCGAAAACGGTAAGACTCAACTGTTTAACTCTGGGGGAGTTGTAAAATGAGCCTATTTCCAAAAAAAGTGGAGTATCCCTTTAAATCTGTTTGGTTTTCTCCTTTATTTCCTTCCTCTCCTTCCCTTTCTCACCAAGCTAAAATCACTGGTGTAGTATCTAAAAACTTGGTGACAAGCTGGTCTCTGGCAGGATCTGGTGTCATGTGGACGTGTCAAACCCCTGCAGTGGTGCTCAGGGATACGCTCTCCTCTGCCACCGACGCAGAACAACTCCCGCGTCTGCTGTCCCTCACCACACGTCACTGAACACTGGAAGAAACAACATAAAAGCACTATCATCAATGTTACAAAAATGTAATATATGGCCATATATGTACTTATATTTTAAATAGCATGACATATATCTATACATATATTTGACTTATCTGAGAACACAATATATGCCTGCAACATATATGAACATTTATGTGTCCAAACATGTGAAGAAAATATTTGAGTTCATCCATATATAATACCATATATCTGCATATATTACAGTATAGTATTGGTTTCTCGCATATATGGACAACATTAAGTATAAATATGTGACATATACGGGATATATATACGGGAAAATACAGTGAGGAAAATAAGTATTTGAACACCCTGCTATTTTGCAAGTTCTCCCACTTGGAAATCATGGAGGGGTCTGAAATTGTCATCGTAGGTGCATGTCCACTGTGAGAGACATAATCTAAAAAAAAAAATCCAGAAATCACAATATATGATTTTTTAACTATTTATTTGTATGATAAAGCTGCAAATAAGTATTTGAACACCTGTCTATCAGCTAGAATTCTGACCCTCAAAGACCTGTTAGTCTGCCTTTAAAATGTCCACCTCTACTCCATTTATTATCCTAAATTAGATGCACCTGTTTGAGGTCGTTAGCTGCATAAAGACACCTGTCCACCCCATACAATCAGTAAGAATCCAACTACTAACATGGCCAAGACCAAAGAGCTGTCCAAAGACACTAGAGACAAAATTGTACACCTCTACAAGGCTGGAAATGGCTATGGGGAAATTGCCAAGCAGCTTGGTGAAAAAAGGTCCACTGTTGGAGCAATCATTAGAAAATGGAAGAAGCTAAACATGACTGTCAATCTCCCTCGGACTGGGGCTCCATGCAAGATCTCACTTCGTGGGGTCTCAATGATCCTAAGAAAGGTGAGAAATCAGCCCAGAACTACACGGGAGGAGCTGGTCAATGACCTGAAAAGAGCTGGGACCACCGTTTCCAAGGTTACTGTTGGTAATACACTAAGACGTCATGGTTTGAAATCATGCATGGCACGGAAGGTTCCCCTGCTTAAACCAGCACATGTCAAGGCCCGTCTTAAGTTTGCCAATGACCATTTGGATGATCCAGAGGAGTCATGGGAGAAAGTCATGTGGTCAGATGAGACCAAAATAGAACTTTTTGGTCATAATTCCACTAAACGTGTTTGGAGGAAGAAGAATGATGAGTATCATCCCAAGACCCTCATCCCTACTGTGAAGCATGGGGGTGGTAGCATCATGCTTTGGGGGTGTTTTTCTGCACATGGGACAGGGCGACTGCACTGTATTAAGGAGAGGATGACCGGGGCCATGTATTGCGAGATTTTGGGGAACAACCTCCTTCCCTCAGTTAGAGCATTGAAGATGGGTCGAGGCTGGGTCTTCCAACATGACAATGACCCGAAGCACACAGCCAGGATAACCAAGGAGTGTCTCTGTAAGAGGCATATAAAGGTTCTGGCGTGGCCTAGCCAGTCTCCAGACCTAAACCCAATAGAGAATCTTTGGAGGGAGCTCAAACTCCATGTTTCTCAGCGACAGCCCAGAAACCTGACTGATCTAGAGAAGATCTGTGTGGAGGAGTGGGCCAAAATCCCTCCTGCAGTGTGTGCAAACCTGGTGAAAAACTACAGGAAACGTTTGACCTCTGTAATTGCAAACAAAGGCTACTGTACCAAATATTAACATTGATTTTCTCAGGTGTTCAAATACTTATTTGCAGCTGTATCATACAAATAAATAGTAAAAAAATCATACATTGTGATTTCTGGATTTTTTTTTTTTAGATTATGTCTCTCACAGTGGACATGCACCTACGATGACAATTTCAGACCCCTCCATGATTTCTAAGTGGGAGAACTTGCAAAATAGCAGGGTGTTCAAATACTTATTTTCCTCACTGTATATGGCACTTAATGATGGTCCTCACTGCAGAGCATAAAATCCGGGGGGAGGAGTCGGATAAAATCCAACTCCTCCCACCTTACATACCTAAACCTACCAATCTCCACCCCCTGATCCCTAAACCCACCCCTAAACCTACCCATCTCCACCCCTAAACCTACCAATCTCCACCCCTTATATAAAATCCGACTCCTCCCCTCGGATCTTGTGTACTGCATTGAGGTGCTACTGTGAAAATGGCCATTTTTGCTATATTTTGAAATATATGTTTCATATATGTCTATATGTTTTACATATATGAATTTTGCATATATTCTCATATAGGCAGCAGACATGGGCACTGACATTAAATATGTAATTTACATATATTGACATATATTACATTTCTGTATGGGGAGCAACACCTGCAAAAAAATCTTCTGAGCATGTATACATATAAATATTAATGGAATAATTACATACATCACCAAAAGGACCAACACTGTACTCGGCACAAGTGTGCTGGTTGCAGGCCACCTGGGAGGTTGGTTTCCTTAGGCCTTGTGCACTGCAGTGAGATTCATCCACCATTGCTGATGTTCTCTCATTAATACAGTACACAGTACGGGTCTGCGTGCCCCCACCACAGGGAAGAGAACACTCTGAATAGGTGCTGTATGTGTACCTACAAACACAGTATATAAAGATAGTGACTATAAAGATAGTCACTTGTCACCAGACTGGAGCACACATGATACAAACAATGAAAATGACATATACAAGTCCTGCACAGTGGCCAGGGGGAATTTTGAGCCATTCCTCTTCCAAAATAGTGGCCAGGTCAGGTCACTGTATGTGATGCTGGTGGAGGCAAAGGCTTTCTGACTGGCTCCTCCAAAATATCCCACAGTGGCTCAAAAATATTTAGATCTGGTGACTGTGCAGAACAGTTTTGGTGGCAACAGAAGAGTCAATGTGCGCATTTAATTCTGGAGTTGGGTACACTCTCAGAAAAAAAGGTACAAAAGCTGTCACTGTGGCAGTACCTTTTTAAAAGGTACACCATTGTACCTAAAGAGTGCATTTAAGTCCCTCAAAGGTACATATTGGTACCAAACGTGTACATATTAGTACCTAAACGGTACAAATTAGAACCCTTTTGAAGGGTGCTGTCCCAGTGACAGCTTTTGTACCTTTTTTTCTGAGAGTGTAGCTGTGGTTTTGTGTTTTTTGGATACAATCCGAATTATTCCTGTTGGATGTGGTTCGTATGAGGTAATGTGCTGACTTTACTAGATACATAGCTCTCGATACACCACAAATATTTGCTGTCCTGTTCACAGAAGAGCCAGTAAGACGAGCACCAACAATTTGTCCTCTTTTGAACTCTGATATGTCTCCCATTGTGTTGTGGATTGCAATATCTTATGTACAGCTATTGCTCTCCGAATTAAACCTTCACACTCTGCTCTTACTGATGGAATTGTAATCAGTGAAGATTGGCCACCAGGCCGCGCATACATAGGAGTGAAACCTCCAACACTATATTGGCCAGTGCTGCAGTTTCATTGTCCAACCCCTGTATGCATTTAATTATAGATGCACAAACAAATCACACATACACACACAAAAAAAAAAAAACACAAATTACTTGTAGGTGTCCAGAATGGCAGCAGCCCCAGGGCGATGTCTAGAGGTGACAGGAAGAGAGTCATCCTCAAAAGCCTCAATCTCCCCATGGCTCACCGCCTTTCAGTAGAGATAAGGGTGTTAGAATGAAGTGTTTGTGTGTGTGGTTTTGAGCTGTAGTCAGTGTACACGTACTCTGCAGACACCCTCCACACACACGTCTCTGTGGCCCGCGTAGCACGGTGTGCCGTCCACCACAGTGGGTCTGTGACGGTAGTAGAAGTTCTCTCCACTGGGCACACACACCAGCTCACATGGGTTTGAAGCTAGACCAAAACACAACAGGTCATGTGACTACATAAAGAGCCACATCTTATTACACCATAACAAAATATGAAAGCATCCAGAACTTTCTGACTCAACCATACATTACATCTAATTATATTTTTAAGACTTACTTTGCGTGTAAAAGTATTTCCCTTACTGTCATTTAACAAATGAAAGCTACAATTTAAAGGTGCTCTAAGTGATGTTGGGTGAAGTATTGTCAAACAAAACGGAGGCTAGCTCGACCCTCCCTCCTCCTCATCCGCGCACTAACCCCTCAAACCCCACCCCCAAATCATTCTTGTCTGTTATTGGCTGGAACAGTTTGTTATGTTTCATGGTGCAGGTTGGCCCAGTTTGTTTTTGTTGCTGTTTGTGGAGCCTGGGCTGTCTACAGAGACCACGTTTTTTTACAGTGTGTTCAGGGGACGGGCAGCTAGCGGATAGTGAGGAGATGTTTGCTGTATGTGACAAAAAATGTTTTGGCCTAAAAAACGCGTAGAGCACCTTTAAGTCTATGTGAAAATAACATTTTAGACAACAAATCATTTTCTTATTTAGGCTTATTTTTCATAAAAAGAGATCTAAATTTAATAGCTAAAACTATATTTAATAGCCAAACAGTTTTCTTGTTTTAAGTGTAAATTTGAGGTTTATGCTCAAAATGAGGGGAAAAAAAATGTAATTTGGATGAGAAAATGTATGTTTTTAGTAAATTGTATTTATTTATTTTGCACTTTATTTAATTTTATTTATTTAATTCAGCTACCTACCTTAAAAACATCAGCTGTTACAGCTCAAATAAACTTCCTAACGGAACATCCTCATGCAAAAAACTGTATAATCAATAAAATGAAATTTTACATTTCGCCTTGTGTCTTATACCTCCATAATATGGCTGCCAGGTGTAACGTTTTCCCTGGAACTCCATTCGGTCAAACTGAGAACACTGTTCTTCCCGGAAATCTCGAGCTCCAACAGGGCATTCCTTTACAGAGGACAAAAGTTATAGCGCTCTAAAACAGTTAAACATATGTGTGTGCATTTGATTGTTAAGTTGTTTACCTGTGTGTTACAGAGTTTGTAGGACTTGGATGGTCCCACGCAATTGTGTCCACCATCCGTCCTTAATAATAAAAGATAGAAGATGGGTTATGAAAGCTCTGAAGAAAAGGGTTTCAAATGTACTAAACACACAGGTGTTCACCCACCTCATGGTGTTGCAGACCCTGGTTCTCACAGCTACTCCGGTGCCACATGTGCGGCTGCAGGCTCCGTACGGACCATACTGATCCCAGTAATCATCAGACGGCTGCCTCACCTACAGCAAACACACTATTTATCATGGTGGGGACAAATTCTCATCTTATAGACAAAACCATTTTATATGGATCCCTTACACATTCTAGGTGAAAAGAACATACATTTAGTTGATCTGATTCTCTCCTCTGACATTCCAGCCAACAGGGAACATTCCCACAACTTTCACTAATGTGTTATGTAAATGTTAAGATAAAACGTTCTTTAAATAACATTTAAAAAGTGTTCTTAAAATATTATTAATATTTGATATGCGTTCTCATGTTGTTGAGAGAAATGTTCTTGAAATGTCTTTATGATGTTGTTTTTACCTGAATGTTCTCATAAACATACTGAGAAAAACACTTTCAGAAGAAAAAAAAAATTATTTACTTGATAAATGTTGACATTACATTTCTTGGAATATTACAAATAAGCATTCAAAGAATGATATATGTTTAGTAGGAGAATGTACTAACATTATCATATCATTTTAAATAACGATG
The DNA here is from genome assembly GCA_022828995.1 of Vimba vimba. Taxonomy (NCBI): domain Eukaryota; kingdom Metazoa; phylum Chordata; class Actinopteri; order Cypriniformes; family Leuciscidae; genus Vimba; species Vimba vimba. The sequence goes on along the minus strand of CM040832.1, from coordinate 4,273,685 downwards.
TATTAACAATTTAGAAATATTGCAAATCCCTGCGTTCCCACAATTCCCAGTTCCCACATTTGTTAGCTGGGAAAACATTTACTTAAGAGCTAAACAGTCATTTCTGCAATCATATTAATTCTTGAGCACGTTTCATGTTAATGTTGTTTTACTCACACAGAAAACTGCAGAGGTCAAGCACAAGATCCCGAGAAGAGAGTGGACCATCATCTTCAACATAAGAATTTTTGTTGACCACAAATTCACAAAACACTGAAACATCTATAATGAATAGTCACTTACCTTCTCGCTGTCTTACTTCAGAAATCCCAAGTTCACCCAGTCACAGCGAGACAGTCGTGACACTGATGTCCAATCACTCAAGACTGAACATCTCTTCCTTTGTGCACACGTACACAAACGTAGCAATACACACTACTCATATCAAGTTACAATTAACCCCTCTTGGGAGACAATATCATGCCTGACTACTGCACAAATCTGATTTAGTCTGAGATCACACTTCATCATTCATAACTGTTTGGTAAAAATGATGAAAAACATAGTTTGAGTTCTACACAATATCTGTTTATTTAAACTATTATCATTTTGCAGTGCTTTAGAAGAAAGGTCAGAGGTCAAGTGTACATTTTCACAATACATGTTTCAAATCAGCTTTACAGAAAGATACTAGACTTGCAAGAGGCTTTTGACCTGCCACTGTTTATAATGGGGCCCCAAAAAATTATTATGAAAGCAAGAGACAGCATGATTATGAAAGCATAATTGTGTGACAGATCTCACAGTCAGGCTTTTTTCAATGTTCTAACCAAAGATGTTCCTTGGTGCCACTAAACGTATAGTATTAAATCATAGGGGTGAAAGCGGTCTGTGACACGCTATCCTCAAAGGTGCTATTTTAGTCCATTTCACTTTTCAGCAACCAAAATGACAGATGGTGGTTGTCACTGTGTGAAGGAGTCATTTACCTACACAATTGGCGTCACTTACACCCCAACAGCTAAGATCCAGAGACCACGTAAACAACTTATGTATGATACTTGAATCAACAAAGCTGCATTGCTTAGGTGCCTATAACATTTGAAGGTCTGTAAAAGTAATTTTTGTGGAGGTTAAAATCTTTTCTTGTATCTCAGAGACAACTAAGCAAGCCATGTTGATTACCCTAAAAACTGTAAAAATAAATAAAATAATTGGCTCCGGTCACTGCATGTTCCATCAGAGCTGTCTTTTGAGCTTCTCTGCCTGCCTTTCTTTGGCATCCAAAGCGTATTTGGTGTCTTGGAGGTCCTTGACGGTCTCCAAGGCCTCCTGCAGCTCCTTGTCAAAGGCGTTGTACTTCTCAGTCAGTATTCGGTTCTCCAAGCGGAGCTCCGTGATGTGGCGACTCAGCTCCAGGTTGTAATGACCGCAGTGCTCTCGGAGCTGCTCCACCTCTCTAAGCAGGGTCTCCATACTCCTCATCAGAGTCTCCAACTTCTCCTGCTGCTGTGTCATACTGTTGTGTTGCTTCAGTCCTATACAATATTTATAAAACTAAGGAGAGGAAAATTGATCCAGAAACACGGACCAACACAGACTGCAATCCTCTTTCTTGCGTCTCCCTGACTAATGTGTTAAATCCAGTTTGTTTAATCCCCTCCTTGTTTAAGCTCTTTCTTTTTCTGCCTGCTACTCTCCTGATTTTTCTTCTATATACATCTACATCGGACGTCAAGTGGTGATGCAACATTAGTGTTGTTATTGTTAACTACTAAAACTCGTTTTGGTTTAAAAATAATTTTCGTTAAGTGAATTAAAGCTTACATGAAATCTAAATGTTAGATGAAAAATTTAAAAAAATTAAATGGAAATTACAGTTGTTGACTGGTAATTTAAATAAAATAAGTTGAAGTTGTAGTACTAAAAGCTACAAATATAAATAAAAATAAATAAAAGTGTAATAGAAATTACTAGTAAAACTTAGTAAAAATGACAAAAGCACATTAAAATGACTAAAACCTAAAACTAAAGTGAAAATAAAAACTAATAATTAAATTATTATTAGCTAATTCAATAAATATTAGTATATGAATAACACCAAAATAGCACTGTCCAATAACAGTGGTTTAAATGTGACTACTAGACAAAAACTTAGCACAAAAAAATCTACATAAAATTACACGTAATATTGTACTAATATGTTAGCCTTATTAGTAGAGTGACAAAAAATACTGTAGAGTTAAAGTTTGGATAAATTAACTGCCTTTAATATCATCAAGAACATCAAAGTTATGGAAAATGTTTTCTCCTCCCTTTATTTTGGTACCCAAACTATATGAATAGCTGCATTTTATTATTTGCATTGAGTTATGTTTTATTCCTGCTGTCTGTGACGGACCAGACACATTTTGGGGTTGTGAGATCTAAGGACATTCTGCTTTTTTTTAGTGTGTAATCCCCTTTCTAAGACATTGTTAATGCATCGATGCACACACATAAATTCGCATTACACTAAAGACAGATGAACTTTGGTCCATGCATCATCAAGTTGAATGATGTCTGCTCATAAAACTCTTAATGCGATCAGTCAAGCAAAGGCAAAAGTGTGGCTAAGCCATCATAATCACCAAGGTGATTACCATGCCAATACTTTAACTCTAGACGATGTGACTGCTTATCCAGTACGCTGTCAGTCTATGCTCCTCTCAGAATAGACACTATAAGAACCATAGTGCATATCTACTCTGATATAAGACATTTCTATTCTAATGAATGTGCAAAATGCACATTTGTAGAGTGAGAGAACTGTACAGTGTGCCGCTATAAAAAGAGAGGTCACATTAGATTAAGTCTGTCGCCATAGTCTTTTAATCTGATGGCATTGACCTTATTCACAGCAGCACCTTATTTTAATGGATACATCTCTTTAGTGGGTTGTACTGTCATTTAATGCGTTTTTGGATTGTTCTGCTCATGAAACACTACAAAAATATCTTTCTAAGAAATTTTAGTAGACAAAAACCCCTGACAACAAGAGCAATGGAATTTTTTTTAATGTGATCTAGGAGCTTTATACACAGCTTTTTGCAGCGAATGCCATTGAAAACACATCAAAACTATCCCTTACAGCCTCACTTTCGTACCTGTGTCATGGCGCTGCTCTGAATAAGGTCTATTGTCAGGTGCACAAATAAAGCTAGCTAGTCCAGCCATGTCAAAAGACATCAGGCATCAGAGATTGTGGTGGGGAAAAAGCGACAGAGAGAGGGAAAGCCACAAAGAGAGCTTTCCTAAATTATCGCCACATTCAGCTTGTTACACAATCATCACTGCTGCTAAAAAAGTGCTTCTGACATGTAGTACTTTTGTCATGAGTTATGACCCTGCAATTCCTTCTGTTGTTCTTTCTGTTTGGCAAAAAGAAGAAGAAGAAAAAGTTTAGCATAAATATTTTTTTCTATCCAAAATATTTTATGGGCCTACATATTAAAAATACAATAACATATATTTTAAATTCAAACTAGTATATTTCAACTTTGAAGAAATATTACAAAATATTATTGCGGGGTGATAAAATACAACAATATACAACACAATGTAATGTATCAGGGTTATTTCTGTTTTAGTTTCTTTGTGTTTTAGGGGCCGTTTAAATGACACCGTTTTCCACTAAAAACTGAAAACTTTATGCGTTTTGGCCATTCATTTACATGACAATAACGTTTTGGGTTCCTGAAAACAGGGATTGAGTCTCCGTGTAAACTACAAAAACGTGAATCTGTGAAAATGGTGACAGCATGCACATATGTGTTTAGTCTATAGCCTAGTGTTTCTTTACAAAGTGACATTGCCAATTACTGGCCTGGAATGAAAATGAAAAACACCCTTTTAAATAGTTTTCGCTGATGCTGTGTGTGAATGGGGATCATTTTTACATTGTCATCTGTACAAAGATAAAACTTTTCTGTTTTAGATCGTTTTTGTCATGTAAACGTACACTTTGTTTGGTTTTCCCTGTTCCTGTTTGCCTGTCCTGATCTAATCATAGTTTGTTTCCATGGTTTCTTATTAAGTGTTCTGTTTCAGTTAATTAGCTTAATTAGAAATAAATTACTGTATTTAACTCATTTAAAGTGTATTTATCTTGCATTGAAGTTATGTGTAGTGTTCATTTCTCCCGAGTTCATTAAAAGTATATTCATCGTGCATTCTGCTCTTTTTGAATCGTTTATACGCTCACCGTTATAACCAGAAAGTAACGGTTTGGTATTTCTTTTGTATTTCACAAATTTGATTATATAAAATTATTTTTAAAATACACAAATGGCACACACACACGCAAAAAAAGATCAGTAAAAAATATAGAATATATTTAAAATACAATATATACAGAACTATAAATACAACATTTTAATATTAAGTTTCATATATGATCAAAAATAACTCATAAAAATATTATATAATTATAAATATTCACAATAATAAAATAAATATTCCTAAATGATGAAAAAATATAAAAAAAATAGGCGTAGGGTGTAGGGGTGTAGAGATTTATATATATTCTCCCAGATATATTTCTCCCATATTTTTGGAATAGAACATGTTAATTTTTACTCAACTGCACTTGATTTTGTTTGTTTTTGTTGTGCAATGAGAAAATAAAATGGTTTAACAGCTAATTTTAGCATGTGCTTTTAGTAAATGTGTTGCAGCCACTTCCGCTGTATCATAGCAACGCTATTGTAAACAATGCTGGCACCATTCACCATTCGTCTTCTCTCTTTCACCCTCTCTTCATGTTTTATTTTTTCTTCTAGTGGTTATTAAAGCAGCTGAACATGCACCAACCCAAACTTTTTGCAGGGGATGAGGCAGCCGAACCTGGGCCATCTGTTGAGTCAACAAACCAAGAGGAGAGAATAACAGCCCGTCGCATCCGCATAGCCGCTCGACATGAGGCCGAAACACGGTAACGTTAGACATTCATCTCATTATTCAGTTACTCAACTATTTTCAATAGTTAGTAATAAACATACTTCTCAGACATTTAAGTAACTTATTCTGGTTTAATGACACATTGTATTTTATTTATTTTTTTGCAGCCAACAGCTTGGTGAAGATTCCCAGGGAAAGTTGGATATTAAAGAAACACGGAAAAGTCAGAAGGAAGTGGAGCAAAGGGAAAGGGTCAATATATATACATATTTAATATAAGGACAAAATAGTATTATATATTAGGGCTGTCAAAAGATTAATCGTGATTAATCGCATCCAAAATAAAAGTTTGTGTTTACATAATATATGTGTGTGTACTGTGTATAATTATTTTGTATATATAAATACACACACATGCATGTAAGTTATATATTTAAGAAATATTTGCATACATATACTGTATATATTTATATATAATTTATATTATATATAAATATAATTATTTTATATATAAATTACACATTTTTCTTAAATATATACAAGCATGTGTGTGTATTTATATATTCAAATTTAATTATACACAGTACACACACATATATTATGTAAACACAAACTTTTATTTTGGATGCGATTAATCACGATTAATCTTTTGACAGCCCTATTATATATATATTGCAATATTCTGTTTAATGATGGTCTGTTCAGATAATTAGCATTATCATACAAAAATGCAATAGCCTAACTGAGATGATAACTAAGAAATATCTTAATAATTAAGAGTATTGTAGATTTGAATTACTGTACTGTACTGTAAGTACTGAATATATTGTGCACATAGTGTAAGAGGTAAGTTAGATCAGGTTTTCAGGATACTGTCCTCTCCTCTTTTTGCAGCACATGGCAAAATTAAAAAGTGATGGTCTAGAAATGGTGACCAACATTCAGGTAGCAGCAGACGCCAGAGAGTCTGACAGGAGAAAAGAACAAGAGGAGGCATGTCGACTGAGGTACATGCAATTAAACACTTTTTTTGTCTCCATAGACAATATTACTAAAATGTTTTACACTGGGAGAAACAAACAATATGACAATAAGCCTTTGAAATTGTACCTCTGTGACATTTGTATTCACAATAAAAATCATTTGATTTTGTGAAGGAGAGAAATTTTGGAAAACGAGGCCAAATCCAGTCAGGAAAAGTTTGAGGAGATCACTCGCAAATGGACAGATGCTAAAATGAAACAGACCCCGCTAGATCTGAGAGATGCTCTGAACAACCAGCAACAACTCTGTGAGCAGATTGTAGCGGACAAGAATAAACTGATCAGTGAGCTACAGCAGGTGAACACACACACTTCAACGTGCAACAAATGCATCAAGAAATATATAGACTCAAAATTAAGAGTGTTTGTGTGTAGGAGCTGAAGGCAAGTGATGATCGCTATGTGAAGGACCTGAAAAGACAGGCTAATGACATAGACCTGCTGACTGAGAGGATAGAAGAACAGGCCTCAAGTCTAAAAAAGTCATACCGGGAGGACCTGCAGCTGATTGAGGTGTAGTACTGCCCCCTGCAGGCTGGAGGCCGTTTTTGCAGATACAAATCTTTATTCCATCCTTCATAATTTTCTTCTGATATGTCGAGCAATATACATAATGGAATAAATATGAATGGATACTATTTTCAGATATATACCATTTCTTTTCTGTGAACATTAAAGAACTCGTTTGATGAGGAGAGGAGAACGTTGCTAACCAAAAACAGGCAGAAATGGGAGCATCAGATGAAGGAACGTAATGAGAAAGAGGTACAGCATGTAACATGTAACACACACATGCACAAGGGAGTAAATCAGGGATCCGTTCTATTGATTGAAACCAATATGAATGTAAATACCTTTGATTGAAACCTTTTAGACAACAGATTCATATTTTTCTGCAGCTGAGGAACATGATGAAAGGTTTAAGTCTCCTTGAGGAGTATGAGGACTTGATGCAGAAACTAAGGGTTCATACAGCTGAAGAATACAACATAAACAAAATCAGTTGGGATACAGAAGTACAGGTGAATTTGATATGGATTTAATTACAAGAATAACTACGAGAATAAGAATGTTACTGTATACTGCTTAGACGTAACTATACTAGATACAGTAATGCTATAGGTACAAATAAAACACTGATTTTGTGTGTATCTGTGTGTGTGCAGAATATAAGGAAGAATGTACAAGAGCTGAAGTTCATCTGCCATGTGAAAGAAGAAACACTTCATTACAAATTTGAGATGCTAAAGAAAAGAGAGGAAGAGAACACCATTTTAAAATCCCTATTAAAGAGGAAAATCATTAGGTATTAAAAGTTTTACAGGTTAATCTTAGTACACTTTTTTTTAAAGTGACAGTGACTTTACTGTCACTGTTCACTTTAGTTGTTTTCAAGACATTTACATCGTTGCAAAACATTTTTTTTATGCTGTTCTATTTTTCAAAGAATCTTAAAAAGTATCATAGTTTAAGCAAGCACAACTGTTTTCAACATCGATAATAATAAGAAATGTTTCTTGAGCACCAAGTCAGCATATTAGAATGTTTTCTGAAGAATCATGTGACACTGAACACTGGAACAGTCTGTCTTTTAATTTTAAATTGTAATCAAATGTCAAAATATTACTGATTTCACTGTATTTTTCTAGCCTGGAAATCCAGACCTAAATCTAAAAGATTAATGGTCTGGCGTCGACTAATGAAAACCGGCCAGCTCGAGGGGCGGCACCAAGCGTGCATTTGAAAATCTCACTGCACGCAATTGACCCTTCGCCAAGCCCCGCCCTCCTTAGTTACTGTTGCTACGCCTGTCAAGCTTTTGCGCCTGGCACGTCTATTACAGCATGTATGCACTGCTTTCAGACATTCCTAAGGAGATAATTAGTCATTTTTGGCGAACAGGTGAAAATATGAGAGAGCAAGACTGCAGTATGCATTCAAGGGCTATATCCACGACATAATATGCAAACGATTAGAGAATAATTTCATCAAAATTGAAGCTAAAGCCTATAACGTTAGGTCCCAGCGCAAGCAGCAGCCGCCTCATACGCTGACCATTCAAATGGGAAACACACAAATTGAGGAACAATTTCATGCAACACAAGTGCATGCACAGCAGGGTAAGTGAAATGTGAAAATATTCTAATATTTATAAATCAAACAGCTTATCCATAAGTATTGTGGAATAAACACAAGACATTAGCCTGACCACTTTGCAATGATAACATTCTCCCGCTTATATTTGTAGTGCGCCAGGCTAACGTTACTGCTCACACGTCGTGGGTCACATAAGTGACTACTGTTATGAAATGATTAAGTTTGCATACCAACCTTTTCCTTGGAGATCTCCGGCAAGCCCCCTGATGTTCCCTCCTTTTACTAACTACTAACACCGGGAGAGTCGCGATCGGATTGGGGTAACATTACTAGTTTGGCCGTCGATTAACAAAATGCTGAAATATATTTTTAAGTAACGTTAAATTATGTCAGTGAGCCTCCGTCTTGCCTTTAATCACACTGCTTGATCCACGAGCTGGACAATAACTTTATTCTAGAGCTGCTATAAAGCCAAAACACTTTACTTTTAATTTCCTATTATCAATATAAAGCTGCTTTGGAACAATCTACATTGTTAAAAGCGCTATATAAATGAAGATGACACCCGGCATTTCTCCCCTTGGGTTTTAGGTTTCGGGAAGGGAACAAAATCCACCACCCCGTCCAAACTTTTAGGATACCGGGTATCAGATTTGCACAATTCATATGCACAACGCTTCGGCATGTTTCCCTCGCTCGAAAGCTTGCCAGACCTCCCGCGCCTAGTTACGGTTGCTAAGCCACGATTGGCCTGTGGCGGTTTTCGGGCGTGGCTTAGCGAAGGGTCAATTGGATAACACTACGACCAATCACAACAATAAACCCCATACGCTTCGCTACCAGCGGCGCTAACTGGTAGATTAGACTCTTACCGTATCGGTCGGCAAAACAGCAAAAACGTCCTTCTTGCAAAGGAACGATTCGAGCGACATCTTCTGTTCCTGTTTTAGATAAAAAGCCAAGTCTAACTCGTTCATTGTAGCGGCCAAAGCCGTTTCAAACAACTGGTGTTCATCCATAGCCTTCTTGCAATGTTTACTAATGACTTCGACGTCACAGCGCTGTCGTCATCTCGCCTCTGGCCCGCCTATATCAGATAACCCGATGTGATTGGTGCAGCTCGGATCGAGGGGCATATTTAATGAGCATCATTACTCGACACCAGAGTAACTCGCTGAGCAAATTCAACTTGTGCTCTCGCGAGAACTCTGGATTACCAAGGTAGTATTTTTCATCAAATAAATGCATATTTTTTTTAAGTACAGCAAAACCCCATTATCTGCCCATTTAGGTTTCACTGTAATGCCTTACATTCTTGTGCAATAAATAAATGAGCTCAGCAAGAATCATTACCAAATACTTGAAGGTAAAGTGACACTCTAAAAAGTGAAACCCTGATCTAACCCTTTAAAAATGACTTTCCTTATGTAGTAAGGTAGATTCAGTCAAATTTTATTTTATTTTTGACTCGAATAAAACACCACCCAAAGCATAGGTTACTTCAAAACACTTTTTGATAGAATGAAAAATTAGATCCATAATAACTGTGATTCTGGTCAATGATGAGTAGTATTCTTGACTTGTATTTAGAACTTATCTGAATTTTTCAGACTGCAGGATGTTCTTAACAACCTAAAGACTAAATGCGGCAATCAGGAGAAGCAGTCAAAAGCAGAAAACCAATCACTGAGCAATGACTATGCCCGCATCAAACAGCAGTACAGAGACATGCAGAAGAAAGCAAGGTGAGCAAACTTACATCATAATCTAGAAACACGTTTGGACAGTCCCTGGGCATTCCTTGTGTTTGTGTGTGTGGACAGGCACTTTGCAGCGCTCGATGCCGAGCATTTTGAGAAGCTATGGTTGATGTATGAAGATGAGGTTAAGGCCCTGGCACACAGGGCACTAGAGACTGACCGAATTATTCACGAGCAGCAGTTGGGTCTGGCTTGGGTGTCTCCTCTGGTCCCCTTCATGGAGCGCTCCGGCCCGATCAAACAGCAGACCATCAGGATGGACGCACAGACTGCTGCAGATATCCTGCAAGGCGAAACAAGAGGACATTTAGTGGAGGAATCTGAGGGCCTGGAGAACACTGGAGTTAACAGAAGCACAGTGAAGAGAATTCTGGAGCTGCTATGTGATGAAATGGTGAGTGTGTGTTTGTGGCTGATTCTTTAGTTAAGACACTTTTGGCTGTCTTGAAATCTTGAAAAATGTCTGTGTTAAAATATCCTACAATACAGGATCTTATCATGGCCTCAAAGTTGGCATGAAGCACAAGTTGCGACAGTCTTGTCTTCCCTATTGTATATATATCAGAGTAAAACTATGGAAGCTTGTTTCCGCCACTGAATAATAAATAAATAATAATAATTACGACTTTTTATCTCACAATTCGGACTTTTTTTCTCACAATTGCGATATATCTAGTCAGAATTGTGAGAAATAAAGTCGCAATTCTGAGAAATAAAGTCGCATTTGGGAGATATAAAGTCAGAATTGCAAGATATAAAGTCGCAATTGCGTGTTATAAAGTCAGAATTGTGAGATATAAACTATTCTGAGGTAAAAAAAAAAAAAAAAGTCTTTTTTTCCCTTAGAATTGGACTTTATATCTCAGAATTGTGAGATATAAACTCACAATTGTGTGTTATAAAGTCAGAATTGCGTGATATAAAGTCGCAATTGCGAGAAAAAAAGTCTGAATTCTGACTTTGTAAGACGCAATTGCGACTTTATTTCACGCAATTCTGACTTTATAACACGCAATTGTGACGTAGAGATGTTGTTGCAAGAGGGAGGGGAAGTTATTTTTGATTAAAGATTATGCGCATATGAATTAAATATTAAATAATGTTGCCTAAATAATGTGCACGGATAAATCATTCATAATAAATACTGCAATATTCCATAACGAAATAAGAATGATCCATTTTAATTTCATGGTGATTTTGATTTGGTCACCCTCATGTAATCCTCACCCTCATGTAATTCCAAACCTGTATGACTTTCATTCTTGTGTGAAACACAAAAGAAGATATTTTATGTTTAAACATAATGTTATAATATTTATTATGTTTTGTCCATATTGTGAAGTCAATCGGTTCCAATGTTATTTAAGACTCATGTGTACAAAAGGTTTTAGTTCTTAAAGGGATAGTTCACCCAAAAATGAAAATTAGCCCATGATTTACTCACCCTGAAGCCATCCTAGGTGTATATGACATTCTTCCTTCAGATGAATACAATCGGAGTTATATTAAAAAATGTCCTGGCTCTTCCAAGCTTTATAATGGGAGTGAATGGGTGTATGTCTTTGGAAGTCCATCAAAGTACATCCATTCATGATAAAAGTGCTTGTGTAAGAAAAATATCCATATTTAACTTTATCAACTAATATAACTAGCTTCCGGCAGACGGAATATTTATTCCTATATACACCTAGGATGGCTTAATCAGGGATGGATGCGCTTTGATGGACTTCCAAAGACATAAACCCATTCACTCCCATTATAAAGCTTGGAAGAGCCAGGACAATATTTAATATAACTCTGATTGTATTCGTCTGAAAGAAGAATGTCATATACACCTAAGATGACTTCAGGGTGAGTAAATCATGGGCTAATTTTCATTTTTGGGTGAATATCCCTTTAAGAAAAAAAAAATGCAAAGTAGAAACTCCTAATTTTAACAATTAAAAACACTATAAATCTATAATAGAAGGGAAGTAAAAAATTCTGGTAAGGAACAGGCCCAAAATAGAGAAATTCTTGTTGATTTAACTTTTCAACTCTTGAAAGTTAAGAAAAATAAGTAAGGAGACATCATAAATGATTTAAAGTGATTATAATCTATCCTTTAAAACTACAACAAACATGTTTTTCTTTTCAAAATCCTCTATTTCAAAAATCACTATTGTATGTATGCATTTTTATTTATAAACTATCTTTTTCTCTCAGGGGTTTCTCGTAGAGAGTAAACTGCTAAAGCTGTTGTCTCATCTGGAGAAGAATGAACAGTCCCTTATGAAGCTAGATGCCATTTTCTCGGTAAGTACAATTATACCTGTAATAAATTATTTTAATTTAGTTATATTAACATAATCTTATTTAAAATGCAAAAAAAAATAATAATCACAAAATCAAACTAACACTAAATTTGTGAGCAGCAGAAGTACCAGAGGTACATCAGCTTAGATAGGACGGCCTTCGAACGGAGGCCTTGGAGTCAAAAAAGAGTTAGACAAAAAAACAGTCTAAGTTGATTTCTTCTGTCTTTTATGCACACAGGCAATAGGGATTGAGAGTGAGGTGGATGTGTATAAAATGGCTGAGTTCTTTATGAATTACAAACAACATGGCGGAGAGCAGAGGGAACAGATGGAGGTAAAAGTGGATCCCATCACCTGAGTTCAACCTCTCACTGTGCCACTCTGGAAACAAACCTAAACATGTCCCACTTCTCTTTTGTCTTTTTGTTAGGAAGAGGAGACAACCAGTGAGCAAGAAGAATCAGTTGAAGAACCCTCTGACCTCATCCATCCTAATGACCTACTAGTGGCTCTGAAAGACTTTACTGTGCAACACTGCAGACCATAGTCAGTGCACTTGCATTTCAAACCTAAAAGTTTCTGTCATCACACATGTTCCCTGAAATCTTCTGTATGCTATTATGTGTCCAGTGATGTCCAGGCCTCGCAGGAGAGCAGTGTTTTGGGTTTGGAAATGAGAGATGACTCAGAGGATGAAGCATACTGGGAAAGCACAGCTAATGTCATGCCAGAGTCCAAACTCAAGCTCTGGAGTGCTATGGATACAGCTCTCAACAAGTACCAGTAAGTGTGCATTTCATAGTCAATCATTACAGCATATAGCACCCAAATCAAAACCTTGAATTGGACTTAAACCTGTATTAGTAATAATAAGGATGTTTTATCCTCAGCACTGCACTGACTGAAAGGGCTGAGCTTCTAGTGGAAACACAGAATGTACAACAACAGAATACTGAGCTCAGACAGCTCCTGCATCTTTATACGTCCTCCAAGGTGACTGAGTGTGTTACATGATGTTAAGTTTCAGTTTGGCTGTTAGCTTCAAATCATCTAACTTGATTTCTCCTGATAGGCTAGTGCTGAGACAGAGACCCAGACCACCAGAATGAGGCAGTTCACCATGTGATATATAACTTGAGCTTGAACATTTAAATTGTAGTGTTGAAATGCATATTTTCCATCAGATGCAAATAGGGTTTTTTTTTTTTTTTTTTTTTTTCCCAAGGTATGAGTAAGAAATAAATCATTTTCAACACAAGAATCTGGAGATGTTTATTTTGAGACATGAATTGATTACATGAATTTTTCTGTGATTCCAGTGGATTAATTTGTATAATTTTACATTTTGTGTTATAGCAACTAAATGTGCAAATGTTCGTTTTATTTTGTTTTTATTTCTTTAATTACACATTGGCTGATGCATCATCATCCTGTGCTTGCTAAATTTATCTAAATATTTTACAATTTTAAAGTAAATGAACATTGTTCTTAAGGGGTTCATCTTCACACATCTTTCTACACATTACCCTATATGTTTTATATGAAACTTGGATTTCTAAAGACGCGAGCGCAACGTTCTAGTGCTGTAGAACTGTTGAAAAGCAGCACAGCATCCATATCTTTGACACTTTTCGAGACTTTCTTCACAGATAACATATGTAAGTTTTATCATAACTGCCTTTATATTTGAACATTCACATTCAGACAAGCTAATCAAAATTTTATCTGAAATGATTGCCTTCAGTATTGTTCATTAATGTCAAGTTGACATTAGTCAAAAGTAGCCTATTGGTCATTAATGACAGGTTCACATGGGTTTGAAACATTAGCCTATACATTTTAAAGGGGTGGGGTTTTTTTTGCCTAAACAATAGCTCTGATATATTTTTTTAAATGTTTTTTTTTCTTCTTTTTTTTCATTTTTGTAAAAAAATACACCTAACGTTACAATGAAAAATATCCACTAATTTTTACTAGTCACTGACATGTTGCTTTTCATAATCTACAGTTCTGTCATTTTGATTTAACTCTGGATTATCAGTTGAAATGTGGAAGTTCCCGAGGACTCGTTACGCGGACTGTAAGGGCTCAGAGGCGAGCGAGGAGAGGAGATTGCCGTGAACATCGGTGGTCAAGCACATTCTCTACAGGGACATGCTGAACTGATATCCCGAGACGCGTTTGGCTGAGCTGGTGAACCGAGCCACGGATTCCACATTGCGTTTTATGATTTCCTTCATGAATATAATAGACTTTCTAACCATCATGCCTTTTTACTTAGTGTTGATTCTGGACATTGCCATGGAGCTGGGCAATGTTCAGCAGGCAGCGCGGGTGTTGCGCGTCATGCGTATTGTGCGCGTCTTCAAACTTGCGCGTCATTCATCGGGTCTGCGAACTCTCGCAATAGCGCTGAAAGGCAGCCTGATAGATAGAGATGAGTCTGCTTCTCTTATACATGAGCGTGGGAGTTTTCCTGTTCTCGGCGTTGGGATACACAATAGAGGAGAGCCACCGGAATCTATGTTCACCAGCATCTCACTGTCCTTCTGGTGGGCGGTAAATTCCATGTCCACAGTGGGTTATGGAGACAGACATTTACCCTAAAACCACACTAGGCAAGTGTATCGCCGCTGTCAGTGTTATGTTTGGCATCTTAGCTATTATGTTGCCACTTCAACTGATCATTAAGACTTTCGGCGCTATTTATAATAATCAGCATGAACTTGAAATCATTGCTAAGCAAGAGCTCGAACTCAGCGTTACGTGCGGAGGATGAAGCGCAGGGGTGTCAGGAGGCTGGAGAAATGACATCACGGGCTTCTAGCAACCATTCGGTGTGAGATAGAGCTGGTGTGACCGCGCAACGAAGTAACAGATGTATCCTTAAGTTGTTACTCGGTGATACAGCAACCGTGTCCAAAGACCAATCTAAAAATGCAAGAACAACTAGAGAGTGATTCTTTATCAACTTCAAAATAATAAACTAGCTTAGGAAATAAAACCGATCAATATAGACAGCTGTGAGTCCTGATCTATATCTATGTATGTATGTTGTATGTATGTGTGTATCTGTCTATCTACCAAATTATTCAGTGGCTAAAGTGATCCATCTTTTGTTTGAAATCACTTTGACAATAAGTGCATATTTTTCTCCAGCTGAAGAACATGACGCAGGGTTTACTGTAATAACTTAAAAACCTATCCTATAATGATATATTCTCAACACTGCAGTTAAAATTTTATGTTGACGTTTTGGGATGAAATAAAACATTTTAACACTGGACAAACGTGAGCAGCGTATGGACTGCGAAAGCTAGTCAGTCTTTTCCCAATTTTATCACGTGGCACAACTTGCTGCCTTGCAGTGTCAACTTTTCGAAACTAGAGGGAGATATTTTAACATAAGATCGAGGTGAAGTGTGCGTATACAACTGGGGGAATGCTGTTGACACAAAGGACACGCACACATTTCTAAAATATTTTCTAGAGTGCACTCATTTGTATTGAGTGGAGAAAGCAGTGTTTTACACAAGAAAATATTACTTGTTGGGGATTTAACATTTCTCTCAAATCAAAATAGTATATAAAACAAATTTATAAGTGCAAAAAGTTTAACAAAGTGTAAATGCCATAAGATGTCGAAGACCTAGTATATACTGAAATGTACTTCTATCAGTTATAACTTGGGCTGTAACAATACACCAAACGTGTTTGGAGAGAAAAAAAGAGAGATTTTGAGAGAGAAAAAAATATATTTTTATTAAATAACATTTGAAAAACCTGTATAAACTGAACACCAAAGAACAATATCAAATATGCAAATTATTAACAATATACCTAAGTAAACTAAATAAACAGCCTGTTTTCTGTGTAACAAAATACTGTTGAAAAACAAACAGAAATAAACTCCATTGTGGAGATAATTTCAATCACAGATTTCAATATTTGGTTGATGAGTCACTGAGTATTTAATTATAGAATATCAAATTGGTTGTGCGATTATTATCTAAAAAATACTCCATGTTTTCGGTGCTGATGCGGTGGTGACGTGTTCATGTAACATGTAAGGGTGGCGCTGCCAATAACGCACCTAAAAGCTGTCACAAAAAAAACAGCAAAAGTAATGATTATGAAAATGTCAAATATAGCAAGGAGACATTTCAATTGTTTATTAATAAAAAAAGTGTTTTCTGTGTCAGTGTCGGCTGCAAAGATGAAGTTGACGATGCTGACTCGCGATCTTCGCAGTAGTGAACGCTCCAGAGAGAAATGCACATTTCATACGGATTACATAAGCAGAGAGCAGTCTGTTTTCTTTCGTTTTGAATTGTTTTGTTTAAAAGTACACATTTCAAGCTTTCTATAGATATATTTCTCAGGTCTGTGAGGCAAGTAGCTTATACGCTGAGTTTCGATCGGTTCATTTATGAGACGAGTTCCAGTTCACGCGCCCGCGCCTCCGTGTCCTGATTATATTGCCTGCTTTACTTCTTATTTATTAAATCCAGGTAATTGGTTGATTAAACATTGATTAAAAGTAAGATACAATTAATATGAAACTAAATCGTTTTCTTTAATGACTAGGCTACAACACGTAGGCCTATACCTATAGGCCTAGAGAGAAATTTAATGTCGGAGCGGGATTTGAGCGAACGCCGTCTTACCAGTGAGCGTGTTTGCCTGTAAATGCCTGTTTGAGGTCTCTGTGAAAGTTTTAAAGCAGTCTTTTATTTTTCCTCATAAATGCGAACACGAAAAATAAAATAAAATAAATATTTGATGTTCTGTGGAGAGCCTTCCGGTGGGTAGCCTAGTATTACTTTTGGTTTGCGCAGTGTAATTCACAGAATTACTAGAAAATATTTTGCCACCTAAAAGTTAAATATTTTTTGTGTCACGTCCGTTACGGTGTATTGTGTAGCCTACATGTGTATTTTCTTCATATTAAATATAAAACGCATGTGTAGACTGATATTTTTCTAATGTCTGGACTCCTTTATTGAGGGAGTATGGATATATAAATATACGTTTCAATATATTGGTATTAAATGCATTTTCTGAGAATTTATATTTCAAGTTTTGACTGCAAAAGTCACGTCCATAACGCTGGAATTGCCCAATAGTAATTTAAAGATGTGGTAGCATTGGATCTGGACGGGAGGGATAACTCTGGGAGTTGGAAGGGGTGTGTCGTGTGTGCCTTCTCACACCGCGACACAGGTTCGTGGATCTGAGTGTCGCGATTTCGTTTTCATATCGCATATCGTTACAGCCCTAGTTATTATAGCCTAACCACTTTAAGAGAGTGTATGCCTTATGACTGCATGAGTAGCAGACTTTTCAGGTCCTTCAATCAGAAAACATAAATTATGACTCTCTCCACCCCTCCCATCACGTCTGCTCTGCACACACACACACACACACACACACACACACACACACCCACCTTAGTTTTGCTCCTCTCACCAATCATGTTGCGCTCTTTCGGATTTATTCAGCTCTACACACGGACATGCAGTTGAAGTCAGAAGCTTTTTGAGACTTTCTTCACAGCTTTTGCCCCAAATATAAGTAAGTTTAATAACAACCGAACCTTTACGTTAGAACATAATTTATAAAGTGGAGCGCGCTAGACCTTATTAATGCGATTGTTTTCAGGCTCAATCATTACAGGCTAATGATTTAAATATATTTGAATAATGTATTGAATTCTTTTATAAAACATCCATTTTACAACATTTTTAAATAAAAACTATTTCATCTTAAAGTGTGCAAAATTGGTTTCTGTCCTCTTTCTTGGCTATTTTACATTTTGGTACGGGGAACCGGGACTTGTCACTCACATGTGGAAGTTGTCGCGGCTGTAATGCTAATCGTATTTTTGACTGGATAATCAAGGAACAGATTGAATTTAGGGTGAGTGGGATACTTCTTGCCAATGAGATGACTTGGAAAGTGTCCCAATCAACCTGAAATACACCC
The DNA here is from genome assembly GCA_022828995.1 of Vimba vimba. NCBI lineage: Eukaryota > Metazoa > Chordata > Actinopteri > Cypriniformes > Leuciscidae > Vimba > Vimba vimba. The sequence continues at coordinate 4,255,586 of CM040832.1, read as the reverse complement.
CTATTTTCAAAACAACTTCTCTCGGGTAGGCTATAATTTGAATTTTAAATGTTGTAGCCTACATTTATACAACATATGATTTACAATATATATATATATATATGTGTGTGTGTGTGTGTGTGTGTGTGTGTGTGTGTGTGTGTGTGTGTGTGTGTGTGTGTGTTTTACCCATATAATTATTTGATATTTAAGTTTCCTTTTTGTTTTGTTATCTTATAAATTTGAATGGCAAGTTTCATTTCATTCATTCACCCTGCTGTTGGCGAATGTCATAAAAAGGTCAATAACGTTGGAAACTGATTTTCACAAATTCACACAGCTTAAAAAAGTATGTGGCAGTGTCTAGCACCGGTCTCTCCTAGAATATGTTGCTAATGGATATGTTACTTTTTATAACTTAAGGTCCTCTACATTAAAAATGGTTCTTTTTTGTTTTGTTTAAAACGGGATTGTAGATGACATGTGGGAGTTCTCACGGACTCGTTACGCGGACTGTAACGGCTCAGAGGCGAGCGAGGAGACGGAGATTGCTGTGAACATCGGTGGTGTCAAGCACTTTCTCTACGGAGACGTGCTGAACCGATATCCCGAGACGCGTTTGGCTCAGCTGGTGAACCGAGCCACGGATTCCACACGAGAAGATCTTTCTGCTCTCTGCGATGACTACGACGACTTAAAGCGAGAGTTTTACTTCGATAGAGACCCAGAGGCTTTTAAATGCATCCTAGAGCTGTACTACTACGGAGAGATTCACATAAAGCGAGGAATCTGTCCCATGTGCTTCATGAGAGAGATGGACTATTGGGTGATCGACACGGAGTATCTGGATGAATGCTGCATAAGTAGTTTAAATGAGGTGGAGACTGAGCTGGCGGAAATAGCAGAGAAGGTCAAGACTATCCTGGACGACCTGGATGGTGATGCAATGGTCACTAGAGGCCAGAGGTGCCAAGCGTTCCTGTGGAAGCTCATGGAGAAACCAGAGTCATCTTTAGCAGCGCGCGTAATCGCTGTTGTGTCGTTCGCGTTCATCCTGCTCTCCTCAGTGGTCATGTGTGTTAGCACCATCCCGGAGCTGCAAGTGCAAGATGCCGAGGGAAACCTGGTGGAAAACCCGACCTTTGAGTCCATCGAGACGGCTTGCATCATCTGGTTCACCGTGGAATATATTTTGCGCCTCGTGTCCTCTTCGAACAAATTGCAGTTTGTGTTTTCCTTCATGAATATAGTAGATATTCTAGCTATCATGCCTTTTTACGTAGTTTTGATTCTTACGCATTTGGGCACTGCTATGATGGAGCTTGCCAACGTCCAGCAGGCAGTGCAGGCGTTGCGCATCATGCGCATTGCGCGCATCTTCAAACTTGCGCGCCATTCATCCGGTCTGCAAACTCTCACCTTCGCGCTCAAAAGCAGCTTGAAAGAGCTGGGTCTGCTGCTCATGTACATGAGCGTGGGGATTTTCCTGTTCTCTGCACTGGGATACACAATGGAGCAGAGCCACCCAGAGACCATGTTCACCAGCATTCCACAGTCCTTCTGGTGGGCCATCATTACTATGACTACTGTGGGGTATGGAGACATCTACCCTAAAACCACTCTGGGCAGGTGTAACGCCGCTGTCAGTTTTCTGTGTGGCGTAATAGCCATCGCGTTGCCAATCCACCCAATTATTAACAACTTCGTCATTGTTTACAGTAAGCAGCGCGTACTTGAAACCGCTGCCAAACATGAGATCGAACTCATGGCGTTACGCGCGAAGGAGGAAGCGCAGGAGTGTTGGGACTCGGAGGCTGGAAAAATGGCTTCGACTGACAACAGCTCGGTGTGTAACAGTGCTGCTATGAGCGCCTCACAAAGTGACACATATATCCCCCTACTTGGTGAAACAGCAACTGTGTCCAAAGTCCAACCTGCCCACAAACGCAAGAAAAAGTAGATCAATCAATATGAACTGAGTTCGCTGTGATTACAGCAAGGAAACGGGCTAAGCTCGATATCTATCTATCTATCTATCTATCTATCTATCTATCTATCTATCTATCTATCTATCTATCTATCTATCTATCTATCTATCTATCTATCTATCTATCTCCAAGTCTCTGTTCAGAAAATAATCAAATAAATGATTAGTTACTAATGGTAAATACAACTTATTTATTCATTCATTAACATTAAAGGAACATTAAAGTAAAACAATGCAGAAGTAAATGAAAAGGATTGAACATAATTGTAAATAACATATAATTCAAACTAAAACGGTTTGCCAAAAAAGAGCAAAAATCATCAATAATTTCAATCTTATTACTGTAACATCAAAAGATTAAAGACTCTTTGTCTCTGACAATATCTTACAGTAATATCCGACTGGTCTTTTACAGTTTTTCTCAGTCGCTTTGGTGCATTTCTCACATCACTATTTACATTTGCACAACAGTTAGTTCAACCTCCACAACATTTAGTCATTTGTGCACATCATAGTAGCAGTTTCTCATTCCTTCCAACAAATTGCAAATGCTTTTGGACATGCATCTATTGCTTTCATACAACTCTCTGCTGTTTTATAACATTATCATATGCTTATGTCATGTCAGTCAAAATTAACTATACTTGTGAATGCTGAATAGTCATTCCATATAAAACTAATAGTCCTCATTTCATTGCTTGAGTCATTACATACAAAAATGTTGAACTAATTGTCAAAATCTGTCAAAAAAGCAAGACCGTTTCTCTTTTTCTGATTGCAAGAGATGATATTTGCTGTGATGTAGATGAAATTATGTGGCCAGATAGAGAGGAACGTCTGGATGTGCATGAATGATTACAGTACTATGTATGTTGTATGTTCAGTTCCAATATGTACTGCAATATTGTTTACAGTTGTGCACAGCTCTACCCAACACTGTAAAAAAAAGAAATTCAAAAATTTCTAGTGACTGATAACATCTAAATTTTTCAATTAGTCAGATGTATTATTTCTCATTGAGCCAATGTTACTGTAACAGACTATTGCAACAAGAATTGCACTTGGGCCAATTTACTGTAAAAATTTAGATGTGACTAGTCACTAGAAAATTTTGACTTAGAGAGGTTAGAAATTTCTTACAGTGAAAGGGAGTTTATGTTTGTTGTAAATAAGGGTGTATTTTTTCTTTTGCACAATGCTATGAACAAATTTAGAATTGCAAAGAGCATATGCAGTAAAAATGTGAAACATACATATTCAGTGTCTTGTACTCAGTTACCTCACTAAATACAGTAATGTGTAACTTTACTGTATTTTTCAAATGGCTGTGCAAATAGTATATAGTGCTGTCTTGAGCATTTTCAGGTAGTGTCACCAAGATCTGACTTTTTTGCATTGGAAAGCATTTACGGAGTAAACTGTCATAATGAAAACATGACAAAGCCATTTGACTATCTTGTTCACAAACGATGGTGTCAGGACTTTTCATATTGATGACACTGACACTTTCATTGACGTGAATACTTGCTTTTGAGGAATGAGCTATCCATTTTGAGCAAGTGACACGCTTTTGCAAGTTATCAACTATGTGTTGCAGTTTGTACTAATTGTTTTGAGAACTGCATTAACTGTTGTGCAAATGTAAATAGTGATGTGAGAAATGCACCAAAGCGACTGAGAAAAACTGTAATTTTGACTGACATGACATAAGCAAATGATAATGTTATGAAACAGCAGAGAGTTGTATGAAAGCAATTGATGCATGTCCAAAAGCATTTGCAATTTGTTGGAAGGAATGAGAAACTGCTACCATGATGCGCACAAATGACTAAACGTTGTGGAGGTTGAACTAACTGTTGTGCAAATGTAAATAGTGATGTGAGAAATGCACCAAAGCGACTGAGAAAAACTGTAACATCAAAAGATTAAAGACTCTTTGTCTCTGACAATATCTTACAGTTATATCCGACTGGTCTTTTAACTGAACAAGCCTGAAGGAAGAAAAACGACTATGACTTTAAAATGCAATTAGTGTACTCTGAGGCATTAAACAACAATCACATTTGTTTAAATTTTTGTGACATCATAAACATCACACATGTTTTAATGGTCTTCAAAATAAAATGATTATCTGATTTACTTTTCTTTCCACATCAAACCATTCTCCTCAGTGCGGTTGTACTTATTTGTACTTAATGCCGTTTGGCATTAAACAACATCAACTGATTGTTTAAATTATTATTATTACTATTATTATTTAGCTTGACCAGTGGCAATAGTTCAAAACTTAAGCAAAACCAGCAAACAATATGTGTGTTTTTACTGTGGTGACTGAATGTGCATGCTACTATGCTAGTTTATGTCTAAAACCTTGTAGTAGCTATTACAATTTGATGTTTCAAATACATCAACTTTTTTAAAGGGGTGGTTGATTATGATTTCACTTTTCTAACTTTAGTTAGTGTGTAATGTTGCTGTTTGAGCATAAACAACATCTGCAAAGTTACAACGCTCAAAGTTCAAAGCAAAGGGAGATATTTGCTTTTAAAGAAATTGTTTTTAAGGACTACAACAAACGGCTGGTAGAGACTACACCACATTCCTCCCGGGTTAGTGACATCACCAACCCTAACATTTGCATAAACCCCGCCCCCGGGAACACATAGTCCATGTTGAGAAGAGGAAAAGTTGTTGTAGCTGTTGTCAAGCCATCTTTTCACGTGCAAAAACAGTACGTAACACAAATGCAATAGCATATCACTCTGTAGGCTTCTTACAACAGTTCCCACACATGTGATTTTATATATTATCATGACAGAATATGCTAATTGAAGATAGTTAACTCCACATCAGCAACATAAATTCATCAACTAACCATTCAGAAATGTCCTGTTGCATTCCACATGTTGTCACTTCTTCTTGAGTCTCTCCATCATTGTCCGACTCCAGTTTAAACATAAAAGGCAGAACAGTTTCTGACATTTTAGTGCATGTCTGCAGAGCTGCTAACACACACAAGGTTTTGAAGCTCCGCCCTCTGTGCCGGGAGCAGCAGCTCATTTGCATTTAAAGGGACACACACAAAACGATGCATTTTTACTGACCCTTCAAAAAGGGACAATTTTAACATGCTGTAAAAAATGATCTGTGGGGTATTTTGAGCTTAAACTTCACATACACACTCTGGGGACAACAGAGACTTATTTTACTTATTGTAAAAAGGGGCATTAAACCACCCCTTTAAATAGTTCACTCTGATCCTGTCCTGTACAGGTATACATCTATGAACTTACCTGTACTTTTTCTCTCCCTAGATGTTTTTTATCTAACTTTTCCCATTAAACAATAGTGTGAACCACCATCCCTCTCTCAGTGGGAGTTTGAATGATGTGTCACTAGAGGGTTTGAATTTTGCCTCGGGGTGTTAGCCACTCATTTGTTGGCCCCTGGAAGAGATGGACGGACATAGATGTGGGTGTGTTCTGTGTTAGTGTGTGGGTGTTATTCATTCTGTCTGAGTGAATAATGCATTGAATGTGTTTTTGCCCACATCAAAAGGCTTTTGTGTTTGTGTGTGTAGGCCTACTGATGGCTGGACACTGAGATATGGCTTAGATCTGGCATGTGGGTGGAGAAAAAAAGAGCAGCCGGTCCTAATAGCTAGTAATCACAGACCCCACCAGCACAACTAAATAAGCTTCACACAACACGGTATTGCTAAAATGAGGAATACAGGCCGCATAGCAGTGTCTACAATGTAAATAACAGTGAAATGCACCTCTATAATTCTCAAACACTGTGTTGTTGTCCCGTTGAGCACAGCTAAGAAGGAAGAATATGTTCCATGCAGCTGACGGCATCCAAAATCTCAACTGCACATGGATCAGTATTGAGTTACACACTATATTGTAACCCGAGCACATAGTCAGCCCACCTCCCACATCAGGCACATTTTGGAATCTTAAAGCCCACCACTTGTCAGCTTCTAAAAATAAGTTTCCCTTTTAGAAGTTCTAAGAGGTAAAAATCAACCATTACACACAAACTACTACAACTTACACAAAAAGTAAAAAAATAAATTGCATCGTCAATTTCCTACCCAACATCTATTTTTCAAAGGTCATTGTGCCTGACCTTTAGAAAGTTTGTGGAAGTACAAGTGTTTATTTTTAAAAGACAAACAGGTGTGAGCTAATCATTATTCATAGTTTATGCGCAGCCCCTCCCTGAGGAGGATGGAATGTAAATAACTGGAATCTAATGAAATTTGCAGATCCACCTAGGGTTAATGTACCAAAAGACATGCTGTGATTTAAAGTGGATAAGTGGAAAAATGACAGGGCGGAAGAGTCTACACTGTTAAAAATGTTCGTAATTTTAACAGTAAAAAACTGTAAAAAAGCAACGGAAAAAAAATGTTAATTCCTTAACGGTATGTACCCTTACTATATACAGTGAAAAACTGTAATAGCTCTCACGGGACATTTCATGTAATTTTACATTAATATACTGTTAAATGTACGGATTTTGGAAGTACACTGTAAAAAAAAAACTTACCGTTGTATTTACCGTACCTTACCGTAAAAAATACGGTAGCAAATGTTTACTAATTTTACAAAGTTTTACATCATCGAACTAAAAATTACGATGAAAAACTGCCAGCTGGTTGCCAGTATTTTACCGTAAAAAAAAAAGGTATAAATATTTATGTTTTACGGCATTGAACTAAAGTTTACGGTAAAAAACTGACAACTGGTTGAAAGCGATTTACCGTAAAAAATACGGTAGTAATGTTTTAGGTTTTACGGCAGTGATCTAAATATTACGGAAAAAAACTGGCAGCTGTGGTTGCCAGTACTTTACCGTAAAAAATACGGTAGTAATATTTTAGGTTTTATGGCATTGAACATTGAACTGAACTTTTATATAAAAAATAAAAACCTGCCAGCTGTGGTTTCCTGTAATCTAATTATTGAGAATTACCAGAGGTTTAGACGTTGATGTTTTATTGAAAATAATAAAGTTTGAAGTTACCATTATGGAGATGAGTGTTTGCTTTAGTTGGGCTCTTGACCCTTGACTTTTTAACTTTAGATTTACTCTGACTGCCTTAACTGTGTGGTTATATAACACAAATGTTATGGCATGAAAATCAGAGAGAAAATGTGACCAGGCGATGATGGCAGGTTAATGAGATAATCGTCATATTGTGGCCTGATTCACTGATCTCATAAAGAGTCTTATCTCTCACTTTATGAGCAAAGTGATAACATTGATTATTATAATAAAAATAAATATTTCATATTATTGAGTATAATATTTCTGTAAATGAGCAACAGATAATTTGAAGAACTTTAAAAATACATGGTGTAGAAAATAGGTTTTCAACTACTGCGTGATTTAAACCAACACAGACATCAAGATTCAGCGTATGAATCTCAACAACGGTGACAATCAACACAATAATCAGATAAAACTCTGAACATCACAAAACAAGCTACTAAAAAGCTGCAACAAAAACAACATCAAAAATAAAAGCAGATATAATAATAAAAGAAAATACTAAGGCAATTCAGCATAATGTATTCCTGCTGCAATGCATGCTGGGAGATACTGATGAGTTTTGATTGGAGGCTCCATTAGGGCTGGGCGATTTAAATCGCGATATTGTTATGCGCATCTCGTCAGTAAAGCCGGTTCCTTGATTAGCAGTAAATCACCATCACCTGCTTTCAGATGGAGCGGCATTTAGGGCTGAGGAGATAATTAAGTGATTAATTTAGTGATGATTGAGCATTATTGAAGACACCTGATGTTAACAAGCAGAATCACTGAAGGAGAAAATCACAAATTGTAAGTTACCATTAAGGTGATGGGTGTTTGCTTTAGTTGGGCTCTTGACCATTACATGTTTACTCTAAAATTTACTGTTGTTTGTCTGCTGTTATTGATTTATAACAGTTAAATGAACAAAGTAAAATGTTATCTTATAGTGTTGGTTATGTTTTGACGTAATCATGCTGTGATCTGAAAAAGAAAACTTATTGAGATAGTTTGGTTTAACTTGTTAGCAGCAGTTTAGTGATTCTTCAGCCTATGATTATCAAGTACTTTGCTTATAATTCAAAATATTTAATAAACATTGTTCTGATCAAAAGACATTCAGATAAATTCATTAGAAACACAGACATCAATAATCAGCCTGTGAATCTCAACAATGGTGACAATAATAAAGCATGTTGCAGTGGCTGCCACCAATCACAACTCATTAATGGCTCCCATCATGCATTGCGGTATGAATAAATTATGATCTGAATTGTCTATGTAATTTACTTTTCCTAATTGAATATTCTGCTCCTCACCATTGTTGAGATGCATAGACTGAATCTTGACATCTGTGTGTGGCTAAAAGAATGATTTTTTATTATTTTTTTTAACAACTTTTAAGAAATCCTTTATATTATATAAAAAATTCTGGGCATTTATGCAGATTCACTAACCAACAACATAAATTGAAGTCAGAAAGAAGAATTTTAATGAGTTCAGTGACATCTGTGTGTGCTATCATTGATTTACAACTGCCATCACACGATTCATTTTCTCTCTGATTTCCTAGCCATACTCAACAAGTCTTATAAACACAGAGTTACGGCAGGCAGAGAAAAACTAATGTCAGAAAGTCAAGGGTCAAGAGTCCAACTAAAGCAGTCACTGATCTCCATCATGGTGACTTCAAATGAAACAATAAATAATCAACATCTAAACCTCTGTTAATTCTCAAACATAACTGTAGACGTCTGACAGAAATAAAGTCAGTCTGGTTAGTAATAAGTGAAGCTGGTAATGCTGTTTGTGGAGTTGTTTAATCCTCCTCTGCTGAGATCTTCACAGATTTAATGTTTTTTATCTTCAGTTGATTTCATCTAAGGCTGTGTCTGAAGTCAGTTGTAGTTCTTGTGTTTCTGCTCGTCTCTTTTTTCTGTTCCTGTTGTTTCTCTAAATGGACACTCCCATAATTCCCTGTGTGACACTTCACATTTGATGCTATTTCATTTAAATAATTATGTTTCTTCTTGGTTTTTGTTATCAGTTTTATACATTTGGGGTTTATATTACATCATATATTGTTTAATGAATGTTTATGGCATTATTTGGAGTCATGTGTGTGTGTCACCATGATGGTGTTTTGTGTTTGTGTGTATGACAATATTAACATGTGCCTCAGTTTGTGGAAAACTAATGGTATACTTAAATCATCGTGTGCTTTTCTTTTTTTACCACCTGTGTTATTATGATGGTTATCAGTATATTACAAAGACATAAAGCAGACTTTAATACTTCAGTGAAATTTAATGATAACATTTATTGGTTTATGTAATATAATGGTTGTCCCGTGAAAACTAAAAGGTTCTTATTGTATTTTTTATGGTAAAGTACTGGGAACCACAGCTGATTTTTTTTTTTTTACCACACATTTAAATCCTGCTGAAGTTTTTATTTTATTTTTTTTCCAAAGTAAGGTTGCTACCATATTTTTTACGGTAAAATACTGCCAACCAAACTGACGTTTTTTACCGTAAATTTCACAGTTTTTTTTACATTGTGTTGTTTTGCCCGTAAATTTAAATCCCGTAAAAACATAAACGGTTGCCACCATATTTTTTACGGTAAAATACTGGCAACCACAGCTGCCGGTTTTTTACCGTAAATTTCACAGGTTTTTTTTAACAGTGTACCTTCCTTCACACCATAGCAACAATTTAAATAGAATACATTTCAAAATGGAAAAAAAAAGCACAAATGATATTTAAAAGTAATGTAGAACTTTTACAAGTACTCACCATACTTTGGACTTCCGGACTGTGGTTAAATCTAGAGTAAAATAATCACAGTGATTAAAACTGACCTTTACTGATGGGAATATAGAAAAGAAAATGAGAGAGAGACTCTGAAAAGCAAAGAAGAAGGGGAGGAAAAGTAGATCTACTCTCCTTTCATGGGTTTAAACAACCGAGGGGCTGCAAAATGGTGCTAGGATGTCAGCAGAAAATTTGAGAAAAAAGAAAAAAGGTTTTACATAAAGTGTTTTAGAGCAGGTTAATGCTACTTACAGCATTGGAACAATATTTAATGTGAAAAGTGCTTTAGGAATAAATTAAAATATTTCACTTCGGGTTATACATCTAACACTCTAAAACTGGATATAAAAATATAAACTGTCAAATTAATTAATAGTAGGCGATATATGTTTTCATATAATATTTTAATAATCACAGTGACAATATAAAAGTGAATTATTTCAGTTTAAAACCAACATGTTGCTTTTATAATATATATAAAAAAATTCTGACCACAGTATAAGTGTGTTTTTATGTATGAAAATAATTACATTTACATTTATGCATTTAGCAAATGCTTTTATGGAATGCAATCTACAAGAGAGGAACAAAGCAATTCATCAAGGAGCCAATAATATATGTGTGGGTTGTGTGAGTGTAAGAGAGAGAGAGAGAGAGAGAGAGAGAGAGAGAGAGAGAGAGAGAGAGAGAGAGAGAGAGAGAGAGAGAGAGAGAGAGTGGTTCAGGTAAACCCTACATTATGAGGACAAAATGTCATTGCAAAATGGCAATATCCCAAATCCTTGTTCTTGTGGGGAGGGTATAGGCTTAAGGGTGTTGAGTTAAGGGAAAGATGTGATGGCCGCAGAAGTTTGGTTGGCAGCACATTCCACTAGAAAACGTTATTTTGCCTTGTTGTAAAGGAACAACAAGACGTCGCTCATTCAGTGACCTTAGCTGGATGGAGGAAGTTAAAACTTGTAGGAGAGAATTGAGGTAGGGAGGTGCTGTTCCAGTGCTAGTCCAGTGCAGTGTCTACTAGGTGAACATAAATAAACTGGATGGTGAATATTCAACTTCCTGTATACAGAAGGCATCAAGTCATTTATAAATGCGGCCACTAAATATGTGCAATGTTTAGCTGTCAGTATCTCCTAAGTGCATGAAAATATGAGACACGTGGCCCTCATGGGAGCCATTCTTCACCACCCCATGTCATCTCAGCTGCTGTGAGGAATTTCAATCCGGTAGAACTCACTCCAAATTATAGGAAGTGACAGTCACACTATAGTCTACTCACAGCAGCAAGGTCATTCTTAGAACAGCACAAGCTGAGATTGAAAAGCCTAGTAAATCCCTGCTCTTAAATCTTATGGCGGCACACTCTGTCTACAACATTCCCGCCCTTCAGTCAACCAAGACCCTACAAAAGGCAATTTTATTGAAGATATATTTCACACACTGTGCTTACATTTTCAGAGGACGACTAATTAAGGAAATTGGCCATGAGTGGCAGAGCAAGCCGGGTCCAGAGCTGAGCAGGTCCATTACTCTGTATAATTAATTACTGGTATAAAGCAGAATTATGATCATATTTCTCTCAGGATATAGGCACATAGATTTTGGCACAGAGTTCTTAAAGAGTGAGTGTGACCTTTTTAAAGCTGTTTTCTTTGTTTTGTTTTTTACTAATGGATTAGTGTTTCAGACGGAATTCTATTTTTGTCCCCATCCACCCTTGACTCTATCTATCTATCTATCTATCTATCTATCTATCTATCTATCTATCTATCTATCTATCTATCTATCTATCTATCTATCTATCTATATATAACTTTATGCATTTTTACATTTTTAATAAAACACTGTCTAGTATGTTTAGACTTGTCCACATAAATCACGTTCACGTTGTAATACCAGTGTAATACCAGTATAATACCCATGTCATTATACAAATTTCTGTCCTCATAAATCACACACACACACACACACACACACACACACACACACACACACACACACACACACACACACACACACACACACACACACACACACACACACACACACACACACACACACACCATAATATATATTGGTCAATGACATGATGTGCATATTTTTGTGTCCAAGTGCATTATTTCCTTTTAAATTAATTTGATAAATTCATGACATATATCACTTTATTCTATAAAACCTATTTAGTCTGAATACATGTTAGTACATTTAAACAATACATATTATTTTATGTTATCATACAGTTTTTAGCGCAATTTTCCACCGGACAAAATTGCGATTGTTAACTCATGATTTCTGTTCTGTCTGTGCGCACCAATCTTGCACTTCTATCTACTCCTCAACCACACCACCTAGAGACTTCGGGTTTTCGGCATTATGTTAAGGAAGGTCTAATCTCGGGAACGCACAAAAAAAAAAAAAAAAATTCCAGGAAAAGATTTACTATCTCTTAGTGTTGTGATCCCATGACGTCAGAAAATTGCGCTAAAACACTCACTGAGTTTTTATTACTTGTTTTCTAATTTCTTGCACACTAAAAGTGGAACTTGAGGCCCACTCAGTGAATCTATTCACCCATGTACCTAATCTTCAGATCAAGTCTGCAAAACTGCAAGCACATTTTACACTTTACACTCAGTTTGCAATTGAAAAACAAACTTTTTGCAAAACTCTAACAGTTCAAAAACACAGTTCTCTACATTAGACACATCATTCAAAACTAACAGCTCTTGTGTTTCATTTAGAAAAAATGGCACATTCATTTACTGATTACCTACACCAAATGATCATGTGTGAAAACACTTAAAGCTAATTTGTTCACTTAGAAATCAGAGCTTGAGCACTATATTTAGGCTTTAGGATGGCTTTCTTGATTTGGACAAAATTGGAGGCCAATATTGGAGAAAGAGTTAGATGAAGAGGAGTGAGAGTAAGAGGGGGATGAGGACAAAGAAGAGGACGAGGAGTACGACAAGGAAGAGGACAGAAGAGAACAATTACTTTGGTTGACCATGTGGTCAAACATGGTTTGAGTTTCAGGGAGACTGGGCAGAGGGTCCAGCCTAACTTACTGTAAGCCACTACACGATAGCCAGTGTCATCCGGACATTTCGAAATGAGAACAGGTAAGGACAGGTACCCTTGAGAATGAGAACAGGTGAGAACAGGTACCCTCTATAACATGCTACTGTGCTTACAGCACTATACAGAAACTTTTCATTGCATAGTGAAAGAAACCTTGCACCATAATCCATTGCATCGATTCATTAATGTTTTTGCAGAATTGCTAGGCGACCCTGCATCAGAGGAAGAAGACGTTTGTTCACAGCAGGGTAGGAACAACACATAGTGAATATGGTCATAGCAAACAACAGCATACGTTTACGACAACTGCAACAACACATCATCACTGACAACACAACATTCAGTAACATAAACAGGGTGCGTTCATCCACAACAAGCAATCTTCTGAAACACAATCAGATTCGAATGAAGCAGCTCTACAGAGTACCATCTGAATGAAATTCTGACAGAGTGAAACAACTTGGTTATGAATACGTAAAAGTAAGCTATATCGTCCTTATTGACTGCTGTGTGTTCATGTGTTATCTATGTTGATGAAGTCGGATTTAACCTATATGCAAACCAAGACGTAGGGGAAGAAACCTTATAGGGCACCGCACCATTGTCAATGTCCCTGGACAGCGCGGAAACATCACAATGTGTGCAGCCTTTAGTCACAATGGTGTCCTTCATCATCATGCCACTCTTGGTCCTTAATACTGCCCACATTATCACTTTTCTTGATACTCCGCACAATATCCTCGTTACCAAATGACCAGAGGAATGGACCAGAGCAGTCAAGGTTTGTTGTCATTTGGGACAACGTAAGTTTTCCACTGGACTGCTCTGGTCCACAATTGGTTCAATGACCATCCGCAACTTTTGATGCTCAACCTGCCACCATATTCTTCATTTTTAAACCCAATAGAAGAACATTGCTTGTGATGTTGATGAGGTTTTGTGGCCAGACCCAAACAGGAGACAGGATGCAAACAAATGTTTTCCTTTACATTACAGTAACAAGCCTATTTGTTTTGTCTGTTACTGTTGATCCCTTAGTGGTCAAATACACTGAAAATACAATGTTTTGAGAATAAAATATTTACTCCTCCCTTGCATTTCTGTGTATAGTGAACATATATACTGAATACACATACATACTGTATATACAGTGTATTTGTGTACAGAAATTTATGTGAGTGCTATGACAAACACCTGCACTCCACTGCACAGGGATCAAGCAAAAGACTCAAGAGAATAGTGTTTTTTTTGGGGAGTGAATGTGGCTAATCATTTGATGTTTGTGTGTAGAGTTACTATGCAAAAACACCATTTCTGGAAGAGTTAAATTAGTTTTAAATGAAGTGTTTGATTTTGCAACAGATGTCTGATGTTTTGCATGTTGTGTGCATGTTTTGTGTGTAGAGTTTCGAGAAATGGAGCCATAGTATAAAAAATTGTGTGTAAGCAACAACTGTAACTGTAAACCCCCAAAATGTCAGGTGGTGCAACTGTCCGAACAAATGAACAGACTAAGAAAACTATTTAAAATGGTGTCTTAATGATAAAAAATTAAAAACTAAATACTATGGCATAATTTTAGGTTTGAAACCTTTCATATAAATACATTTTATAAATAGCAGTAGTAATTTTTATTTGTACATGCTGTGACTATACAAATCACAACATGTAAATAGGAAAATGTTGGTGTTATTTTGTCACTTATTGGGAGCAGTATGCTAGCTGGAGCCATTAACCTCCAGTCTTTGTGCTAAGCTAGGCTAGCGGTGGGTGCGTCAGACAGACTTACAGCACGCACAGAGATGAAAAAGGTATGTATGGACTTATCTAACTCTGGGGGATACGGTGAATAAGCTAAAGTCAAAAAGTCGGCGTGTTCCTTTAAGTATAGTGAGATAGCCTTGAATGAATTATCATTATCATATCTTCATCATATATTATTATTAGACCTGCCAATATAAATTTTTTTTTGTTGTTTTTTTGTTTTTGTTACGGTTAACTGTTTAATGTAACAACAATGATCATTGCCCCACAATATTATTGGTCAGCTTCAGAGATCTTCAAGGTCACAGAATGTCTTTGTGAGTCTTAAAGCTGCTAAAAGGTTTATTCTGGCTATAAAAGAGCACAAGATTTGTGGCCTGGAGAAAAAGTATTTTTCAAGTAATGGTCAGTCTCTCAGAGGAATTATAAAAATCATCACGCTGCATTGAACACTGAACCAATCTTCAGATCCTTAAAGGGATGGTTCAGAGTAAAATCAGCCTAGGGTCCTTTGCACCATGACCTCGAGTCAAACGCCCCCCAGAAGCTTTTCTTTCCCTTGGTTGAACATTATTAAAGTTAGAGCTTACTGTAAAAAAGAATACACTATATCTAATCAATAAAATTGTGGCAACAGATTACAAGCAATATTATTAATTAAATTTAACAAATTAGAATTGAGTAATAATTATTCAAATTAATTCCTTAAAAGTTAACCATTTAAAATGAGTAAAATTTACAACAATTTTTTTTTTATTGCCAACATTGAAGACACCTGATGTTAACAAGCAGAATCACTGAAGGAGAAAAACGTAATTTTAAGTCACCATTATTGTGATCAGTGTTTATTTTAGTTGGGCTCTTGACCTTAAATCATTGACTTTAGATTAGAGTTATAACAGCCAGATTAACAACGAGAAAAGGTGATCTGATGGTGTTGGTTGTGTTTTAACGTAATCATTATTTCACAATCATTTGACCTGAATCTGAACTCACATAGATCCCAGTTTACTTGGGAACCTAATTTACCAATTTAGGTTTTTAATTATAGCAGCACTGTTCTTGCACAGCATAATATTTTGAACTTTTACAACGTAATCCAAAAATTTCTTAGACGTATCATATACAAAAAGATTTTGATTTAGTTTTTAAGACACACAGACATCAATAATCAGCCTGTGAATCTCAACAATGGTGACAGTTATAAAGTATGTTGCAGTGCATTCTGGGTGCCACCAATCAAAACTCATTCATGGCTCCCATCATACATTGCTGCATGAATAAATAATGAGTTTATGATCAGAGGTTATCTGTTTGTCACCATTGCTGAGATTCATACGCGAATTCTTGATGTCTGTGTGTGCCTACATAAAACTTTTTTTAATTGATTTAATCATATGGATTTCATTGAAAAGGCTAAAAATGTTATGCTGTACAAGGACAGAGCTGCTATAATTAATAAAGTAAACCTAACTCACAATTTGGACTCGAGTTCAGTGATTCAGGTCAAATGATTGTGAAATAATGGTTATGTTAAAACACAACCAACACCATCAGATCACCTTTTCTCGTTGTTCATCTGGCTGTTATAACTCAGGTACAGCAGCCAAACAAAATCTAAAGTCAATGATTTAAGGTCAAGAGCCCAACTAAAACAAACACGAATCACCATAATGGTGACTTAAAATTACGGTTTCGGGTTTGTTAAATTTAATTAATAATATTGCTTGTAATCTGTTGCCTCAATTTTATTGATTAGATATAGCGTATTCTTTTTTACAGTGAACTCGTACGTATTTTATACCCAAAACACAGGCAGAGTATAGAGAGATACTGAGATTGGGAAATACTCTAATTATTGAGAAAATAAAGCTATTTTTTCATAGTCACATGTATGACAATGCCTAAATTGTTGTGATTAGGAGTAAAAATATCTATAAATATATAAACTGTAAATATAAAATAAACAAAGAAATGAGAGGTATTGTGGGCAGAAGTTGGAACAAGGTCATGCTCTGATCATTTCTATCCTCTTTATACCCTCCATGAAAAGCTTTCATTTTCATAAGTACCCTCCCCTGGAGACAGTTACAGGAATTATAAATCTCTAATGCACAAAGGCACATTTTATTAAGATAAACTATGGATTTCTGAGGACATATACATCAGAGACTGAGAGAGACATGTAGGCAGAGAGAAATGGGAAGGAAATCTGAAAGACAAATCAAGAACGAGAGACAGATAATGTGAAATAACAGTTTTGTAATGTATTAATAAAATCAATAACAGACAGAACTGTTATAAGAGACATGTGCACACATTTTGTTGGAGAATATGTCAAAAGTGTAAAATAACAGCTATAATCTAAAAATTGAAATTACTTTTTATAAAACCACATTTCCATAGGACATACTGCATAGTATGTGCCTCTAAATGACTTTGATTAGAGTTTAGTGCCCTCTGCTGACCACAATCAGCTTCTTTCTTTAAAAATAGTCCCAATCCTGGGCTGTATTTCCCAAAAGCAGCATCGTTAGCCAACTATGGTTCCGTCGTTATCAGCATAGTTCAACAAGTCAGTGTTTCCCGAAACCATCGTCTCGAGCTGTGGTTAGATATTGTTTGCATCATTGCATGACATGTGAACTCAATAAATCCTTATCTTGAGTCAAATAAATCCTTATCTTGATTGATTGATTGATTGATTGATTGATTGATTGAAATAAGCAAGCTGACATTCAGTACGATCTGGAGTAATAACTTCTTTAATGAATCTGTTTGAGATCGAATTAACGCTAGATGTTTTGCTATAAATTACAGACATGACATCTGAGTACTATTTCTCATTTTTCTCAGTTATTTTGCTTTATTTCTAGATCCAGTCATAGGCTCATTCTATAGAGCGCGTTCGCACATGCGCACTCTTCAAAAGCGGTGCTTCAATCTCTTGACAAATTAAAAGACGTAAATGACATTTGTATGTATTCTAAGACACAGGTTGTACTGAATGTCAGCTTTGCTTATTTTGCTCAAGATGAGGATTTATTAAGTCCACATGTCATGCAAACTAGAAACTCTGCTTCTAACCACAGGTCGAGAGCTGTCGTTCCAACTACACAACTTTGCGATGCTGTTTGCGAATGTTCGTTATAACGATGGTTTCGGGAAACACTGACTCGTTGAACTATGCTGATAACGACGGAACTTGCGAACATAGGGGGAAACGCACCCCTGCGTGACATCATTAACCAACGTGATTGAACGACCAATTTGCGACATGACAATGGTTTCGATAACAGTCGTGATTAGCTAGTTGATTTGCAACAATGTAGCATCATACTATGGTAGTAAAGCAGCGAGTTATGTCGTTGACTCGTTGTACGGGAAACTCACTGCTGTTTTTTGTTTTTTTTTAATGTATAAAGTTGAAATGTTTTATTAAATTGAAAGAAATGGTAAGAAAATTGGGGGTAGAAGAAACAATTATTGATGAGAATTTGGAAACAATATTTTTGTTTGGTTAAAGGTAAAGCCAATAATGTTAGTTTTTTAAATATGATATTAGCAGTTGCAAGATTAATAGTTTGGAAAAGAAGAAATATAGTAAAGAAAAAAAGGGAACGTTTCATTATGTAAACTTTTTAAACAAAAGATTTGTTTTATTCTTCAAGTATTATATGATTATTTTAAAATGGAAGCGAAATAAGTATTTGACAATAATTTTGTGCAGAATAACCCTTTTGTTGAAAAAACATTTCATTTCAGTGTAATATTGCCTGTAGCCTATGTGATTCTGATTGTTTTTAAATGTTTAAAAAACAAACAAACAAGAGGTCTGACTGTTTTCTAACTGAAGTTTCGGTAGTGTAGTGGTTATCACGTTCGCTTTACACGCGTAAGGTCCCCAGTTTAAAACTGGGTGGAAACAAGTGGAGGTGTTTTTAATATACATGCTGAAATTCGCTACAAAGCCCTTACTTTTGAGAAGGGTGAAGGCCATCGTACCAAGGACCTGTAGGCAGACTGCCATGCCGAATGAGCTTTGTTCTGTTGTCTGTGGAATTTACAGACTGTCACACTGCTTGCAGGGAAGGTTATGAGACGGAGCCATCTTCGAAAAAGCACATGCTTTTTCACTGAGGTTTCTGTAGTGTAGTGGTCATCATGTTCGCCTAACTCCCATTATGAGAGGTGTTGATGTAGTGGCTTAAAAAAAGGCTGATTAATTTTTTGTATGGATGGATCTTAACTGCCATCAGTTTAAAGAATAATATTGGGAGTTTTTGCCTTATATTATGATAGGACAGTATGGGATCAAGAAAAATCCACAAGTCGGGACTTGAACTCAGGCCGGCCAAAGCCCAAAAGTGCTAAATGTCGGTGCACTGGCCAAATGGCTATCGGGGACGAATGATAAACAACAGTTTGATGAATATTTGACCTCACTGCAAAGAAACATGGGGGGGACAGAATCCGACGACAACCAAACCAGCTGTCGGAATCCGTTCCCCCACTCCCATTCTGAGAGGTGTTGATGTAGTGGCTTAAAAAAAGGGTGATTAAATTTTTTGTGTGAGTTGAACTCATGACTCATAAAATCATAAACTTTACAATCTCGCTGCTGACCCAAGACTTGAAGTTGTGAACTGGGAAAGTGGCGATGGTTTGATGACCACCCAGCTCCAGACATGAACAAAACAGCCACAATTCTTTTGGGCCACAGTCAAACGCTGGCCCAACCTGCTGCGGTTCTTCGGAGCAAGCCGCAAAAAGTTCTCCGTTTTTTTAACAAACGCACATAGCTCTGCTGTGAGCAGGGCATCCAAAAATACCAGAAACCCGTAAATGATCCCCTCCACGGAAATCTTTAGTAAAAGGCGAAAGATTTATACGTGAATGAAGAGAAACTCGAGCTGTACCTGTGAGACGTTGGGACAATGAGCTCCCACGCACATGCCACCATGCTCAGCAAGGGTAATGTCTGGTGCAGGCTCCTCCCACCCAGCTTTTTTTCTTTAAAACAAAAACAAACAAAAAACAATAATACAGCCATTTCCATTAGAGGAAGGAGCAAATGTAATAAGAATCTTCCCCATCACCAGGTGACCGCAAACCCTGTCTAAGAGGATGACACTGAAGCCGATAGTACATTGAAGACCAGTGATAGTATTCGCATGAGATTTTTATGAACTTCCTGGAAGCTAAATGAACAAACCCTTCACATCTCCTTGGATTGCAAGTGGATTCCTCCATAGGACAGGGTGAGCTCCTCTTCCTGCCCCCCTTGGCCAAAATAAAAGGTTTAAATAATAATAACTCCCATAATGGAAAGCATAACCAGCATTAAGTGACTTCTCAACGGTTCAGCATACAGTGCCTAATCTCCGCCTGTCACGCGGAAGACCGGGGTTGCATTCCCCGACGGGGAGGCTTCTTCTTTATCACGGCCAAACACCTTGCATGAGCTCAAGCTTTACCGTAGAAGCCGCTGATAAAGCCAACCCGCCGTTCAAGACTCACCTGATGATGGTTAGCTAATTGCATTTGAAAGATTTTACTTTCAAGAAAGCGTTTCCAATGGGTTTGTAAAAGGTTGTTTTATGCATGTTTGGCCTTTGGGAGTTTTTGTTGCATTTCCACTGTTGCATTTCCAATCTGACCAGCAGGGGTCACCAGCGTGTGGCGTTCCGAATGTTTCGAAACAGTGGATCATTTTGCGAAGCAATTGGTTCAAAGCTTTAAAAAGCTTTGTTTCTCCCATCACTACCCTTTTGTGCTTGGTAAGCTTTACAATCACGCTGCTGACCCAAGACTTGAAGTTGTGAACTGGGAAAGTGGCGATGGTTTGACGACCACCCAGCTCCAGACATGGACAAAACGGCCAATTCTTTCGGGCCACACTCGAACGCTGGCCCGACCTGCCGCGGTTCTTTGGAGCAAGCTGCAAAAAGTCCTCTGTTTTTGAACAAACACATGTAGCTCTGCTGTGAGCAGAGCATCCAAAAATACCAGAAACTCGCAAATGTTCCCCTCCACGGAAATCTTTAGTAAAAAGCGAAAGATTTATGCGTGAATGAAGAGAAACTCGAGCTGTACCTATGAGACGCTGGGACAATGTGCTCCCACGCACATGCCGCCATGCTCAGCAAGGGTGTGCAAAATGTTTGGTCTGCCAACAAAAATAGCAGCTTTTTGCCATTTTAAGTACACTGGGCAGTCTATCGTTTCAGTCGCTTTTAAACAAGCGTACGCTAGAAGAGGTTGGACCATTTTCCAGCCGTAGTTTCCGTAGTGTAGTGGTTATCACGTTCGCTTTACACGCGAAAGGTCCCCAGTTCAAAACTGGGCGGAAACAAGTGGAGGTGTTTTTAATATACATGCTGAAATTCGCTACAAAGTCCTTACTTTTGAGACAGGTGAAGGCCATCGTACCAAGGAGCTGTAGGCAGACTGCCATGCCGAATGAGGTTTTTTCTGTTGTTTGTGGGATGTACAGACTGTCACACTGCTTGCAGGGCAGGTTATGGGACGGAGCCATCTTCGAAAAGGCACATCGACCATGAGGTTTCTGTAGTGTAGTGGTCATCACGTTCGCCTAACACGCGAAAGGTCCTCGGTTCGAAACCGAGCAGAAACAGTGGTTGTATCTTGACAGAAAATATACAATTTTGGCCATGCTAGGAGGGTTCAGCTCTCTTTTCCTTCATACGCTTTTTAACAAGCGTGCACCAGAAGATTTCTGTCTGCAACCTGAAGACAGGTTTCCGTAGTGTAGTGGTTATCACGTTCGCCTCACACGAGAAAGGTCCCCAGTTCGAAACTGGGTGGAAACTGTGGGTGGTTTTCGCAAAAATATCTTATGTGGTTTTCTGTTGAACAGGTCAGTACACTTGCAGGGCGATTTGCGGTGTAAAACTCTTTAGAAAAGGACAAAAATAAAACAAATGACCATTGAGGTTTCCTGTAGCGTAATAAAAAATGTTGGTCTGCCAACAAAAATAGCTGCTTTTTGCCATTTTAAGAACACTGGGCAGTCTATCGTTTCAGTCGCTTTTGAACAAGCGTACGCTAGAAGAGGTTGGACTGTTTTCAAACTGAAGTTTCCGTAGTGTAGTGGTTATCACGTTCGCTTTACACGCGAAAGGTCCCCAGTTCAAAACTGGGCGGAAACATTTGGAGGTGTTTTTAATATACATGCTGAAATTCACTACGGAGTCCTTACCTGCTGGTCCAACCTGCTGCGGATC
Organism: Vimba vimba; assembly: GCA_022828995.1. Lineage (NCBI taxonomy): Eukaryota > Metazoa > Chordata > Actinopteri > Cypriniformes > Leuciscidae > Vimba > Vimba vimba. Next base: position 4,233,669 of record CM040832.1, on the reverse strand, counting down.
TTCGGAGCAAGCCGCAAAAAGTTCTCTGTTTTTTTAACAAACGCACGTAGCTCTGCTGTGAGCAGGGCATCCAAAAATACCAGAAACCCGTAAATGTTCCCCTCCACGGAAATCTTTAGTAAAAGGCGAAAGATTTATGCGTGAATGAAGAGAAACTCGAGCTGTACCTGTGAGACGTTGGGACAATGAGCTCCCACGCACATGCCACCATGCTCAGCAAGGGTAATGTCTGGTGCAGGCTCCTCCCACCCAGCTTTTTTTCTTTAAAACAAAAACAAACAAAAAACAATAATACAGCCATTTCCATTAGAGGAAGGAGCAAATGTAATAAGAATCTTCCCCATCACCAGGTGACCGCAAACCCTGTCTAAGAGGATGACACTGAAGCCGATAGTACATTGAAGACCAGTGGTAGTATTCGCATGAGATTTTTATGAACTTCCTGGAAGCTAAATGAACAAACCCTTCACATCTCCTTGGATTGCAAGTGGATTCCTCCATAGGACAGGGTGAGCTCCTCTTCCTGCCCCCCTTGGCCAAAATAAAAGGTTTAAATAATAATAACTCCCATAATGGAAAGCATAACCAGCATTAAGTGACTTCTCAACGGTTCAGCATACAGTGCCTAATCTCCGCCTGTCACGCGGAAGACCGGGGTTGCATTCCCCGACGGGGAGGCTTCTTCTTTATCACGGCCAAACACCTTGCATGAGCTCAGGCTTTACCGTGGAAGCCGCTGATAAAGCCAACCCGCCGTTCAAGACTCACCTGATGATGGTTAGCTAATTGCATTTGAAAGATTTTACTTTCAAGAAAGCGTTTCCAATGGGTTTGTAAAAGGTTGTTTTATGCATGTTTGGCCTTTGGGAGTTTTTGTTGCATTTCCACTGTTGCATTTCCAATCTGACCAGCAGGGGTCACCAGCGTGTGGCGTTCCGAATGCTTCGAAACAGTGGATCATTTTGCGAAGCAATTGGTTCAAAGCTTTAAAAAGCTTTGTTTCTCCCATCACTACCCTTTTGTGCTTGGTAAGCTTTACAATCACGCTGCTGACCCAAGACTTGAAGTTGTGAACTGGGAAAGTGGCGATGGTTTGACGACCACCCAGCTCCAGACATGGACAAAACGGCCAATTCTTTCGGGCCACACTCGAACGCTGGCCCGACCTGCCGCGGTTCTTCGGAGCAAGCTGCAAAAAGTCCTCTGTTTTTGAACAAACGCATGTAGCTCTGCTGTGAGCAGAGCATCCAAAAATACCAGAAACTCGCAAATGTTCCCCTCCACGGAAATCTTTAGTAAAAGGCGAAAGATTTATGCGTGAATGAAGAGAAACTCGAGCTGTACCTATGAGACGCTGGGACAATGTGCTCCCACGCACATGCCGCCATGCTCAGCAAGTGTGTGCAAAATGTTTGGTCTGCCAACAAAAATAGCAGCTTTTTGCCATTTTAAGTACACTGGGCAGTCTATCGTTTCAGTCGCTTTTAAACAAGCGTACGCTAGAAGAGGTTGGACCGTTTTCCAGCCGAAGTTTCCGTAGTGTAGTGGTTATCACGTTTGCTTTACACGCGAAAGGTCCCCAGTTCAAAACTGGGCGGAAACAAGTGGAGGTGTTTTTAATATACATGCTGAAATTCGCTACAAAGTCCTTACTTTTGAGACAGGTGAAGGCCATCGTACCAAGGAGCTGTAGGCAGACTGCCATGCCGAATGAGGTTTTTTCTGTTGTTTGTGGGATGTACAGACTGTCACACTGCTTGCAGGGCAGGTTATGGGACGGAGCCATCTTCGAAAAGGCACATGCGCTCGACCATGAGGTTTCTGTAGTGTAGTGGTCATCACGTTCGCCTAACACGCGAAAGGTCCTCGGTTCGAAACCGAGCAGAAACAGTGGTTGTATCTTGACAGAAAATATACAATTTTGGCCATGCTAGGAGGGTTCAGCTCTCTTTTCCTTCATACGCTTTTTAACAAGCGTGCACCAGAAGATTTCTGTCTGCAACCTGAAGACGGGTTTCCGTAGTGTAGTGGTTATCACGTTCGCCTCACACGCGAAAGGTCCCCAGTTCGAAACTGGGCGGAAACTGTGGGTGGTTTTCGCAAAAATATCTTATGTGGTTTTCTGTTGAGCAGGTCAGTACACTTGCAGGGCGATTTGCGGTGTAAAACTCTTTAGAAAAGGACAAAAATAAAACAAATGACCATTGAGGTTTCCTGTAGCGTAATAAAAAATGTTGGTCTGCCAACAAAAATAGCTGCTTTTTGCCATTTTAAGAACACTGGGCAGTCTATCGTTTCAGTCGCTTTTGAACAAGCGTACGCTAGAAGAGGTTGGACTGTTTTCAAACTGAAGTTTCCGTAGTGTAGTGGTTATCACGTTCGCTTTACACGCGAAAGGTCCCCAGTTCAAAACTGGGCGGAAACATTTGGAGGTGTTTTTAATATACATGCTGAAATTCGCTACAGAGTCCTTACCTGCTGGCCCAACCAGCTGCGGATCTTCGGAGCAAGCCGCAAAAAGTTCTCTGTTTTTTTAACAAACGCACGTAGCTCTGCTGTGAGCAGGGCATCCAAAAATACCAGAAACCCGTAAATGTTCCCCTCCACGGAAATCTTTAGTAAAAGGCGAATGATTTATGCATGAATGAAGAGAAATTCGAGCTGTACCTGTGAGACGTTGGGACAATGAGCTCCCACGCACATGCCACCATGCTCAGCAAGGGTAATGTCTGGTGCAGGCTCCTCCCACCCAGCTTTTTTTCTTTAAAACAAAAACAAACAAAAAACAATAATACAGCCATTTCCATTAGAGGAAGGAGCAAATGTAATAAGAATCTTCCCCATCACCAGGTGACCGCAAACCCTGTCTAAGAGGATGACACTGAAGCCGATAGTACATTGAAGACCAGTGGTAGTATTCGCATGAGATTTTTATGAACTTCCTGGAAGCTAAATGAACAAACCCTTCACATCTCCTTGGATTGCAAGTGGATTCCTCCATAGGACAGGGTGAGCTCCTCTTCCTGCCCCCCTTGGCCAAAATAAAAGGTTTAAATAATCATAACTCCCATAATGGAAAGCATAACCAGCATTAAGTGACTTCTCAACGGTTCAGCATACAGTGCCTAATCTCCGCCTGTCACGCGGAAGACCGGGGTTGCATTCCCCGACGGGGAGGCTTCTTCTTTATCACGGCCAAACACCTTGCATGAGCTCAGGCTTTACCGTGGAAGCCGCTGATAAAGCCAACCCGCCGTTCAAGACTCACCTGATGATGGTTAGCTAATTGCATTTGAAAGATTTTACTTTCAAGAAAGCGTTTCCAATGGGTTTGTAAAAGGTTGTTTTATGCATGTTTGGCCTTTGGGAGTTTTTGTTGCATTTCCACTGTTGCATTTCCAATCTGACCAGCAGGGGTCACCAGCGTGTGGCGTTCCGAATGCTTCGAAACAGTGGATCATTTTGCGAAGCAATTGGTTCAAAGCTTTAAAAAGCTTTGTTTCTCCCATCACTACCCTTTTGTGCTTGGTAAGCTTTACAATCACGCTGCTGACCCAAGACTTGAAGTTGTGAACTGGGAAAGTGGCGATGGTTTGACGACCACCCAGCTCCAGACATGGACAAAACGGCCAATTCTTTCGGGCCACACTCGAACGCTGGCCCGACCTGCCGCGGTTCTTCGGAGCAAGCTGCAAAAAGTCCTCTGTTTTTGAACAAACGCATGTAGCTCTGCTGTGAGCAGAGCATCCAAAAATACCAGAAACTCGCAAATGTTCCCCTCCACGGAAATCTTTAGTAAAAGGCGAAAGATTTATGCGTGAATGAAGAGAAACTCGAGCTGTACCTATGAGACGCTGGGACAATGTGCTCCCACGCACATGCCGCCATGCTCAGCAAGGGTATGCAAAATGTTTGGTCTGCCAACAAAAATAGCAGCTTTTTGCCATTTTAAGTACACTGGGCAGTCTATCGTTTCAGTCGCTTTTAAACAAGCGTACGCTAGAAGAGGTTGGACCGTTTTCCAGCCGAAGTTTCCGTAGTGTAGTGGTTATCACGTTCGCTTTACACGCGAAAGGTCCCCAGTTCAAAACTGGGCGGAAACAAGTGGAGGTGTTTTTAATATACATGCTGAAATTCGCTACAAAGTCCTTACTTTTGAGACAGGTGAAGGCCATCGTACCAAGGAGCTGTAGGCAGACTGCCATGCCGAATGAGGTTTTTTCTGTTGTTTGTGGGATGTACAGACTGTCACACTGCTTGCAGGGCAGGTTATGGGACGGAGCCATCTTCGAAAAGGCACATCGACCATGAGGTTTCTGTAGTGTAGTGGTCATCACGTTCGCCTAACACGCGAAAGGTCCTCGGTTCGAAACCGAGCAGAAACAGTGGTTGTATCTTGACAGAAAATATACAATTTTGGCCATGCTAGGAGGGTTCAGCTCTCTTTTCCTTCATACGCTTTTTAACAAGCGTGCACCAGAAGATTTCTGTCTGCAACCTGAAGACAGGTTTCCGTAGTGTAGTGGTTATCACGTTCGCCTCACACGAGAAAGGTCCCCAGTTCGAAACTGGGTGGAAACTGTGGGTGGTTTTCGCAAAAATATCTTATGTGGTTTTCTGTTGAACAGGTCAGTACACTTGCAGGGCGATTTGCGGTGTAAAACTCTTTAGAAAAGGACAAAAATAAAACAAATGACCATTGAGGTTTCCTGTAGCGTAATAAAAAATGTTGGTCTGCCAACAAAAATAGCTGCTTTTTGCCATTTTAAGAACACTGGGCAGTCTATCGTTTCAGTCGCTTTTGAACAAGCGTACGCTAGAAGAGGTTGGACTGTTTTCAAACTGAAGTTTCCGTAGTGTAGTGGTTATCACGTTCGCTTTACACGCGAAAGGTCCCCAGTTCAAAACTGGGCGGAAACATTTGGAGGTGTTTTTAATATACATGCTGAAATTCACTACGGAGTCCTTACCTGCTGGTCCAACCTGCTGCGGATCTTCGGAGCAAGCCGCAAAAAGTTCTCTGTTTTTTTAACAAACGCACGTAGCTCTGCTGTGAGCAGGGCATCCAAAAATACCAGAAACCCGTAAATGTTCCCCTCCACGGAAATCTTTAGTAAAAGGCGAAAGATTTATGCGTGAATGAAGAGAAACTCGAGCTGTACCTGTGAGACGTTGGGACAATGAGCTCCCACGCACATGCCACCATGCTCAGCAAGGGTAATGTCTGGTGCAGGCTCCTCCCACCCAGCTTTTTTTCTTTAAAACAAAAACAAACAAAAAACAATAATACAGCCATTTCCATTAGAGGAAGGAGCAAATGTAATAAGAATCTTCCCCATCACCAGGTGACCGCAAACCCTGTCTAAGAGGATGACACTGAAGCCGATAGTACATTGAAGACCAGTGGTAGTATTCGCATGAGATTTTTATGAACTTCCTGGAAGCTAAATGAACAAACCCTTCACATCTCCTTGGATTGCAAGTGGATTCCTCCATAGGACAGGGTGAGCTCCTCTTCCTGCCCCCCTTGGCCAAAATAAAAGGTTTAAATAATAATAACTCCCATAATGGAAAGCATAACCAGCATTAAGTGACTTCTCAACGGTTCAGCATACAGTGCCTAATCTCCGCCTGTCACGCGGAAGACCGGGGTTGCATTCCCCGACGGGGAGGCTTCTTCTTTATCACGGCCAAACACCTTGCATGAGCTCAGGCTTTACCGTGGAAGCCGCTGATAAAGCCAACCCGCCGTTCAAGACTCACCTGATGATGGTTAGCTAATTGCATTTGAAAGATTTTACTTTCAAGAAAGCGTTTCCAATGGGTTTGTAAAAGGTTGTTTTATGCATGTTTGGCCTTTGGGAGTTTTTGTTGCATTTCCACTGTTGCATTTCCAATCTGACCAGCAGGGGTCACCAGCGTGTGGCGTTCCGAATGCTTCGAAACAGTGGATCATTTTGCGAAGCAATTGGTTCAAAGCTTTAAAAAGCTTTGTTTCTCCCATCACTACCCTTTTGTGCTTGGTAAGCTTTACAATCACGCTGCTGACCCAAGACTTGAAGTTGTGAACTGGGAAAGTGGCGATGGTTTGACGACCACCCAGCTCCAGACATGGACAAAACGGCCAATTCTTTCGGGCCACACTCGAACGCTGGCCCGACCTGCCGCGGTTCTTCGGAGCAAGCTGCAAAAAGTCCTCTGTTTTTGAACAAACGCATGTAGCTCTGCTGTGAGCAGAGCATCCAAAAATACCAGAAACTCGCAAATGTTCCCCTCCACGGAAATCTTTAGTAAAAGGCGAAAGATTTATGCGTGAATGAAGAGAAACTCGAGCTGTACCTATGAGACGCTGGGACAATGTGCTCCCACGCACATGCCGCCATGCTCAGCAAGGGTGTGCAAAATGTTTGGTCTGCCAACAAAAATAGCAGCTTTTTGCCATTTTAAGTACACTGGGCAGTCTATCGTTTCAGTCGCTTTTAAACAAGCGTACGCTAGAAGAGGTTGGACCGTTTTCCAGCCGAAGTTTCCGTAGTGTAGTGGTTATCACGTTTGCTTTACACGCGAAAGGTCCCCAGTTCAAAACTGGGCGGAAACAAGTGGAGGTGTTTTTAATATACATGCTGAAATTCGCTACAAAGTCCTTACTTTTGAGACAGGTGAAGGCCATCGTACCAAGGAGCTGTAGGCAGACTGCCATGCCGAATGAGGTTTTTTCTGTTGTTTGTGGGATGTACAGACTGTCACACTGCTTGCAGGGCAGGTTATGGGACGGAGCCATCTTCGAAAAGGCACATGCGCTCGACCATGAGGTTTCTGTAGTGTAGTGGTCATCACGTTCGCCTAACACGCGAAAGGTCCTCGGTTCGAAACCGAGCAGAAACAGTGGTTGTATCTTGACAGAAAATATACAATTTTGGCCATGCTAGGAGGGTTCAGCTCTCTTTTCCTTCATACGCTTTTTAACAAGCGTGCACCAGAAGATTTCTGTCTGCAACCTGAAGACGGGTTTCCGTAGTGTAGTGGTTATCACGTTCGCCTCACACGCGAAAGGTCCCCAGTTCGAAACTGGGCGGAAACTGTGGGTGGTTTTCGCAAAAATATCTTATGTGGTTTTCTGTTGAGCAGGTCAGTACACTTGCAGGGCGATTTGCGGTGTAAAACTCTTTAGAAAAGGACAAAAATAAAACAAATGACCATTGAGGTTTCCTGTAGCGTAATAAAAAATGTTGGTCTGCCAACAAAAATAGCTGCTTTTTGCCATTTTAAGAACACTGGGCAGTCTATCGTTTCAGTCGCTTTTGAACAAGCGTACGCTAGAAGAGGTTGGACTGTTTTCAAACTGAAGTTTCCGTAGTGTAGTGGTTATCACGTTCGCTTTACACGCGAAAGGTCCCCAGTTCAAAACTGGGCGGAAACATTTGGAGGTGTTTTTAATATACATGCTGAAATTCGCTACAGAGTCCTTACCTGCTGGCCCAACCTGCTGCGGATCTTCGGAGCAAGCCGCAAAAAGTTCTCTGTTTTTTTAACAAACGCACGTAGCTCTGCTGTGAGCAGGGCATCCAAAAATACCAGAAACCCGTAAATGTTCCCCTCCACGGAAATCTTTAGTAAAAGGCGAATGATTTATGCATGAATGAAGAGAAACTCGAGCTGTACCTGTGAGACGTTGGGACAATGAGCTCCCACGCACATGCCACCATGCTCAGCAAGGGTAATGTCTGGTGCAGGCTCCTCCCACCCAGCTTTTTTTCTTTAAAACAAAAACAAACAAAAAACAATAATACAGCCATTTCCATTAGAGGAAGGAGCAAATGTAATAAGAATCTTCCCCATCACCAGGTGACCGCAAACCCTGTCTAAGAGGATGACACTGAAGCCGATAGTACATTGAAGACCAGTGGTAGTATTCGCATGAGATTTTTATGAACTTCCTGGAAGCTAAATGAACAAACCCTTCACATCTCCTTGGATTGCAAGTGGATTCCTCCATAGGATAGGGTGAGCTCCTCTTCCTGCCCCCCTTGGCCAAAATAAAAGGTTTAAATAACAATAACTCCCATAATGGAAAGCATAACCAGCATTAAGTGACTTCTCAACGGTTCAGCATACAGTGCCTAATCTCTGCCTGTCACGCGGAAGACCGGGGTTGCATTCCCCGACGGGGAGGCTTCTTCTTTATCACGGCCAAACACCTTGCATGAGCTCAGGCTTTACCGTGGAAGCCGCTGATAAAGCCAACCCGCCGTTCAAGACTCACCTGATGATGGTTAGCTAATTGCATTTGAAAGATTTTACTTTCAAGAAAGCGTTTCCAATGGGTTTGTAAAAGGTTGTTTTATGCATGTTTGGCCTTTGGGAGTTTTTGTTGCATTTCCACTGTTGCATTTCCAATCTGACCAGCAGGGGTCACCAGCGTGTGGCATTCTGAATGCTTCGAAACAGTGGATCATTTTGCGAAGCAATTGGTTCAAAGCTTTAAAAAGCTTTGTTTCTCCCATCACTACCCTTTTGTGCTTGGTAAGCTTTACAATCACGCTGCTGACCCAAGACTTGAAGTTGTGAACTGGGAAAGTGGCGATGGTTTGACGACCACCCAGCTGCAGACATGGACAAAACGGCCAATTCTTTCGGCCACACTCGAACGCTGGCCCGACCTGCCGCGGTTCTTCGGAGCAAGCTGCAAAAAGTCCTCTGTTTTTGAACAAACGCATGTAGCTCTGCTGTGAGCAGAGCATCCAAAAATACCAGAAACTCGCAAATGTTCCCCTCCACGGAAATCTTTAGTAAAAGGCGAAAGATTTATGCGTGAATGAAGAGAAACTCGAGCTGTACCTATGAGACGCTGGGACAATGTGCTCCCACGCACATGCCGCCATGCTCAGCAAGGGTATGCAAAATGTTTGGTCTGCCAACAAAAATAGCAGCTTTTTGCCATTTTAAGTACACTGGGCAGTCTATCGTTTCAGTCGCTTTTAAACAAGCGTACGCTAGAAGAGGTTGGACCGTTTTCCAGCCGAAGTTTCCGTAGTGTAGTGGTTATCACGTTCGCTTTACACGCGAAAGGTCCCCAGTTCAAAACTGGGCGGAATCAAGTGGAGGTGTTTTTAATATACATGCTGAAATTCGCTACAAAGTCCTTACTTTTGAGACAGGTGAAGGCCATCGTACCAAGGAGCTGTAGGCAGACTGCCATGCCGAATGAGGTTTTTTCTGTTGTTTGTGGGATGTACAGACTGTCACACTGCTTGCAGGGCAGGTTATGGGACGGAGCCATCTTCGAAAAGGCACATGCGCTCGACCATGAGGTTTCTGTAGTGTAGTGGTCATCACGTTCGCCTAACACGCGAAAGGTCCTCGGTTCGAAACCGAGCAGAAACAGTGGTTGTATCTTGACAGAAAATATACAATTTTGGCCATGCTAGGAGGGTTCAGCTCTCTTTTCCTTCATACGCTTTTTAACAAGCGTGCACCAGAAGATTTCTGTCTGCAACCTGAAGACGGGTTTCCGTAGTGTAGTGGTTATCACGTTCGCCTCACACGCGAAAGGTCCCCAGTTCGAAACTGGGCGGAAACTGTGGGTGGTTTTCGCAAAAATATCTTATGTGGTTTTCTGTTGAGCAGGTCAGTACACTTGCAGGGCGGTGTAAAACTCTTTAGAAAAGGACAAAAATAAAACAAATGACCATTGAGGTTTCCTGTAGCGTAATAAAAAATGTTGGTCTGCCAACAAAAATAGCTGCTTTTTGCCATTTTAAAAACACTGGGCAGTCTATCGTTTCAGTCGCTTTTGAACAAGCGTACGCTAGAAGAGGTTGGACTGTTTTCAAACTGAAGTTTCCGTAGTGTAGTGGTTATCACGTTCGCTTTACACGCGAAAGGTCCCCAGTTCAAAACTGGGCGGAAACAAGTGGAGGTGTTTTTAATATACATGCTGAAATTCGCTACAAAGTCCTTACTTTTGAGACAGGTGAAGGCCATCGTACCAAGGAGCTGTAGGCAGACTGCCATGCCGAATGAGGTTTTTTTGTTGTTTGTGGGATGTACAGACTGTCACACTGCTTGCAGGGCAGGTTATGGGACGGAGCCATCTTCGAAAAGGCACATGCGGTCAACCATGAGGTTTCTGTAGTGTAGTGGTCATCACGTTCGCCTAACACGCGAAAGGTCCTCGGTTCGAAACCGAGCAGAAACAGTGGTTGTATCTTGACAGAAAATATACAATTTTGGCCATGCTAGGAGGGTTCAGCTCTCTTTTCCTTCATACGCTTTTTAACAAGCGTGCACCAGAAGATTTCTGTCTGCAACCTGAAGACGGGTTTCCGTAGTGTAGTGGTTATCACGTTCGCCTCACACGCGAAAGGTCCCCAGTTCGAAACTGGGCGGAAACTGTGGGTGGTTTTCGCAAAAATATCTTATGTGGTTTTCTGTTGAGCAGGTCAGTACACTTGCAGGGCGATTTGCGGTGTAAAACTCTTTAGAAAAGGACAAAAATAAAACAAATGACCATTGAGGTTTCCTGTAGCGTAATAAAAAATGTTGGTCTGCCAACAAAAATAGCTGCTTTTTGCCATTTTAAAAACACTGGGCAGTCTATCGTTTCAGTCGCTTTTGAACAAGCGTACGCTAGAAGAGGTTGGACTGTTTTCAAACTGAAGTTTCCGTAGTGTAGTGGTTATCACGTTCGCTTTACACGCGAAAGGTCCCCAGTTCAAAACTGGGCGGAAACATTTGGAGGTGTTTTTAATATACATGCTGAAATTCGCTACAGAGTCCTTACCTGCTGGCCCAACCTGCTGCGGATCTTCGGAGCAAGCCGCAAAAAGTTCTCTGGTTTTTTAACAAACGCACGTAGCTCTGCTGTGAGCAGGGCATCCAAAAATACCAGAAACCCGTAAATGTTCCCCTCCACGGAAATCTTTAGTAAAAGGCGAAAGATTTATGCGTGAATGAAGAGAAACTCGAGCGGTACCTGTGAGACGTTGGGACAATGAGCTCCCACGCACATGCCACCATGCTCAGCAAGGGTAATGTCTGGTGCAGGCTCCTCCCACCCAGCTTTTTTTCTTTAAAACAAAAACAAACAAAAAACAATAATACAGCCATTTCCATTAGAGGAAGGAGCAAATGTAATAAGAATCTTCCCCATCACCAGGTGACCGCAAACCCTGTCTAAGAGGATGACACTGAAGCCGATAGTACATTGAAGACCAGTGGTAGTATTCGCATGAGATTTTTATGAACTTCCTGGAAGCTAAATGAACAAACCCTTCACATCTCCTTGGATTGCAAGTGGATTCCTCCATAGGACAGGGTGAGCTCCTCTTCCTGCCCCCCTTGGCCAAAATAAAAGGTTTAAATAATAATAACTCCCATAATGGAAAGCATAACCAGCATTAAGTGACTTCTCAACGGTTCAGCATACAGTGCCTAATCTCCGCCTGTCACGCGGAAGACCGGGGTTGCATTCCCCGACGGGGAGGCTTCTTCTTTATCACGGCCAAACACCTTGCATGAGCTCAGGCTTTACCGTGGAAGCCGCTGATAAAGCCAACCCGCCGTTCAAGACTCACCTGATGATGGTTAGCTAATTGCATTTGAAAGATTTTACTTTCAAGAAAGCGTTTCCAATGGGTTTGTAAAAGGTTGTTTTATGCATGTTTGGCCTTTGGGAGTTTTTGTTGCATTTCCACTGTTGCATTTCCAATCTGACCAGCAGGGGTCACCAGCGTGTGGCGTTCCGAATGTTTCTAAACAGTGGATCATTTTGCGAAGCAATTGGTTCAAAGCTTTAAAAAGCTTTGTTTCTCCCATCACTACCCTTTTGTGCTTGGTAAGCTTTACAATCACGCTGCTGACCCAAGACTTGAAGTTGTGAACTGGGAAAGTGACGATGGTTTGACGACCACCCAGCTCCAGACATGGACAAAACGGCCAATTCTTTCGGGCCACACTCGAACGCTGGCCCGACCTGCCGCGGTTCTTCGGAGCAAGCTGCAAAAAGTCCTCTGTTTTTGAACAAACGCATGTAGCTCTGCTGTGAGCAGAGCATCCAAAAATACCAGAAAGTCGCAAATGTTCCCCTCCACGGAAATCTTTAGTAAAAGGCGAAAGATTTATGCGTGAATGAAGAGAAACTCGAGCTGTACCTATGAGACGTTGGAACAATGAGCTCCCACGCACATGCCGCCATGCTCAGCAAGGGTAATGTCTGGTGCAGGCTCTTCCCACCCAGCTTTTTTTCTTTAAAAAACAAACAAACAAAAAACAATACCTATGAGACACTGGGACAATGTGCTCCCACGCACATGCCACCATTCTTATGCTTATAATAATACATTATCGTGATTGCACTTGTCTGCCTGTTATGTTTTTCTTTATAAAAGTACATACATATTTAGAAATGGTTATGGGTAGGTTAGACGTATCTGGGATGCTGAGGAGATGAAACTGATCAGGAATATTATTAATAAAGCAGTCTTTAGTGGCAGAAGTGATAGTTCTACTGTATTTGTAATAGGGAGTCTGTTTTGCAGTCTTGGCTAAATGGAGTATAAGACTAGATAATGATCTGAGATGTCATCACTCTGCTGCAGAATTTCAACGGCATCAACACTGATTCCATGTGACAATATTAGATCTAAAGTATGATTTAGACAACACGTGTCAGGACCTATTCATTGTCGTAATTATACTTTAGATCTAATATTGTCACATGGAATCAGTGAAAATCAAAAAACTTGGGTTTTCTGAGTAAAAAAAAGTCACATATTCTAACTAACACTTTTTAGTTAACTTTACTTAATGTCTAAACTTAATTGTAAAAATCGAATCTGTACTATTAACATATGTGACTTTTTTTTACTCAGAAAACCCAAGTTAAGATTAATTGATTGGTTTGAGTACCATTTTGTCAAGCAAAAAAAATAAAAAATAATAATAACTAATTTCCTCCACTTCTGCAGTTATCTTTCTCAGTTTGCATTCACAGATTTCCCGGTCATCTTAATGTTGAATTGTCAATACAACTGACAAATTTGATAGAACATCACATAAGGCGTTTAAACTCACCATTATGGCGATTATTGGTTATCTTATTATCTTATAAATGATATATAATATAACTATGTTTCATGTCAAATAATGATCTTTGAATTTTGTTGCTAACATTAAGGTCATAAACACCTGGTGAAACTTTTAATTGATATAGTCCCTATATGTTTTTGACAATATCTTGCAATTGACCATGCTTGAGTCACACAGACATTCAGCATGCAAAACACAATAAAATTTTATTTAAAGTAAATTATCAAGTACTCTCAGTTCTTTTTTAGTTAATAGAACTCTTGTGTAAGTGAACAATACTAAGCATTTGTCAGTACAACATACTATTCTTATTTCACTTGTTTTTTATTAAGGCAATCGGTTTGCATGATTTTTTAAAAAGTAAATCTAACCGTAATTAGACTGTACAGTGTATATTGAACAGTAGTGTATAATGTTACAAAAGATTTCTATTTTAAATAAATGCTGTTTTTTTGTTACATTTTATTCATCAAAACACAGGTTTATGTTACACCATTTGTCCCCACAAGGATAGTAAAATCTGAGATCACCCACATTGTGGTGACCAGCCATTTTTTTGAAAATGTAAAAATGCAGAAAGTGTTTTGTGATGGGTAGGTTTGTGTAGGAGGATAGAATATACAGTTTCTACAATATTTTTTACAAGCTTTTGTAAAATGTCTATGGAAAGTCCCCATAAAACATGAAAACACAATGTGTGTGTGTGTGTGTGTGAGACATATTTTTCGGTTTAATTATTAATATTTGTAAATATACAAAAATGTGTAATGTTGATGTTTATAACATTTTAAGAAACAAAACAAACAAAACCATATGGCGAGTCAACTGCAGAATCAGCCAGTCGAGGGCAGTAATGAGCGGCCTGTGTCTGATAGTAGAGTTAAATTAAATGAAGAAGAGGAATGTCCTCTGTGTGTAGATCTTTCCAGCATGGGCTCAAGAGTAACACGCATGATTAGAAACTTTAATTTAGAGAATCGCGCTTTCCGAGAAATAAGCAAAGCCAAACCTCAGGCAGCACCGCGACATCCAACATCAGGCAGTTTTCCACAAGAAGGAGCTGCGGGTGAGAGATTGTGTTAGAGTATTCTAGAGTACAGTCATATAACCTGTGCTCATAAGAACTGTTTTAGGGGTGAAGGACCATGCCCAATGTCTCTTAGAAGATATATGACTTATAATCACATCCGTGACCGAAATTAGTTAAATATAACCACTCGAAACGGGTGTTGTTGTTTAATGTCAAAATTAGCTTAACTCTATTTATGTAATTGTGTTAATAGCCTGCTTACTGCACCAAAGTTTGTGGACACCCACTTTCGATAAGGGGATTATTTATTTATTTATTTTTTAAGTGACAACAAATATTATTGCTTGTCATACAATGACAATCCATTAGCTGTAATAGAGTGGACTGGACGCGGTTATATCCATATTTCCCCTCTTTTCACTACTGAAACATGGAGCAACTAGAACACTTTTTGTTGTTTTATCCAGTTGTATTTAAAATTAAAAAATGTGAGTCACATTTCAATAAAAAAAAAAAATACACAGAAGTACGTGCTTTACCCCATTTTACTATGGTAAGCCTGTATTAATATTTTTTCAATCTGTTTATGTATGTCCTTGGATATCAAGGAAAAAAAAATCGTTTCACATTTGTAATAGGAATATTATATATTGAAACAATAGGGTGATCATGAATGGCCTTTCAATTGCACTTTAACATTTAACTATAAAACATTCTGCTAAAGATCACATTAAAACTAGCCTATATAACCACATAAGTGTTTTCTTTTAAGAGAAATAAGCAGATTATGTTGTTTCTTTTGCATTCTTGTCTTTACATGTTGTTTGTCTACTTAAGTTCTTTGATCGCATTGAGGATGACCATGTAGACATCGACTTTAACCGTGTGTTTTTCCCCACTTAGCGATTTAGTTTAGGTCAGATTCAACACTTTGTTCTCTGTTGCTTTAGATCCAGAGGTGTCCATTGAGTAGCTATGCCAGAAAAAAAGCCAGACCTGTTAAAAAAGGGTGTTCACATAATTGTGGCAATACAAGTTACACATTTTTCTGTTTGATCTGATGTATGTGTTTCTGTGCCAGTGACCAGCATTGCAGAAGAGATTCACCAGAAGAATGACCCACTGCTGTCAATGCTCAAGGACGTTTATGTGGAGTCTGACGATCCAGTTCCTCAGGTTTGAAGTTTGGGATAATTTCACCAGTACAATTATAGTTGTATTACTGTAGTATCACATTAATTCAGATTCTTATGTCCGGTTTCACAGACAAAGCTTAATCTAGTCCCAGAATAAAATGCATGTTTGAGCTGTTTTAACGGAAAGCAACTTAAAATTTCACTGCCATAATTTTTTGACTCAAGATGCACACTAGTAATTTTTTTTAAGGCACGCTTATAAAAGCTACTTAAATGTCCTAATTGTACTAAGGCATAATCTTATTAAAGGGTTAGTTCACCCAAAAATTATAATTATCCCATGATTATCTCACCCTCAAGCCATCCTAGGTGTATCTGACTTTAGTCTTTTAGCCAAACACAATCAGAGTTATATTTAAAAATATCCTGGCTTTTCCAAGCTTTATAATGGGAGTGAATGGTACCTTATATTCTTTTGGGCTTCTAAATCTAAGTTACTATTCACTCCCATTATAAAGCTTGGAAGAGCCAGGATATTTTTGAATACAACTCTGATTGTGAAAGAAGAAAGTCATACACACCTAAGATGGCTTGAGGATGAGATAATTAATTTTCATTTTCAGGTGAACTAACCCTTTAAGTTATATGAAATATAGTACATTTGTATTACAGTAAAATGGATTAAATTTCAGCAACAATTAATAATGCATGTGTTTATTAATTTGGAAGAGGCCAGCAATATTTCGCATCCGCCGCCCACAAGCTTTTGAAGTGTTTCATGTAAAGTGCTCTCATGCTTTAGACAACTGAGTTCGTGCACTCTTCCCACTTCAGTTTGATCTGTGGCCTCTGCCAGTTTTTCTAATGCTTTGTTCTGAGAAGTTCACAGGCCAAATAGAAAAGTACCTGCATTTGGTGCTTCGTGGGCAAATAAACTGATGTGGATTTTAAATTATTTTATCAACTTGAAATACAGGCATATTTTTGTAGACGTGTTCATAAAAATATGAATATATTTTTATGTTTGCATGTGATTGTTTTAAACCCGTGTTTAGACCGTGTTTCCCCCGTGTCCGACCCGACACAGTTGGATATTTTTCACCCGTTTGAGCAAAATTTGAACCGAACCCGTGCAGGACTCTAATCAGGCAGACAATCGCCATTAGCTAAAACAAGTTTATTATGGTTCTGTTCCCGTTCCTGTGATGGCAACAGTGCATACCTTTAACACAATATGCTGCACGCGCACCCAACCTAGGCGTTCGATGTTTACAAACATTGAAGGGGTCTATATAAACCTTATGTAGCTCCGCCCCTTTTCAGCGCTGCGCTCGTTGTCTTTTGACTTCCGGTCTGTATTTTCACAGCGATTCTGCGTGTTTATTAATGAACGGCTCGTTTTAAAATCTTCCCGGTCGACTGACATTTGTTAAGTCATCTGCTTTAAACATTACAGTCCTCATGATAACTTTCGTTAACTTTACATTAAGTAAATCCACTTCAAAAGCTAATTACTCCTGGACAGCAGCGCCATAGAAATATACAGAGCGACCGCAAAAACGGAAGTTAATATTCTAAAGATGGCGGTGCCCTCATTTCTCTGGTGCATAAGGTCTATATCCACATACTCGAGTGAGAAAACGCGCGGCGCTGGCGCTGACAGATGTTTCAGACACCGATAACGGTGTGCTAAGCGAAGTTTCTAACAGCAATTTGCATTAGCAAAAAACACTTGCGTTGCACCTGACGCTGCATTGTGCCAGGTGTATGATAGGGCCCTGTGAAGCTGTGAAAGTGCACTAGTGAGTCGATGAGTTTACCTGTTCGGCTAATGTCCCAGGCCAGTCCACCTCTGTAATCTCATATATCCACTTGTTAGCAGCTCAGGTTGTGGTTTTCAGGTGGTGTGTGCTGCCCTCTGCTGGTGTGACTGACTCTGTGCTCTGTGCTCCTGCAGGGTGAAGCAGCATCCGCTCCGATGAAGGTGGTCAAGACTCAGACCCAGCGCCGGCTGCTGAAGTTCAGTCTGCCCGGCAACCCCTATGGTTTCTCGGATATCACTGATGTTCCCAAAGGAAAACTGTCGCTTGTGGAAGCTTTAACCGGCCTGAACAACCACAAACGCATGCCTAAAACATGGACTCCAGAGAAGCTGGCACTAGAGTTCTCTCTGGATCCCAAAGATGCCAAAGCGCTGACAGAATTCTTTTTTCCCTTTGACGTCAAAATCATTCCACCAAAATCCGAGGAGACGAAGCAGATTAAGGATTCTTAGCACACGTGAGCACCGTTCTGTACAGACTCGAGTCGTCGCTGAAACGCACAATGGATAATTGCCTCAATATAAGTGTTTTGACATTTTGATTGTTGTGTATATTGTTTGTTTTTGAAGGGCCTGTCTATTTATTAGTTTGTCTTATTTAAACATGACATATCCAAATGGTTATTTCAGTTATAAGATAATTAATATAAATTAATGTAAATGTTTTTGGAAATCTTATGTCATATCATAGTATCAGCATCAGATCAGTACATATTATATTTCTCAATAAAGAAATTGGCTCAGAAATGCTATATTATGTTTGCTGTTAGACAATAAATCAGCTGCCCTTGCATTTTGATCCAGTGGACTGAATTTAACAAGGTTGTACAAGGTGAAACAATCTATAAAGTTACTCTGCCATACTTGAATATTTGATTTTAAGACTTTTGCACTCCTGGTGGACATTATATTTTAGTGAATTTCTGAATGTCCTGTAAAGAGCACATTCAGGGCTTTTCAGAGGTACCAAATGTTTGGAGTATTCACCATGACGCTCACTTCTCTTTGTTAAAAATGCCTGACATTAATTTAGTAATCAAATTTAGCATTCTTATGGAAATATGATCATATTTTGTAATTATCATTAATTCAATCTGACTAATTTTCAAATTGCTTGTCGTCAATCAACATCTCAGTAAAATGTTATGGGGTTTCTAATCAAATTATGACTTTGTTACAAAACAGGGCAGTTATTTCATACATGTCCACTGTAGACCAGAACTTACATCATGTTTATCAGACATTTTGGGAGACACAAGTGAGTAGGGAAAGAAATTATATCAATATTCCTATGAAATATTAGAAATTATGAAAATGTTGCCAGTTATTACTCCCATTATTGCACTACTTTTTCATTACATGTTTCCCCAAGAACACATTAATATGCTAATACGTTATACAGATACATTGTATTGATTGGGAAACCCCATTTATGGCCGTTTTACCCACATATTGCATTAAGTAAAATGGTTTATAAATTCCGTTATATCTTTCATAACATAGTTGAGGAAAATCTTTTTACAAAGTTTGGTTAAAAAAACAAACAAACCTGAAACCTAAAAATTGATTGGTGAATGAAAAAAATAAATAATTGTTTTTGCCTATAAATCCCAGACAGCAACATGGTGTCGGCCCAGATCCGGACACTTTGTTGCTATCTGGGATGTCTTTTTATTTTATTTTTTAAACAACTGAGTCCATATCATAACATATTAATAAAATATATCCTCCCCCCTTAAAGATAGTTTATTTTTTTATTTATTTTTGTGTATGTCTCGTTGGCAGCAGATTTTTTTCGTGTGCGCATATCGAGTTAAAGTTTCAGATGGCTTCGTTTCGCTCATCACTAAATCAGTACACTATGCTTTTCTGTGTCTGTTGTTCATTTCATTTTGTTAAATATTTCGAAACCACTGAACTCAGCTGAACGAGATAAATTCCCGTCCCATTGATACCCGACCGTACCCGACCAGTCCCGCCGCCGCCGCAACCAAACCCAGCTGCACGACTGCGGTCATTGGCCACACTGAGAACACCAGTGGGTGACTCCTGCGTTCTCATTGGTCAACGGCGTGTCAATCAAACCCGGCACTGAAATGTCATTGGTTTCCTCTCAGCGTGCGGTGAATGCGGACAGCGCGAGCGTCACGGTGTGTTTGGGATGCATATGAGAAACGAGACGCGGGTACAAAATGTATCATGCATTTCTCTCCGTTTAAAACGAGCGTTTGCATTCGGGAAAACATCGAGGCAGTTTAAAGCAGTTTTCTCAGGGCTGTTTATATTATTAAGATTAGACATCTGTTTACACCGGGGTTTTCTGATTGATTCATCACACTAAAACGGGCAGAATTCAAATATTTTAATGCTTTAAAAAAAAAAACGCTTAGTCTTTTTAAACCGAAGCCGTGTCAGTCTGGTTTTACACCAATACGCGAAGAAATAGAGCTTTTAACATCTGTAAATAAGTATATTTTATGTGGAAATGTTGTGTTGTCGGAGCTTCAAACATCTGGCGAGAGATGGATGTGAATCTGAATCTCAGCGAATAATGATGTGAATGATGCGGCATCCTTTATTTCAAACAAGTCACAGACGAGAATCAAGGTAAAACACCAACTTTATTAATGATTGTGTTTAGAGAGCACTGTATAACGATTTAAATACGATTGTGATGTTCTCTACTCTTTCCTCCATTTTAAATCAGTTGATCCACTTTCAAGGTGAATCTTTCAGATCCTAAATTGAAAGCAATGTGCAAGGCAAGATTTTCTCTGGGTAAATATAGCATCAGTGCAAAAAAAGAAAAAAAGAGTCCATTTGTAAGGAGTCAAAGTTTAATAAGAATCATGCCTCTGCAATTGTTTTCCAACCTATTCATCTGAGATGAAAGTCTGGAGCCTTTATCCAGAAAGTATCTGGAATTCATTGAGCTTTTTATTCTGTATCTTCTTCTGGTCTGGCCTTGGCTAGGCCTTTTCTGTCTCAAAACTGCTGCTTTTAGAAATGGAGGAATGTTCTAGGTTCACAACATCGAACAGTCTTGGACTACTGTTGAGGCCTCTTGAAGTGATTGTGCTTCATAATGGAGGGATACATTTCCCAAGCATACATGAAGAGACACTTAATCATTTTATTCCTGTTGCTAGGATCCACAACTATTCAGTATACAGGACTGTCATTCGCTCACGAGTTTCCTCTGCTGTCACTATGGTTTCAGCTTATACTGTACCACTGATAGTCTGCTGTGAGATGATTTCCACTTCAGTTTGACGACTTAGAGCTTTTAAACAAGATAGAAAACCTTTTATTTGAGACTGGTCTGATATCATGTTATATCTCAAAAACATGTTCTTTCTTGTTTACTTTGGTTGAGAATCATCAGCCAAGACCTGTGAATGTAGGTCAAGGTGGAAACTCTTGAGTCGATACAAGCCGATTGCAAGATCGTGGTGAAATAGTGATCTGATTTCACCTGATATGCCGGTGTCTGTGTGTGCTTGTTTTTCTATTCCGGTGGGGACTTCAACCTGTGGAAACAAGCTTATAAATCATACAGAATACGTTTTTTTATTTTTTTATTTTTTTTGAAAATGTAAAAATGCAGAAAGTTGTGTGTGATGGGTGGGTTTAGGGGTCGGGTTAGTGTAAGGTGAGAGCATATAGCCTGCAGTTTGTACAGTATAAAAACCATTACGTCTATGGAAGTCTCCACAAAGATAGGGAACCAGACGTGTGTGTGTGAAGATAATTATGTGTGTGCGAGTATGCATGGGTGCTTGCATGTGGGTGGGTGAGTATATTTAGCATAAAAGTGTCTTATTCTCTCATTGGTTTTCATATGCATTTGGGTAAAGTGGCACCTTGAAAAATCTTTTAAACCTAGCCTTTGTAGAGAAACCTTTTGCCAGGTTGCCAGATAAAATGCCCTCTTTGTCCTCTAGTGGAAAACGTAAACGACTTTTCAACTCCATTAACAACTAAGCCAAATGGGAAAAAAATCTTTTGGGCATATGGGCATAAAAACAAACAATGCACATAATAATCAAAACAAAACCATATGAATGTGCCCAGTTGGTATGTTGCTTGGTAACTGAAATCAGCCTTTAGTTAGGCTAAATAACTATCCTTGGCAAAATTGTTTATTCTGATTATTAATACATTTCATTTCAAGTTTTAGAAATATAAAATACCAAAGTATGTTACAGCTGTTATAAAATAATAGGACGCTCAGTCTCAAGGCTGTGTGTTAAAGTGATTTTTTTTTTTTTTTTTTTTGTCTCACTCTCCACTTTATGTTCTGCATATCATGGTACAATCAATGAAAAACACAACCTCTTGTGGTTTATTGTTTTGGCTGTAAGTTTTGAATAAATATTATTGATAAATTAAAACAACACAGTTAAAGGGATTGTGTTATTCCATATATTCCAAACAAGACTTACTTTCTTCTGCAGAATGGAAAAAAAGATCATTTGAATAATGGTTTGAACCACAGGAAACACTGATCACCACAGTGGTGCTCCTCTTTCCTTCAGTGATTTACTCATTAACATCAGGTGTCATCACTAATGGTCACAATGAGCGCTGTTAAACACAGGGGATTTTGTTGTTTAGCATCCAACCGTGAGACATTTTCAAGCCAGCAATTTTGTGATACTTAATATTTGAAAGACGTTCGAAGAATGATTTCAGCAAACATTATGAGAACATTCATCAAATAACAATAACCTATATTGTGATTTCATGAACATTGTTTTGAAAGTACTTAATTCTTACACTTGCATAAACTTTACATTAATTAAAGAGAAAAGTTGGGAACTGTAACTGGGGCAGGCTACAAAACCTTATTCATTTTAAGTTAGTTCTAAATATTTAAAGGATGTTCCAAGAATGTTGTTCTAAGAACTTTTTATCCCAATATTATGAGAACATTTAAAAAACCTTATGACAATGCATAAATTATGTTTTTGTGGTAACCTTTTATGAGAGCATTAATACGATTAAATAACATTGAACAAACATTCTATTAATGTTACTGGAAGAACGTTTGTTCAATGTTATTTAATCGTATTAATGCTCTCATAAAAGGTTACCACAAAAACATAATTTATGCATTGTCTGTAAGGTTTTTTAAATGTTCTCATCATGTGTCAATGTCATATACCTTTGTGAACCTGCTATTAAAGCTCAGTGGCTCAAATAAATGACATCTAGCTAGGCTGATGGACAGCTGTTAAAACTAAACCAATAACTGTATTATATTCTTCAGTGAAAGAGGTAAAAAAATATATGAGCAAATCCATACAGATCAACCAAATTTTAGAAACTTATTCAATCCAGTTTTTTGATTTTGTTAATAATTTTGGACAAAATCTCTGTTACTTTAATTTCCTATTATCACTGTAAATCTGCTTTGAAACGATCTATATTGTTAAAAGCGATATATAAATGAAGGTGACTTGACATAACGATGGACATAAATGATGATCATTAGCCCCCAACATATTTTGTTGTATTGAATATCTGAACATGCATTATATCAAAAGAAAGAACATTGCTTCTGCTTTTAAACTAACAACCAAACAAACAAAAAAAACCTGTTTTATTCTAGCTTCATGCATTCTTTATCAACACTTGAATGTTAAGTTTCATTAAAAGGCAACATTTTGAGCAAAAAGCTCTAACCCATAACCATTTTTGTCCAAGACTACATCCAGATCAGATCAAAATGTAGATGGAGTAGATTATTATTATTATTATTATTATTATTACATTTTGCTTATTACATTACATAACTACAGTATCTATGGCTGAAGGCCATGCGACAGAAAATATATGGTATGAGGGTTCAGGGTTTCCTTATGAACCTCAAAACAAGTATCTTATAAAAACAAACAATGCACATAATAATCAAAACGCTATCATCATGAGCAGAAAACAAAGCTATTACTAGTACTTTAAAACTTTTAGTGGTCTTTCCATCTACAAATAATTTCCCCAATTATAACATTGTTTATTATGAAATGCTGATTGATAATGCTAAATGTAGATGAAAAAGACGTCCTGTCAAAAAACATTTGTATTGTACAGTTGGAGTCATATGTATGACAGATAAAAGTAGCCTAATAGTAAAATTCTAATTTTATGCTGTGTTTTAGTGAAAGTATAAGCATAATAGTGTCAGTTGCTCCATTGTTTTGACGCGCTGCTCACTTTAAACTGCTGAAACGGTAAAACGGTGCTACCATTGCCATTATGTAGGACCACGGTTGTTACGAAGCATAGATCAAATGCTCATTCAGATCCAAGTGCAGCTTGTCTTTATTAAACAGAGTAGTCACCAGGCAAGGGTCATACACCAGCAAACACAGCAGAGAAGATCAGGCAAAATCGTGGTCAACAAACAGGCAGGATATCAGGGCAGGCAGCAAACAAACAGGATCCAGGAACCAGGCAGAAGATCAGGAACAGACAAGGTCACAACAGGCAGGTAAACACATGGAAAACGCTTGGAAATGTTCACAGCAGCAAAACATGACCCCAGAGTGTTGTGTGACTGTGGCTTAAATGAGTGTTTGAACATGAGGTGCAGGTACGTGTGTAATCAGTGCAGTGCAGGTGTATGGTGTAATCAGTCCAGGGAGATGCATGATGGGAAATGGAGTCCGTAATCACCCAGGGAGTGCGTGGCTAATTGTGACAACGGTCCGCTATTTGAGAGTTCACTCGATAATGTCCACCATGGTTTTGCACACAACTACAAATGTGTTCTCTCTGAACATTTTTGCATTTCTCCGAGAAACTTTCCTTTCACTCACAAAGAATGCATCTGCATTTCCCTTCAGGGGCTCCGTACTTTAAAGG
Organism: Vimba vimba; assembly: GCA_022828995.1. Taxonomy (NCBI): domain Eukaryota; kingdom Metazoa; phylum Chordata; class Actinopteri; order Cypriniformes; family Leuciscidae; genus Vimba; species Vimba vimba. The sequence continues at coordinate 4,209,725 of CM040832.1, read as the reverse complement.
AACACTCCACCGTTTTTTGAAATAGGGCTTATTCACCTTCTTTCATACATTTAGATAGGTGGGCAAATGCATTTTTGTCTCAGTGCATGCATTGTTTTAGTTTGACAGGGTCGGCGCTAGCTTAGCTTAGCATAATGAATGGAATCCTTTGTTGCCAGCTAATTACTTCTTGTGGCCTGCGTATTCACAACGAGTACAAATAGCGATGCAGATTAACACTAGGCGATTTCCTAGGCAGATATTGACTTATATATTAAGGACTATATTAGGGGGAAGCACAGGCGAAGCACTGCTACTTGGGCGTGATATCTCTGCGCCCAAGTAGCAGTGCTTCGCCTGTGCTTCCCCCTAATATAGTCCAAAGTCAATATCTGCCTAGGAAATTGCCTAGTGTTAATCTGCATCACTATTTGTACTTGTTGTGAATACGCAGGCCACAAGAAGTAATTAGGTGGGTTTTTTTGTTTGTTTTTTTATATCACTTTTACTCAGGACATGCTAGCTGGCAACAAAGGATTCCATTAATTATGCTAAGCTAAGCTAGTGCCGACCCTGTCAAACTAAAACAATGCATGCACTGAGACAAAAATGCATTTGCCCACCTATCTAAATGTAGGAAAGAAGGTGAATAAGCCCTATTTCAAAAAACGGTGGAGTGTTCCTTTAAACATACTTGCTTGACGTGCTAGAACCAATGAGGTTCATTCTCGTGTTACGCAGCACGTTTGTAGCCTGGAAATCCAGACCTAAATCTAAAAGATTAATGGTCTGGCGTCGACTAATGAAGATCGGCCAGCTCGAGGGGCGGCACGAAGCATGCATTTGAAACTCTCACTGCACGCAATTGGATAACACTACGACCAATCACAACAATAAACCCCATACGCTTAGCCACCAGCGGAGCTAACTGGTAGATTAGACTCTTACCGTATCCGGTCGGCAAAACAGCAAAAACGTCCTTCTTGCAAAGGAACGATTCGAGCGACGTCTTCTGTTCCTGTTTTAGATAAAAAGCCAAGTCTAACTCGTTCATTGTAGCGGCCAAAGCCGTTTCAAACAACTGGTGTTCATCCATAGCCATCTTGCAATGTTTACTAATGACTTCGACGTCACAGCGCTGTCGTCATCTCGCCTCTGGCCCGCCTATATCAGATAACCCGATGTGATTGGTGCAGCTCAGATCGAGGGGCATATTTAATGAGCATCATTACTCGACACCAGAGTAACTCGCTGAGCAAATTCAACTTGCAAGAACTCTGGATTACCAGGGTAGCACGATTGAACTTCTGCAAGAACCAATGAGGTTTGTTCTTGTGCGTCATGTAGGGTTTAGCTTTCGTTTACCATATTTCAGTACTTTATGTATGGACGTTGATCAATGTTTATGTGAACAAAAGCCTGAATTAAATCATATAAAGTGATTGTGTCTGTTCAGAAGACTCAGATTAAATCGCTCTATTCATATGGATTTCATATTCATAGTGAACATTAAACGTTGTGAACCGTTAGAGTTTTGGGTAAATAGACTTTCAATGAATGGAGACTCTGAAATATCTCTGATTAATTCAAATTATCTTCATTTGTGTTGCATAGATGATTGAAAGTTTTATGGGTTTGGAACATGGACATGAGACTAATGATTACTGAATTTTATTTTATTTTTAGGTGAACTAACCCAAAAACTAGGGTTATAACATTGTTTATTATGAAATACTGATTAATAATGCTAAATGTAGATGACATGGCATGACACGTTTTTTTTTTTACTATTATTATTATTAAAATAAAGTATTTTGAAAACATTCATATCAAATCGTCATATATAATTATGAAATTGTTTGAGATGTAGCTGCTGTCAGATCCAACACAGTTGGCTGCTTAATTTTTCAACTAGGTTTTTTTGTTGTTGTTGCAAACTCTCTCTTCATCATTTACAAAACAATTTAGAGTCAAATGATTTGAACAAGCATATAATCCTCTGATGCGATCTGCGATGAAATGAAAAATAAACCATCCATTTGTTCCTGAAGCTGTGGAATCTGTACAGTCTTAAACAAACTACATAAACTCTTCCCTTTGTCCTGTTGTTGACAGACTCAGGTGTGTGGAGTATATCAGAAACTAAACTCACATCTGTATACTTCAGTGTAGACAGCGTCAGTGATTATAATGAATTCTATTTGCTTTTAACGCAATGCTCACATCTGGTGTAGACTGGTGTCAGCCATTAAGCGACTGGATGCCATGTGGATAGTGTAACTATATAACTATTTCACAATAAACCTACTCTAAACCTGCAGTCAGCTGGCAGCATCACTTTACTGTGACTCTATATTGTGTTACATGTTAGATGGTTTGTGACGTTGTGAATCCTTGCACAGCTAATTCCTTTTCTCTGCTTCCCCAGGCTCTGCCTCCATGCTGAGATGTGTGCTAGCGTCCTGTCCGATAGGCTGAGCTTGCTCTCTTTACCATGTAACTGCAAAAAGAAGGATGCTTTATTCCTCCACTAGTCTGCTTGTGGCTTCAGGGCCGCCCAGCGCCACCCGGCCCCCCCCACCGAGGGCGCTGACCCATCCAGCGGGTACAAGAGCCATGGAGAACTCCTCTGCAAAAGCCAACAGCTCGCTGGAGCTCCGGACTCTATCGGGATACACAACGCCTCCAGCTGTCGGGCCGGACCCCGTTCAGGGCCTGAACCTGCCCCTTCAGGTGTTCTTCGGGTCGGTCATCATCTGCGTGCTGCTGCTGGCCTTCCTCGGAAACATGGTGGTCTGCGCCATGGTTTACCAGAGAGCCGCCATGCGCTCCGCTATTAACATCCTACTGGCCAGTCTCGCCTTTGCCGACATGATGCTAGCGGTCCTCAACATGCCTTTTGCCCTGGTCACAATGGTGACCACGCACTGGATCTTCGGAGAGGTGTTCTGCCGCGTGTCAGCCATGTTCTTCTGGATGTTCGTGATGGAGGGAGTAGCGATTTTGCTGATCATCAGCGTGGACCGTTTCCTAATCATCGTGCAAAAGCAGGACAAGCTAAGTCCGCGCAGGGCCAAAGTGTTAATCGCAGTCTCGTGGTCTCTGTCTTTCTGCTTCTCTTTCCCTCTTTCCGTTGGCCATCCGGCCCTGGACATTCCCCCCAGAGCACCACAGTGTGTTTTCGGGTACACGGCGGACCGGGGCTACCATGCTTACATGATGCTGATAATGCTGGTGTTCTTCTTTGTACCGTTCCTGGTGATGCTGTACACGTTCATGGGCATCTTGAGCACGCTCCGCCACAACGCGCTCCGCATCCACTCCCACCCGGACTCGGTGTGCCTCAGCCAGGCCAGCAAACTGGGTCTGATGAGCCTACAGAGACCCTTTCAGATGAATGTCGACATGAGCTTCAAAACACGTGCCTTCACCACCATCCTCATCCTGTTCTCGGTGTTCACCGCATGCTGGGCTCCGTTCGCCACCTACAGCCTGCTGTCCACGTTCAGTCGCCCCTTCTACTACAGGCAGAACTTTTTTGAGATCAGCACGTGGCTGCTGTGGATTTGCTACCTCAAATCAGCTCTGAATCCTCTGATCTACTACTGGCGTATCAAGAAGTTTCGCGACGCCTGCCTTGACCTGATGCCCAAGTACTTCAAGTTCCTGCCGCAGTTGCCCGGCCACACGAGGAGACGGATCCGCCCCAGTGCCGTTTATGTGTGCGGGGACCACCGCTCCGTGGTGTAGTGGAGGACCTCTTTTAACCCTGAAGCGTCTTTTGTAATTCGTATGGTACAATCGTATCAAGCTGTGATCTGTTTGGTCTTTCTTAAAACTGCAGGATGTTTTAGCTGTAAACGATTGTACAGATGAGAAGCCTGTACAGTTAAACTACTTTAATTGCACAATGTTTTTTATAGGGTTTAGAATTTACTAGAAGTTTGTTCAGTACATATCAGTCAGGTGCTGCTATATTTGGTGAAAATGTGCAATCTTCTGTTTAATGCCATTGAATGTTATATTTTGTGTGCTGTATTTGTTTTTTTCCTGGCTTTGTGATCCGGTTTACACTTTAACATATCTATTTAATTTTATTATTGATTGTTCAGCTATTCTTTTTTTTTTTTTTAGGGATGCACAGATTATGAAAATTTTGACAGTTCTTTAAATTTGAAAGCCGATAACGGATATATTGGCCGATAAATCTAAATCCAAATCCAAATCCAAATTTTTATATAGTTTTTGAGAGCCTGATTACAAAAAATTCAAGTCTCACCATTAAAAGCCATGTCCCAAGCACTTTAACATAAATCAAACATATACAGTACAGTTTAAAAGTTTTAAAATTGGCCATCTTTCCTAAAAAAAAAAAAAAAGCCTTAAAAATAAATAAACTGCCTAAATAATTCAAGTCATTGGTCAACATACTTGCATATTAAGAATCAAATTGCATATGCCATGGATAAAATAAGATAATTAGTTATTTATCAGCTTTAAGATATTAGTCAAATTTTCTTATTGGACCGATAACATTAAAAAGGAACATATATCGTCCGATGCTGATATATCGTGCATACCTAATTTTATTTCATTGTGGAAAAAAGGCAATTGGCAAAGGTGACTATTCAGCGTGTTCCAATCTGATAAGACTTTGTGGAAATACAGTACATGATTTTTATGTGATTTTTTTTTAAATTGTGATTTACATTTCTGGTGGTGAATAAAATCATGGAAATGAATCAAATTGTAATTCATGGATATTCCATTCTAGTTATTGCTTGTTGTGAGTGTAATCGTGAAGGGTTTTTTTCCCCCTTGGTGTCATGAATGAATGGAAATGTCAAGAAGTTTATTGGTCAAAAGTGGGAGAACCCTGTCAGTATTTGTGTACAGTACAGTATATATCATATGAACAACAGCTGACCAACTGCTTGTTGGTGACATGGCGTTAAAAGTCAATAAACAAAAACAACAACAAACAACCAAGCACAGATATGTTTATTATATCTTTTTAAAATGTCAAACAGCAGGCGTCTGAGGATCTGTTTCATCCCTCTGTTAGCTGCGACTGGAACAAGGTCAGTGTGAGCCTTTGTAGTGTGCCGCTTCATTCAGATGATGATTTCTTTCTAAAGCTTTGTGAGTCTGAAAGGTAATGTTCCTTCGCTAGTGTCCCTCGTGGGGTTGATTATTTCTCCAGCCACCGCTAATGAGGATGCTGTGGGCTTTAGAAGCTCATCAGACCCATGTGTGGAACTCGATTACTTAGCAACAGTATGTATTACTTGGCAACCAGCTTGTGTTACTTAGAGTTGACACACTCTCTCGTGGGAGTTTTTGTTTTTTGGAGAAGCTACTATAACATTGACATTTAACATGGTTTCTCAGGGTTGTTTTGTGATCTTGAAATATCAGAAACATAATAATTAAATGATTTAGATCACCCCATCTCACACACACATTTAAACGATTTAGTAAATGATAGTTGACAAAACATTTTAAAAATATAATTTGTTGCAAAAAAATATGCAGTTGTTCCAAAATGTAATATTGGGAAAATTATTACATTACAATGGTTATTGTCCATATTTTTATACCAGTCTTTCAGAATTTAGAATTTTTTTTTTTATTTTAGTAGGAAATTCCTCCCATGCTTCATAAAATGAAAATGATTAAATAGGCTATATCATTATATTATAAGGTTTTAATCATCTGTTTCTGGAAATAGTATAGTTAGTAACATACATGGTTAATTCCAACTATAAAATTATATGAATTATTAAAAACTACATTTGCATCAGGGTTGCATCAAATTTTAATTGTATTTTTTTTTTAATTTGTCAATCTGAACATCAAATCTGTATCTTTTTTTGTCAACTCAGTTCAAATTTAAGAAATGTCAACCACTTACAACTGCAAGTAGTGGCCGGACGCGGCCAGGTTGTTCACCTGTTTCTATTTGTGAATTTCATAGTATATTTGCTAATATTTTGTTTATTTATGTTCATTTAAATTTTTTGAAACCACATTTTACACTTTATCACACAGAACAAAAATATAAAGCAGTTGCTTAATAATGAAAATAAATACCAACCTGATCTCATGTGAAAATCTGAATGCTCTTTATATTCAGTGATCATATCTGCAGTGTATTGAGGTCCTATAGGCCATTCAGTGATTTATAAACAAGTAATAACACTTTAAAAGCAATCCTAAATGTAACTGGGAGCCAGTGTGAAGACTTGAGGACTGGTGTGATGTGTTGATATGTTCTGCTCAGCGTTCTGTATGAGCTGACACTGTCTTATGGTCTTTTTGGGAAGGCCAGTGAAGAGTCCATTACAATAATTCACCCTTGTATGGAAACAAAGCATCTCATTCTTGCAATATTTTTCAGATGATAGTATGCTGAGTTAGTTATTGCTTTGACATGACTACTGAAACTAAGGTCTGACTCTAGTGTCACACCAAGATTCTTGACTTGATGACCCCTAGACTCAAGGTATGCGTTCACCTTGAGAATTTCATCTTTGTTTCCAAACGCAATGACTTCAGTTTTGTCTTTGTTTAACTGAAGAAGGTTTTGGCACATCCAACTGTTAATTTCACCAATGCATTGGCACAGGGAGTGATTGGGCCTGTAGTTGTTAAAGGCACAGAACAGAAAAAGAAAAAGGGAATATGAAAAACAATGTATTAAAATGTGTCCAAACAGAGATTAATAAGCTTAACCTATCATTTTTATCTCTGTAAGTCTTGAAGTTAATCAACTTTTGACATTTCTGCCTGAGAGGGCAAAGTGATTAAAGTTAATATCCGTTCATTTCCGAGTGTCTCTGGAACATGGATTTCACTGGGCCAGTTTATAATATAATTTTCATTCTAGTACATTTTATGAATATGCTTCATCATATATTGTGCTCTTGCTGTGTGTGTATGTATTGTTATAAATTGAGCTTTAGAGTGTTATAGTTCTAGAAGTGTATTTGTGTGTTCATTGGGAGAGGGTCTTAACATTTTTCAGGTATTTAACTATGTTCACACTCTCACTCTCAACTTCTGTTGTTGTTCTCAAAAAACGAAGTTACACATCATCTCCCTGCCATTCCCATGGCAACAAGAAGCAAAAGTGTAAAAGAAACCGGTCTCTGGACACTGCAAAGAAAAGGGCAAAATTACAAAAATGTAAAGGAGTGCAAATTGTGCACATGTACAATAATAGCCATCTGGACCAACCATGCAAGTAATCCTGCAAATCTGCTGTAACACAATTTCAGACCCAGTATCAAACCCGGCATACGAAGATCCATTTCACAGATCATATCAGACCTCAAAATATACCATACCCTATTTGAGTAAACCAATTTTCTTCAGTCTGAAATCAGTGATATAAAAATGTATTTCTGGTTACAATTATCAAGTAAACAATCAAATGTAATATTTCACTGTAAAAGTACTTGATGTGCTTTCAGAATAATCAGTGTACATTCATAATTGAACCCATTAGATGTAGTGCAGTGTTAATCCATTCTGCGAGAAAATATCCATTTACACGACGGCACATTTTAATCAGGTTGCAGGAATGTGGGCGGGTGTGAAATCATAATTATGAGGCTCGCTGTTTGTTGTTGTATTTATAGAATCCGAAATATGAGTCCTTCTGTGAATTTGTTTGTCCATCAATCCATTTTCTATACCTGGAATATCCTAAGTATGGTCCCAGCATGCTTCAGGCCTGGACAGGGTTATAGCACACATTCACATTCACTCAGACCTTCAGCGATGATGAATTTAGACATGAGATCTACCTTCTCGATTTGTACATTATTATATGTAAAGCTGAATGATGGCCTTTAAATAGTGTGAATGTGGCTTTAAATTGCTTTCAGATGCCTCTACAGCTCAGGCATTTCTTTTATTCTTGTTATGACTGTAACATACTTCAATGCTTACGCCCTTACTATACCAGATTATTCTAGTTTACTGAAGGTGTGGCCTTCATCTTCATCTGGCCTTCATCAGCACCTGAATCGAATAGCAGGCACTTGATGTAGTGATAAAAGGCTCTCTTGAGATGAACGCTTTCTATACAGAATTACTCGCTGCCAGGTGCACACTGGTTGACATGTATAAATCAGTGGTTTGAAAACAATAGGCAGTGTCCTCAGTTTCTTTAATCAAATGTAAATTCATGTTCCAGTTTTATCTGACACGGATACATTTTCCAGGTAAAAAAATAAATTCTACACTATTAAAATCCCAACATTTTGTGTATATTTTATTTGTGAACTGAAGTTTAGATATTCTTTTTAATTTTAAGATGTCAGTTCCTTTTCAGATACAGCATTGCCTCCTCTCACGTGACTTTTCCCAATTCATTCACTATCAAATCCACAGCACATGTAGACTGCATCTGAAATCACATTGCAATTTTTTTTCTGGCCCAGCTCCGGTCCACACATCCCCTTTTCCCACGGCCCACATAAAGCCCTGGAGTGGCAAAGATCTGGATTAAAGACAAGGGCCACACATGGGCCATAACTGGCCCGAGTCTCAGACAATTACTAACACATAACTGGCCCTGCACTGGGCCTGAATAGGTTTTAGTGTTGGTACTGATTCTCAGCCTTAAGTAAACTAGAAACCCCAAAACTGAGCCATGCCTGAGCCTGAACTTTCTACACTGTAAAAAAATAAATAAATAAATAAATAAAAACGGTAAATGACTCTCATCTACGCTGCCAAACCAAAACCTTAAAATAGCCTATCCTATTTTACATAAAGTGCAAAAAAAAATTTACAGAAATTTTCAATAAACTTTTTACCGATGAACACATCTTTACTATCCCATGAGGCCACAGGAGAGGATTTGTGAATGGCACTGAAGCGACCGCGACGCAACTGACTCTGGAAGGTCACGTGATACTGATAGCATGGCAAATGAAGTACGTCCGGAATAAATTCATACTATATAGAACATACTTTTTTTTAGCGGGCGTTAAGTAACTACTTATTTCAGACGCAGCAGGGGAGGCAAGAGATGCTGTAACTTTAGAAAAAAATATTTTTCCACTGTTTAATACGCTATTTTTCATTACATTTATATTTGTGTAGTGGATTATTTTCTCATTATTTTGTCCTTTTCCTTCTTTGAGAGAATGCTCATATGAAAACAATGAGTGTTAAGCTTAATGATCCACTGCCCTACAAAGGCAAAAGACCTTAACTCACCAGAGTGTGAAACTGAGAAAAATGACTTTAAAGTTTTTTTGTTGTCCAGCCAATTGTATGATAGGTAGGACACTGAAAATTTGCCAAGTAGTTGTCATAATGAATATATTTATCTACATTAAAAAAAATTGAGCTCAAACTTGACCTTTGACCCTTATTCGGAAGTTACTGCATTCTGCCTTTGCATAATCTGCAAAACAATAATGGCTCATACAAAGGCAAAGTACCTTAACTTCTAATTTATTGACCATTTTGACTTTTATCACTCTATAAAACATTTCTATGATAACAATGATAGTCTTAAAATAACATTTAGTGAGTTCTGTTTAGAAGGCTTAATATTACATCAATAGAATATTATAAAATAAAAAATAATGAGAAGGCTACTGTACTGGATCGTTTTAAAAACTTTATCAGTGTTCTTAATTTAAGTAAAAACACTAAACACTAAAGAAGAAGTTAAAGTAACCTTTCACAAATATTTCTTACATTTGAAAGATTTGATTTGACACACACACACACACACACACACACACAGGCGCCTCTGTTTTCTGACGTGCTCTCTGCTTGCCGTTGCGGATTGAGGAACGCGCTGATTAGCCGGTTTCATATGTTGTGTGTGCAAAGATAAGCGCCAGTAAATTTAAAGTATATGCTTATAACGGCCCAAAAAACAGGACATTTTCGTCACTTTATAAAAAAAATAAAAAAAAACAGCCACGACGGCCAGGACAAGACGTGAAACCATGACATGTCCTGGGAAAACAGAACGTTTAGGTCACCCTAATTTTAACTGTTTAACCTGACGTCTGCCTACTAATAGCCTACCCACAGCGACACTTAAAATGTCAACCTCCGGACAACTTGCACTTTGATAGATTAGGTTAGCCAGCCGGCACATGATGGATTTAAACAATGGATTGTCTTCTCAGTGGATGTCGTTTTCCATGCATTTTGAGTTTGACCATGTTAAAAAAGGTAAGCTGCAATCTAAGTTATATCTGCTGGGTTTGTTTGTTTGCGTGGTAATGTTTTCTCCTCCCCTTACTTATCGTGAGACGTCCCCAACCCACTCGCGTTGTTTTCAATTACATATAGGCATTAACGCTACACCGTAACTTCAGCGCGGCAAAAATTTAACGTTGTTAAAACAAAGGCAGAGTGCCTTAACTCCAACTGTAACTTGATTCCAGCATTCCGGAGTGCAGCGGAACAAAGCTAAAAGACCGTAACTGATGTTAAGGGCTTCTGCCTTTGCTTTCCCTCTGCTTTTGGAAGTTATGACAAAAACAACATCTTATTTTTAGCAGAAAAGAACAAAATTGACTCGAGATATTTTTCCACATGATAAAACTGATGTCCATTGTTCCAAAAATGGCAATAACTAATTTTGACCAAAATTGAAGTTAAGGTCTTTTGCCTTTGCACGGCAGTCCAGGTCTGCTCTCCTGACTTAATTTACAATATATTCCATTAATTATTTACTGGAATTCACTGAATCTGTAGTTTTTCTCCCCAAATCCTCACTTTCCAGGTTTTTCACATGGATACAGTAATTGTTTCCCCTTTTCACTTCTAATCTGTATAAGCAGTGTTTACTTGAATGTTTCCAAAGCAGGTAAAAAGGCCTATAGCCTACTATTTATTGTCTGTCAAAATGACGGAAAGCACTTTGAAATCACTCAGTGTTCCAGGTGATGAACATTTTTGATTAATCAACGTGTTACATAATATACAGATATTACTACAATGCACATCATGTCAGTATTGCTGCGGAAAATTAATTTGGGCGTTATGATGGTTTGTTGTAGTCATTTGTTAATGCTTTTACACTTAATTGTCCTTTTAATGTTCTATGGTTGAAGGGTGAGTAAAATAATGTCATCTTATATTGTACCGTTTTTGAAAATGCTTATTGTGTTCACTTTGGCTGATTGTTTCCATAATTTGTGCTAAGCGTCATGAGGCGTAGGAAAAAGGTGGATAACCCGCTAGTGATGGGAATGCACTGAAACTCCTTTCTCGATGTGAACCCTTGAATATGTTTTTTTTTTTACTTACCTTGGCATGCTTAAATTAAGGTGAGTTAAATTTGATGTTTATAAAAAAAATGCAGTAACTCCACTCACACTACTGAATTTGGCCCGTTTGACAGTCAACTGGCATATTAGATTAATATTATCTTAGAGAGCTTGTTTATAGTCATTTAAATAGGATGCAAAATATACCCTTTTTTAAAGGTTTGATTTGATATAGCTATTTATTTGTAGGAAAAAGAAAACCTTAGATGATCGAAACACTTTTGATTGAATGAGTCAAGTATGTAACTTGAGGCTTCTTGACCTCAAACTTTCATATTTCCCCCCACATTTAGCTGCTACAAAGATCTACAACTTAACAGTTTTGGTCCTGTAAATCCTTTATATTTGTACATCTCAGCAGTCATGTATGATTTTACAGGCACAATGGTAAAATATTTAAATCAACTTTATTTAATGGGTCATAGACAAGCAACATTTCAAATGTGTGCTAAATCATTTTGGTAATACTTCTTGAAAATGATCCTTCTCAGCCTGGGCTGAAGGGCTTTGAGGGTTAAGCACTTTTGTCAGTAAAGCACTGTAATTGTCAGAACAATACAGATGTCCACCCTCTCCAAATGTAAATTCAGTCAGTTTATTTTACACGTTTAAAACCGAGCTCTAATACATCATGTAGCAGGATACACTAACAGCTGGGTTACTCTGTGCCAGAGGGTTTTCCCTGAGTAAGGATGATGTCTTTGACGTCTCTGGTGAGACTGTGAAGCTCTTTCTGAAGGCTCTCCACGTCATCAGGAACAACAGAACCGTCCTCCTCTCCCAGACTGCTGTTCTTCTCCAGGCCATGACCCTGAACTACCAGCTGCTTGACCACCAGACCCTGGTACTGAGACAGCAGCTTCAGCTGGTCCTAAAACACACACAGGGACAAACATTTGGCTTATGTGTTTCTGTACATTCACTGTGTTGTAATGTCTGACCTCGAAGGACTAAACAGAAGAAATAAACCAGAGAAGATTTACACGTCAAAGAAGGCGGAGCTCCAGAGCCACACCCACCTATTACATCATCGCCACAGATCAATCGTAGCTCAAAGGGGTTTACCAGCCAGAGCTGTTTCAGCTCCCCAAACAAACACCAAACCAAGTTTTATACGAAATCACAGCAGATTGTTCTTCGATTTTGCTTGAAGTATATCAAGGCTTTAACTCAGTGGTTCTCAAACTACTGCTTTAAAGTCCCCCTGTGGTGAAAATCCAGCTTTAAATGTTGTTTATATGTCTATGTGGTGTTTTAAATGTGCTTTAAGACAAACCATGTGTAAATTCATAAGTCAACACCATTGCTGAGTGTTTTCTCCTTAAAACTGCAGTGAACCAAAGACAGTCTCAAAAACACGCTTTGAAATCGCTGGTGTTTCTGACGTCACAAACTACCTTGTAACCAATCAGATCAACGTGTGATCGTCAACCAGACTCTGAGCTGAGTGAATGAGTGAGTGGAGGCGGGGCTCATTTGCATATTCATAGAACCACATATACTAAAAGAGGCAAGGGTGTCGAGTTACATTCAAGATATTTTAAGGCATGAACACATTGTTTTTCAAGAAAACATCAAAGTGATGATGGTGATCAAAGATGAGTTTTAAGGGATAAAATTATTGACTACAGGGCGACTAACTATGCACAAGCAAATGATTCGCTGCCTTTTAGCATTTATAATTTGCATTATTTTTCCCTGCTGTATCACAAAAAGACAGTCCATTTTTAGACTGTGACCTACAAATTTATGCAGTGTGAGATTATTCTGAACGGGCAAACTTTTGTATAATTGTTGGCTGTGAAGAACACACACCTGAAATATACAGTTATTTCAACTTGTTTCAGTGACTCATGTTACCTCGGGAATCTTGCTTTGCAGGAAGCCGATGATATGTGGCACACAGCGTCCCGGTGCATGTAGCATGCAGTGTGTGACGTTCTGGAAGAGCAAGATGCTGGTCAGATGCAGCACAAGCGCGGGGTCTTCTGCATCTCTCAACTGCTCCAACAGAGCCTGACGGTGCACAAAGAGAGCCTGCCTGCGCACACACACACACACACACACACACACACACACACACACACACACACACACACACACACACACACACACACACACACACACACACACACACACACACACACACACACACACACACACACACACACACGTCAACCATATGTAAACCTTGTAATTATTTTTTTATGTGAATAAGAGCCTAAATACAATCGGTTCATCATATAAAGCAATCGTGTCTCTTCAGAAAACGCTCAGGATTAGTTTTACGATCTCTGAATTTTTTGAAGCCTCAAAGTGGTAGTTGTGTGTCTGTCAATGGTGGGACAGAAATCGCTCAGTTTTCATTAAAAATATCTTTATTTGTGTTCCGAAGATGAATGTAAGTAATTACGAGTAATTAATGAATAGGGTTGGGTATTAAAGTTACAAACATTATTCTGGCAAGATCAGCGAGTGATTTTTATGTCTTTTGTTCTTTGATTAACAGTAATGAGACAGACGGCAGCAGGTTTATTAGGATGCTGTCACTTTAAAACCGAATGCACAGATCTAATATACTGTTACACATGCGTTTTCTTTCTCAACTGTTTACGTTCACTTAAGACAATCAACTGTTTACAAGAATATTTTGACATAATTTTGTGTGTATTTGTCCGTTCAAGCACAAGAACTCCCTATTCGTGTGCTAAATGAGTGGTGGCTCTCTGTGCACACGGATGTGCTGGATGTGCCCAGCACAGAAAAAGCGCACGAGTACCAAACACAGTTCTTTTTTCACATCTTCTTGTGCTTAAAAATGGTTTGAAATCACATTAAAATGCATACACAGGAGTCAATAAGCAGTGTGATTTTTATTTTATTTTATTACAAGTATCCGATTCCATAACTGGAATCGATTTTCGATTCCCAACCCTAATGATGACAGAATTTTCATTTTTAAGTGAATTAACACTTTAAGATAAAAGGTATGTTTCCATCCTCGACTTTGCGATGTATCGTTTTCCTTTAACCTTGTTGGCAAACTATCGGTTATCTGTAAAAATCGGACCAGGCACCACTGTTCGAAACACACGTGATTCTCAGATTATGTTTAACGTTTATCATTTAAACATGTTTTAGGTCCTGTCAGTTTAAACATTCAAGCGATTTTAAAGCATCTGAATTCACAAAGACGTGAAAGAGAACTCAATTTGGAACAGTGATTTCTGATCAATACTGATGCATTGTTGGAGAATGGAAGAGGCTATACCTTTCTCTTTTCTTGTCACCTTTCTTCAGAAGCAGCCCGCACTCTTCTGCACTCGTCTCCAAACATGACAGAAACTCTTCAATGGCCTGCAAGTGTCAAGAAATAAAAGCTTGATTCTTCCAACCTATGACAACTCACAGCTCAGCTGATCCAATATTTTGAAAAATATAATGTAATATAGAGAATTTTTCACATTTTTCCAACTGATTTTGGGGAAAATGTGTGGAATTCTCAGAAATGGATTTAAACTTACTCATTCAATCATTATGTTACTCTACACTCCTATTCATATTTCATAAACATCATTATTACAGATGAATAACTGCTGAAATATGAGAAGTTCTGTGAGCACGGATTATGCGAGGGCTTGAAAATGACGTACCTTTCCATTGAGACTGTTGTGTAGCTTCATCAGAGGAGATTTAACTTCATCTGAGAGCTTAGCCAGAATCTTCAGCCTGATCTGCAAGATGGTAACAAACACAGACACATGTAAACATGATAGATATTTAGAGGATTTTCCTATCTAAATTTCCAGTAGTAAACTTCATCTACTGGAGAATCAAAGAGAGCTGGTGCGCATGACCATGTCCATCAGTGTGTGTGTGTGTGTGTGTGCGTCTGTGTGTGTGTGTGTGTTTTAACAGCCACAGTGACGATAAGCTTCTTCTCATACAATCACCATTGGTAGCATAGGGTTTTCATAGGGTTCAGTTCAGCAGAGTGGTTTGTTAATTGTTTCTATTATTATTGTTTTTGTTCATGTTCAAACATATGACAGGGAATCAGAAAAGCCGAAGTCTACTTCTCAATCCCATCAAATCCTGATGAATAAATGAAAACCTAGTACAACATGATGTATATTTTGCTTCAGAGTACAGAAGTTAAATGTGCTGTGAATGGTGTTTAATGTTGGAATATCAGTTGGTTGTACCTCGCTGGTGATGGCAGTCGAGCTCTCCGAGGTCATGTGCTCGGCTGCCACAAAGCTCAGCAGCACATTGGTCACATCCGTACATACAGTCTTCAAAACATGCCTGGCAATGGTAGCCTGCGTCTCATCTGGTGTGTGCAGAAAAAAAAAAAGCAGAAATGTTAAGACAGAGAGAGAAAAACATCACACACACACTGTATTTATGCAGTCATTTGCTGAAAACTTCAATTGCTTTTCCACCGTCGGGCCGAACGGATCCAGTTGCTTACTGGAAAGATAGGTGAAATGCGTTTGGTGATGTCGCAACTCAGGATTGGTTACCTGTCTGTTGCCTGGCTGCCAGTTTCTCTGTAGCTGGCTAAGAGCACTATTTGAGTGACGTAAACACAAATTAATAATAAAATTAAGGGGAGACACCCCAGGTGAATAGGAAAAAAAAAATAACTAATAGATATCAGCATGAAACTTCCCCAGTTGATTACTGACATTAAGACAAATATCTTTTGTATTACAAGTTTTTAGAATATTTATGTTTAAATATGCAAATTAGGTATTATCTCATTAAAAATGCGCTAATTTACATATATTTCCAGAAGAGAAATCTGAACATTGGATAAAGCCAGATTCAAAATTCTTGTTTCATTTTGTTGACATATTAGAGTCAAAGGGTTTTTACAGAGGGGATTTTGGATATCTCTTTTTATCACTCCAGCAAATCCAGTTTCGCCCATTTTTAGGTATAAAATGTTGTATAAATCAGAATCTGAATGATATATGAACAAACCCCTCTGTAAAAACCTTAAGAATATAAATAGGAATACAACTATAAAGTTTGGTTTATGTAAGTGCTGCTGTAGTGGAGATTTCTGGCTCAGAGTATGAGAAAAAAATTTTTTTTAGAAAACGGCCTTTAAAGATTTGTATTGTAAAAATTCATACTTTTTTTAGTGGAAACAACTATTTACAGACAAAATATCTTATCAAATCATTAGCAATCAACAATACAAACCACCTAAAACACATCAAAACTTATATAACATAGCATTTATGGCCTTCAACTGAACAGAACCCCAGTGAAAAACAGTCAAAAACACACTCTGGAAATGTCAGAGCACGTCACGTGACGCATCTGAACGAATCACGTTGTCAGAAATTGACATCAGCCAATGAGATGTCGCTTTTAGAGTTAAATGCCCCATTGTACTTTCACGATTGGTTGCTGATAAAAAGGAAATGACCATATTTGGATCCAACAGCATTGTACAGGAGAGAGAGCTTTCCAGCGGTGCATGTGATGAAAGTGTGCAGACAGCAATCGCAGAGCAGCGGGATGATTTACAACGCCAACTTTTGTTGAATTTAGGAGAAATCTACAGATGCAAACAGACAAAGTGTAGTAAAATAAAGACCTAAATGTGTATTTCGGACTTTTTTTCACCACAAGTCTGAAAAAAGACATGTTATTGAAGACAAATAGTCCAAAATCTCAAAATTGACCAGTGAAAAAAAAAAACGATGTTTTTGCCTGCCGTGTCTCGCCTTAAAAGAAATATCTGATCATCCTCCATAACGCGGTCACTTTATACATCTTATTTACGTCACATTTTATTACATTCTAAAGAGCTTCGTTATCAGATCCACAATGGAAAATGGAAAAAAACTCTTATGTGTGCTTGATGCCTGAACCACCTTAAAACTAAAGAACAACTGAGGATTACATTAAAGAACTGTAAATTCACAGCTGCTCTTGTTTTGCTGCTTTTACAGGTGTGCTGTATAATTTTACAGTATAATTGTAGTTTACAGGACTCTTGTAAATTTTACAGGCTTACAGGCAACCAAAATAGCCAGTAAGTTGCTGTAAATTTTATAGCAATTTGTTACAGTGTACTAATTTAAGACTCGAACAGGCAAACCTGAGAAGAGTTTGGTTCCTTTCTCAAAGAGGCGGATGTTGTTGTACAAGTTGTTGATCTCCTCCTGAAGATCCTTCATGTTTTTCTTCCGACTTCCTCCTGCTCCGGTTGAACTTGTGGACATGAAAGCTGTACTGACCACTTCCTGGTACATTTTACTCAATGGCCTGTCAAAAAAAAAAAAAAAAAAAAAAAGAAGAAAAAGAAGTTGAGGTTCTGCAACTTGATTTTATCTAAAGCAAATCCTTCAAAAAATAACCTCAAAGCCTGTTCACAGCAAGAAGAATGTTCGGTGCAAAAATGCTGTGAGATAAACATTTTAATTTGAATGAACAGCTGTTCAGATTTTGTTCAGACCAACAAGAACATCACATGCTGTTAATGCGAGAGGTAATTTTAAGGAGAGGTAGTCTAACCCCAGCTTTCACTTCACACAGCGTCCGATAGATCAGACGTCATACAGGAGCTGTGTGAGATGCAGAATTTACAGATTTGAGTTTTGGATGTGCTAAAACATTTGTAATATGATGTATTCCAATCAAATCAGTGTGCATGAGATTACTTTGTTTTTTAACTTTATCATAAACACTTAATTCTTGTTAAAAAAGCCTGTTTATCATAAATAAGTAATAGATTATACATTTTATATTTATTATATTTGATTATTTTTAATGTCTGCATTTATTCCCTCTAAAGGTTTTGGCAGTCATGTGCCCTATATGCATATTTTGCTAACATACGCTTATGCTAATGCTGACTGTTTGGATTAAATGTACATGTTTCTCCCAAAGCTTTGTTAGGAACTCCATTTATTGTTTGTAACCAATAAGACTTGCTCACAAGCCTGGAGCCACTGTTGTTAAGTCAACTAAAATGTATTCATATAGCATTTTTCACAAAACACATTATTTTAAAGTAGTTAATGTTCATAATATGTTGATATGTTGCATTGGGTAGATTAAAGCTGGGCAATAATATAGGTTGTATTTTGCAATGATAATGGTAATAATAAAACAAGTAATCAAGCAGATATTTGCCATTCAGTATGTAACACCCAATGCAAGTATGCTGTATGTATGCGGATAAAGTTGAACATACTCATATCTCCAACTTTATTTAAAGAGCTGGCCAATTACAGTTACATTTTGCAATGAAATAAAGAATTAGGTATTTGAGATTTGCTTTTTGGTGTATATCACTTTATGCGAGTGTATGCATGCATATAAAGTTGGATAGAATAGATATACAACATTATATATAGAGCTGTATAATCTGAGCGCATTTTCAGTCTGAACCTGTGTGTTGGTGTGAATAGGTCTTCAAGCTGTTTTCCACATTATGAACTTGCCAGTGCTGTACTTTTAGTATCAATTAGCTTGAATCTCATGGTTCGAACCTTAGTATCTGTTCTGCTAGTTCCTGCAGCATCTCCTCAGAGCTGTCACACACTTTCTTCTCCAGAACCTCCATGATCTCCTCCACTGAGAGGAAGGGCATGTCTCCCAGCTTATTTCGACCTGTAACACATGCACACACACAAAAACAGGATTTACAACTGCTCATTTCCTACTACCATTACAAATTACACTAAGGGTGTGTTCACACTTGTACATCGGTTCTCTTGGTTCTTTTGATTTGGAGCAAAGAAGTAAATTCTACATTAAGTCCTGGTTCGCTTAGTGTTCACACTGTCACATGTAACACAGAACTTCAAGATACAAAACAAAAGGCATAAGGATAAAGTCACAACCTGATTGGACAGCTTTTATGACGTATATTTTGCAGGAGAACTTACAGAACATCCAAAACATTGCTGTGCGCTAAATGAGCCCGTTCCCAGCTGAGAACTAACACAAAAAGCTTATAAAATGTGAAAACATGTTGTATTTTTGTAATTCTGCTAGATGCCACTAGTGTCGCAGAAACTACACACTTCACCTTTAAGTGAAACAACAGTTAACATAAAATAACAAAGAGCAATACTTTAACATTAACCTAGATTCATAAATGCATGTGATTCTTTTGTAACACAATCACATATGAATCTGTGAATGTGTGCTCATACCCTGAGAGGTGTGTGATGTCTCCTCATCGCTGTCTTCCTCCCTCCTGCTCTTCTTTTTTGTTTTGCGGATTCGGATCTCTCGGGCATTTCCGCCTCCACCTCCTTTCACGCTTCCGCTGCCCTCTGAGAAGAACAACATCAACAGCAGAGATGTTTTATTATTCTTTTTTGATCAACAGTCATTTATATTACAAGAATGACTACTGCTGAGTTTGAAAGTTTAAGTATGAAAATCATGGGGAAATAATAATAATAATAATAATAAACAGCCTGAGTGGTTGTAATAATTATGTATGGCCTGATGAGCTCTTCTAGTCATACATTTCTTTCTTGTGTTTTTACTATTGAAACAGGCAGTTTGGGGAGAACACATTACACACTGGTCTAGACACAAGCCTTTAGTGTCCAACACAGCCATTAACCTATTGATAAGCTGAGGCAGGATGAATTGGAGGAGGATAATCTATTGTATATGGAATGTTCTGTTGGGATTTCAAGGGTTTCTGTATTGTCTTATTTTGTGGGTGAAAGTAGATCCTGCGCTTTATTGCTAGCTAACAGTTAACTGCAGGAGATTCGCATTTTACAGTGAAATTGTTTAATCATAATAATTCAGAAAATACCTTTTTTCTTAAAACATTTAATGAAAGTTTCTGTAAACGTTTCTGCATTTTATTCAAATGAGGATATTTTACTTTAATTCAGGGTTGCTGCACACTTTTTAAAGTCAAATTTAAGACCTGAAGATTTTATACCGAATTAATACCGTACATTAGGGGTGCGCGATATTGACAAAAATATATCTCGATATTTTCAAAGTTTTGTTGATAATAATTAGATGATATTTTACTGACTGTGTTTTTGTACAGGTACCATGGCTGGTTTAGGCCTGCCGTTGACCGTATGCATCACCTTATTAATGTCAAATTCTAATATTCAAATTAAATTCTATTAGAATAATAACACAGTGCCACTGTTATCAGTCAAATTAAATCATTAAATCAAAATCCATCTTTGCAGTGCAGAGCTGACACAGAAGCGGCATCAGAACTGGCATTAATATATTTACACTCCATTTACATTTACATAAATAAAGCTATGAGATTTTTAATTATTATTCAATATTTAAATAAGGGTACTTAAAATATGAAACTAAGGCATGAAAGGAAAGCACGAGTGACCACCATTCAACCCGAAAAAAGTCATATAACCATTCCAGTTACTCTGAAGCTGTTCAGTTAAGGTAAATTAAGCTAAAAAAACTACATAGTTCCACTTTAAGGATCCGTGAGAACCCTGTTAATTTAGTGGTTTTTGAACGTTATTTTAAGATTTGTTTTACAGTGTACACTAGTATATAGAAGGCTACGAAGCAGGCATGGACTAAAAGCATTAAAAAAAACTCCAATTCTGATTTCATAGAGGTCTTAAAAATCAATCTATATCATCAGTGTTTCCTGTCCTGTTTTGCAGTTATCTAAAAAATACTTTCTTTACCTGTACCCTTCTTGCGCCGGTCATCTCTTTTGTCTTTCCTTGAAGAGGCTGAAGTCTCCAATAAAAAAGACGCTTGTTTGACATCCTCCTCGGTTATCAGAAACACTGGGTTATTCTTCACTTCCTGTTGATAGAGCAGAGAAGATACACGCATCCAGTGACAATCGGCAGCAAACCTGTTAGTCTCTAGATGCTGGCTATTTCTTGCCAGCCGGAAACAACGCTCCCTTACAAGCCAGTGTATTCACAATAGTTTTTTTAGATTTCCTGTTAATGTGTTGATGCATAAGATATCATGCAACTCCTTGAATCCATTTGCCAACAATGGACAGTCAACCAAAGCATGTTCATCTTCAAAATATACCTGTTTATATTTTTTGTGTTTGGTGCAGAAAAAAAAAGTCATACAGGTTTGGAACCAGTGTTACTTTACTATTATTTATATACTATTACATTATTTATTAATATTTTAAATTATATTCTATTTTGACATTTTCAGTTTTCATTTAAAAATTTGTTTAATTTTTTGTCATTTTGAGTTTTTTTTTAATATTACTATTTAGGTGTGATTTATTTTTATTTCGGTTTGAATTTGAATTCAGTTTTCCAGAAATAGCTTAAACCTATTTCAATTAGCTGCCAACTGCCAAGGCAACATTACACACTTTTCATTTAATATTTATATTTTAATTGAGCTTTTTCCAATTAACAAAAATACTTTTCATAGTTTGTTTCAGTTAATAATAATATCCCTGTTTGGAATGACTTGCAGGTGACAGTTATTGGACCCCATTGACTTCCATTGTATTTTTTTCCTACTATGGAAGTCAATGGGGTCCAACAACTGTCTGGTTATCGACATTCTTCAAAATAACTTCCTTTGTGTTCAGCAGAAGAAAAAATAACATCATGCAGTTGTTGTGTAAATACATGTATGCCGACTTTGAGCAGCATTAAAAAGTCTGTGTAAGTGTAAATCAACATGCCATGCCATATGCAGCCTCTTGGCAATGTAAAGATGGCTTTTGTTGATGCTTATAAAATTTTATTGGTAACAGACTCTAGTATTCTGATTTATTTAATTAATTTATTAGTATTTTACATAAAAACAACAGATATTTAATAAGGTAACCAATTATAAAGATTGCCCTAACAAAGGAAAAAAATGCCCCAGGAAATCACTTTCTGGCTCTTAATGGAAAAGTTCATATCTGACCCTGTCGAGGTGTATGGTGTACAGTAGCAGGACGAGCTCACACACCTTCTGTGCTTTCTGTTGCATGATGTCATCAAATAAAGCAAGGCATCCGCTGATGAACTTTTCGCTGACTACAGAAGTGGAGAGAAGCCTGGCACTGGACTGCACGTTCATGGCCCTCAGCACTTCATTCAACAGGATTCCTACATCCTCCTCAGACAGACTGCTTGGGAGCATTGGCTAAACAAGAAGAAACAAGAAGTTACCTCGTAACATTTGTGGATATATATATATATATATATATTTTTTTTTAAGTTGCATGACTGCACCTGCAGGTCAACCCAAGAGGCTGAGTTGATGGCCTCCTCCACTGAGGCCTCAAGCTGATCTACAATAGTTCGGCCAACACACGCGGATTTGAGAAAAAGCAATTTGCTGGACTTAAACTTCTTCTTTATGTAGTTGACTGGATCAGGTATTCCCAAACGGGTCAGTGGCTCAAACTCTGCAGGAGAAAAGACACAACTGGACTGAGAAGAGCTTTAAAGGATTGTTCTCAGGTCAACATAAATTAAGCTTTACCACAGACAATTATTTTGACCAGTCCCTGATTTAAACAACAACTACAAATGAAATACAAAAGAGTTTTTCCTGAACAATTATTATAAATGGTTTAGCAATTCGCAATTTGGCTTTTAAACCCTTCAGAACAGAGTTTACTTTCAATGTTAGTACTTGGTACTGCTTTTTATTTTTATTTTTTTAGGTAATTAATTATGCCACAAACTCTTTTGGCAATGCTTAACTTAATTCAGATAAACTGATCACAAGTGGTCAGCAGGAGACATTGATATAGTCTCAAATGTGTTCATTATAAACTGAAAAACAGTCAAAATTGAGGTTAGGTAAGGTTCAATGTTTATATTTTGAATTAATTGAAAATATTAGTACAGCAGTAGGCTTCTACAGGAACGGACACACAATAAATAAATTTGTGTGTGTAGTTGGTGACGGTATTAATCATGATTTATTGTACTTATGCACATTTGTGTAATTTTTGATAATTTCTGACTGAATTTTTGACTGTTTTATACAGCATACTCAGAAAATAACTAAACAGACATAAAATATTCATCGGAGTTAAATTAATTTTATAATTTTTCCTGTATATAATGTTAAAGCTTTGCTAACATTATTTTCAATAGTTAAACTGCATGTCAACTAGCATTCATTAGAGTATTAGTAGATGGATTAAAGCGTCTGCTAAAATGATTAAATGTAGACTGTCTGCTTATTATCTGCTAACTCTTTATTTTGATGCTCCTGAAAAAGAAATTCAAGTAACTTTGCAACTACATGTCAACTTATTCTACTAACACGAACCCTTTACTAATACACTGAAGTCCTTTTCACTTTTAGTGCAATTTACAACTAACATGGAAGACAATCTATATAAGACAATCTATCTACATACAGGAAGACTATATGATGAAGCCTGTTACTGTTAATACAGTAAAACTGACTCATTATATCTGGTTTAATTTATGTTGGTTCATGGCATTTGATCATCAGTGCTAAGATGTCTGACCTCCTCCATAGCACAACTATGTTGCATACATTTATTGAGGCCAGCCTGGTTGACTTGCGCAAATGATCCACTCTGGGCTATGTTGTCTCTGTAGTACATTGATGCATGCTGGGATGCAACACTGACGCCAAACCAGGCTTCTTCTATATTTTCAAGATCGAACGTTGGCTTTGTCATTTAAGATTAACACACCTAAGTATCCATTCTGTTTGAGAAAGGACTCCACCCAAGTGCTCTGGGCTTTGGAGTAGATGTCAGGGATGTAGATGGCTTTATCCTGCCTTCCTCCGGTCACAGATCCCTTCAAACGGCCACTGCTAACCAGCTCTTCAAGCACCGCTGATAAACAAGAAGAAACACACACACAAAAGGTCTATATGCAGGACACACAAATGAGAAATGATTGTGTAAAAAGGCCAACTTCAATACTTACAGTATAACAGATTCTCCTGGAAACCATAGAGATTTAGCAAGTTGTTGATCTGCGTAGGCCTATGGATGGAAATCAATCACAGCTGTTAATAAACTCCAGAGAAATCAATCTTTAAAGTCCGATAAAAAAGAAAAAAAAATATGTGTATTTCATTGACAAATTCACGATAACAGAGATTCTCAAGAGATTTGAAAAGCAATGTCATGTGCATAGGTTGAACACACTTATTTAAATTCTGCCAACATTTAATCACCATTATGTTGTTCAAAACTCATTAGACTTCTGCTCATCTTTCAATCACAAACCTGAGAGTCCCTACAATGAAAGTATGTCCACCTAAAACTTCATGAAGAGATCGTGACAGTAAGCCATATGAATCGAGCAGTTTAACCCAAGCCTTATGAACAGACACGATTGCATTATATGATAAACAGATTTCATACAGGCTTTTATTCGCAATATAAACATTGATTAAAGTACATAGATTGCATAGATCAATTCAGAGCTGGCAAACAGAAGCTCAAACAGAAAACAGAAGCTCCACTGAGGTTTGTTCTCGCATGTCGAAACACATCTTAGTTTCTGTAATGAGATTTTTTGAAAAGTCAATGTTTTGGGTGAGTGGAATTTCAATGGAGGGGCAGAAATCTTTCAGGATTCAAAAGATTTGCATTTAAAGGATAATATAAAGTATTATTGGTTTGGAATGAATAAATAACAGAATTTTTATTTCTGCTTGAATTAACCCTTTAATTCAACAGGCTGATAACAGCAAAGGAGAACTCTCAGTAAAGTTTCAGCACACAAAGAAAAACATTAATGTAATTTGGATTTATTGGATAACTATTAGGAATTTCAACATTTTCATTTTTGAGAGAAGTTTTTTGTTTTACCAGTAGGCCTATATGATAAATAGCCTATAATAAATCAGGAAACTAGATGAGGTAAAATAAGCATTCTCTTGATTTGTGCTTATAGGCAATAATTCTACTGAAATGTAAAAATTAGGGCTGTCAAAAGATTAATGGCGATTAATCGCATCCAAAATAAAAGTTTGTGTTTACATAATATATGTGTGTGTACTGTGTATAATTATCTTGTATATATAAATACACACACATGCATGTATATATTTAAGAAATATTTGCATACATATACTGTATATATTTATAAATAATTTATATTATATATAAATATAATTTATTTATATATAAATTACACATTTTTCTTAAATGTATACAAGCATGTGTGTGTATTTATATATACAAATTTAATTATACACAGTACACACACATATATTATTTAAACACAAACTTTTATTTTGGATGCGATTAATCGCGATTAATCTTTTGACAGCCCTAGTAAAAATGCATTTGTATTTTTTATAATTGATTATCATTTTGAGCAAAATAATTGGGATTATTAATTTAACCATTTTGCAGCAAGTTTTCATCGACTAAAACTAGACTAAAATGCTCAGACATTTAGTCGGCTAAAACTGACTAGGTTGATTAATATGATAAAAACTAAAAAGTACATTTGACTGACTAAATAAAAAAAAATAGCTGACACAATGACCATGATGATCTGGAGCTGCTTACCTTGTGATGGCACTGAAAAGCCCACATATGCAAGCTTTGTGTCTAGAGACGAAAGCTTGTGTGAAGATCACTCCCCTGTTGCATGGATCAATCTGCCCCATGATCACTCTGCCCAGCCTCGCGTTCAGCTCCTAGTAGAATCAACATGTTAAAACGGTTAGAGAAGGCAAAAACAAAGACCATTTCATGACACATGTGTAACGATACAATTATTAACTGGAAAAGCTAACGTAAAGTGAGCTCAAATGTTTGTGGCAGCTCATCCATATTGAAATATCTCCACTGAAAACAGCAGAGGCCAAAATGCCACAATATGAAAATGACTTTCTCCTAATTATGCATAGTGAGAATCACAATCCTTCATGCAGACTGGACTAACCTCAGTCAGGAAATCTCCAGGTAGATCGTACGTCTTGCTCAGCTCTGCAATGTTCACCTGTCCCGCCTCCTGTAGTTTATCGTTCACCTCCTCAGCAAGCCGATCCAAGTATGTTCTTAATAGCAGAACAAGCGTTTAGGTTTGCATGACAATCTGCCACCTACAGTCAACTAACACGCTGACAGAACTGAAGAGAAGGGTTGAAACCCAAGTCAAGACCAAAACCAGACCCAAGGCCGGTTGCATAAACTGCTAAGACTAGTCTTACAAATTAGACATCAATTTGTGGTATTCTTTAAGACTGTTCCTATCTTTTTCAAGTCAGTTACATAAAAACCTAGACTGGTCTAATTTGATACCTAAAAGTAAGATCTGATTACTCCTAAACTAACTGCGAGTTTTTCGTACTAGTTCTTACAAAACAGTCTTAACATAACAGCTATGTTTATGCAACTGGCCCCAGAACTCCTCAAAGATCCACATTTACTGCCTGAGAAATGTCTTATATTTAACCAATAGATAATAAGACACCATATAGAGCTGTTACCAACTGCATACATAATGCTCAGATTAATGCATTAAAATAAAAATCACATTTGCAATCGTGCTAATTTTTGTGAGAACAGCTCTCTTGCAACATTGCTTAATCATATCGTATATTATAATATAAAAAACAAGATCTCATACAAGTACTATTTTGCGATCATTTCTTGAGTTTTGTGGGCATTTGTATTAATTGTGGTGATATTTCCGACACAATCCCTTGTTCATTTCAGACCAGGCACAACAGTAACAAAAGAAATCAAATTAGAAATTAGTTATTAATGGCATTAGACGCAGGAAGTTTTACATCCAATCACAGTAATGATGTTAACAAATGAATCAGTCAATGCACAGGCAATTTGGTGATATTCCCGCAGTTATGGCCTTGAGTCCTCTTAGTCTGAGACCAAGACTAAAACACTACCGATGAGCATCTTCAATAGTTAGTCGGTCACTCACTTGTCGATCAGCTGACCCAGTATGAGCTGTGTGCTTTTGTCTGATTTGGCGATTTCACTTGCTCTGCCCTCCACATGGACCAAATCAACATTGATGATCTGTGAGGAATATTAAAGAACGCTTGGAAATGTATTCATGTATAATATAATATCCCACCTTCTGTGCGAGATGAATATGAAGACTAGAAACCAACCTTTTGAAGGTCCACAACATTAACCCTCCCTTAAGATACAAAGCAAACTGTTAGATTCAGGTAGTCTTGTTATTCAAAGTGGTGTATTACAGGGTGAAGGAGTCGACTGTGGGATCTGTTTCACTAACCTCTTTGCATATAGAGCTCATCGCGCACTTCTCGGTTGATCTGTGCTGGAGTCACATACTCTTTCCCATCCAGCGTGTGAACCACATCTAACTTCTTCTCCAGCACCAGCTTAGCCACGATCTCAATGCAGTTCCTTTCAGACAACCTGGATTCAACACACACACACACACACACACACACACAGTCACTGTGGCTCAATCTGCATGTAACACAATCAGTGCTAAAGTCAAATCAGACATGAGATATACCTATATTTCTTATCTTACTCAAAATTCTGTGTGATAGAACTTCCTTTTGGGATCATGTCTATGTTCCCACAGCCCTATGTTCCCACAGCCCTATGTTCCCACAAATGGCCTACCCCTGACCCCACCCCTAAACCTACCCGTAACTGGGGTTTAGACAAATCGTAAAAAAACCAAAAAAAAACCACATAGAAATGTGGGAACATAGGGCCGTGGGAACATAGGGCTGTGGGAACATAGGGCTGACCCCCTTCCTTTTATTAACCCTATAATGCCTACTGTATCATTTGAGATACATGCATTTTTAAACATGATCAAAACTTTGCTGAAAAAATGTGTTTTAGTTCATCCTTTATTAGCAGCTAAAAGACCTTTTTGTATCATTTTAAAAATGTCCAACTTTAGTTTGTGGTACACTTTTTCTTTTTGCTATGAAATTTTGGTAACACTTCAGTATGGGGAACACATATTCACTATTAACAACAACTTTTGCCTTAATAAACTCCTAATTTACTGCTCATCAATAGTTAGTAAGGTAGTTGTTAAGTTTAGGTATTGGGTAGGATTTAAGGATGTAGAATAAGGCATTAATATGTGCTTTATAAGAACTAATGAGCAGCCAATATCCTAGTAATATGCATGCTAATAAGCAAAACAACTGGTTAATAGTGAGAACTGAACCCTAAAATAGTGTGAAAACTATAAAAGTGTTAGCGAAATCTTTAATGTTTTTTACAAAGTAAACATAAGAATAACTTTTATTGTTATTAATATTTAAAAATGAGCACTGGACTGATGTATCTTAGGTTTACTGGATTATCTATACATCATCTTTTAGAAAAATCATGTTAAAATGTGAGTATTAAATATTATCAGTCATCATTGTATTGGGTCTCTGGCTAAAAATGTATATTGATCTTTTTTCTTTTTTTTTCTGGTGAAAGAAATGCATAAATGAAGAAAGCCAAAATGTTACATGTGTAATGAATGTATATTTACTGAGTAATCCACTATTTTGTAGAGGGTAACATTTTTCACCTGAGATTTGGTGCCAAATTACAGGGGGGTAAAAAATGACTTTAGAAAGATAGCAGCATCATTATTATATTTGTACACAGAGATTGACAGGTCTATTAGTAAAATCTGTTGACAACTGACCAATTTACTCGTGGAGCTGCATTAAGATCTCCATTAAGATCTCCATATCTCTGGGATAATTTAACCATTTTTGGCCTTTAAAATTAAGATCCCAAAAGGAAAGTTTGTTAAAAAAACCTTTAATACTTCTTGAGTTACAGGCGTGTAAACTTGGGGCACAAAAACACAAGAAGTGCTTTTCCCCCATTTTTGGATTGTCACCATTGGCATATAATGCAGAAAAGATTGCTAAAGAAAACAGATTTTACTAATATACCAATCTCTGTGTAAAAATATAATAATTATGCTAAAGTCATTTTTATACCCCCCTGTAAAGTGGCTCAAATCTCAGGTGAAAATGGTAATTTTTACCCCCTCGACAAAATAGTGGATTACTCAATCATGACATTTAAATATTTTGGCTTTCTTCTTTATTTATGTTTGTCTGTCTTCAGAATTTTTTTTATTTTTTTTACAAAATAAAAAAATTGAGCCAAGGAAGTTTCTGAAATTTGGTTGATTTGACATGGAATGATCCTTTTGTATTGCATTATGTGTGTCTTGAGCTTTGATCACAAAACAAAGCACTTCAGTGTGTATTATCTTACTATAGCTTTTATTTAAGTTATCTGTAAGTCATCTATATTTAATTTCATCTTACTTTTTGGTCATACAAGTAATATTTACACCTAATTACATATTTTTGTTTAGTTTCCAGCCCATGATTAAAGCCTATGATTTTTTTCTTTATTGTCCGTCTCACTATATTATATTATATTATATTATATTATA